>JASEVX010000004.1:65839372-66212678 GCA_031761405.1 Serripes groenlandicus | reverse complement strand
TGTCGGGGTCTGTTGGAACTAATATCTTCCTCCTGGTGTTTACGAGAGTATCCCGTCACGTTCCGGCTCATATCAGATTCACGGTCGCGACTTGTGTCTGGAATATAATCCCGACTTCTTTCATTGCTCAAATTCCGTATCTGTTCCCGAGATCTAACTGGCTCCCTTATCTGTGGGAATGTTGGCGTCTCGATGGGTGTCGGGAATCAGGCACACTTTGAAACACAGTGTGATCGTCAAACTTTCTCGAATAGTTAACTAATTGGGCAGACTGTCTCTCGAGTTCAATAACCCTGGTTTCAATCTCATTATTTTCTTTCTCTAAGAACTTAACTCGTCTATGAAGCGCACTTTTCTCTTGTTCTAATTTCTTTACCATGTCATTTCCCATCACGACGACATAAGCATTTTGTCTCTCTTGTTCCTCGTTGGTTCTGATATTTAAGTTCTGATAATATAAATCATCAATTGTTTTCTTAGTATCTTTGATCTCCTCCTCCTGTGTGCGCACCTTTCTTTTCAAGGCTGCTTCCACTTGTAAAAGTTCGGTCCTTTCTCTGAGAACATCGTTGTACTTCGCTTTCATAGATTTGTTCTCAGCAAACAAAGTTGTTCCGGATCTAAACAGTTCTTCCTTATCAATCTGTAGCTGGTTAACTTTCTTTCTTAGATCACGTTCCTTAGATCGTAGATCTTCGCCTTCTTTCTTAGCTGCTTCCAGCACTCCGACAATGTGTTCGTCCTCCGAGTCACCCTCTTCCTCAACCGTGTAAACACCCGCACGTGACTTTCTGGATCCTTTGCTAGATTTACTAACCAAAACAAACTCCGTCTTGCTCTTCTCTTCTTCCCATTCGGTTTGAAGTTTCTTAAATCTATCTCGCTCTGATTGCAGCTCGTTCTTGATACTCTTGATATCACCCTGCATCTCCTCCATTTCTTTTTTCTTTGATTCATTGGCACGGAACAATGCTTCATTTTCCGACTTTAACGCTTCACTCTCAAGCTGCAGGTTTTCTATTTTTACTCGGTTTTCAATCAGTTGACCTCGCAATTCTTCGATATAAGCGCGAGCATAATTTTCACCTTTCTCTTTCTCTTCTTGCATTTGTGCACTCAGCTCATCTCGTTCTTTTGCCAGTGTACCTACTTTTTCCTTAACCTCTAACAGTTCTTTTTCAAGTTCGTCTTTAACTGTTTCAAGCTCACCAATCTTACTTTCATAATCTTCTCTTTGCTGCTCAAATTCTTGTATTTTTTCATCTTTCTCTGAAGCAAGTCCGGTGACGTCAGCACTTTTCTCTTCTTCAAGTGTCTTGTTATGCTGCTTTAATGATTCTACATTCTCTGACAATTTCACATTTTCTTTTTGAAGTTCTTTTATTTGAGTCTTTTGATTTTCAGTTTCTTCCATCAACTGTTTACGTTCATTGTAGATTTTCTCGTACGGTTCCTCTGTATCAAGTTTTTCTTTCATTTGTTGATTTTCTTGCTTCAAAGTTTCGATATTTGTTGTTAGCTCTCGATTGATTTCCTCCATTTCTCTCAATTTTACGTTGTTTAACTCTGTGCTTTCTCGAAGGGTATTGTTTTCATCTGTTAGTGATGCAATTTCTTGCTTTTGTTTAGCTTTCGTAGAGGAACTAAAAAAGCTCATCTTTTTGTTAATTTGGCTCAATGTCTGTGGAAACCGCTGACACACACTCTTTGTTCCTGTAATAATAATTATATAATAATGATAATGATAATGATAATAATAATTAATAATGATAATAATGATAAGAGGAAGGGATGATAAAGGAGAAGAAGAAGATAAAGGAGGAGGAGGAGAAGAAGAAGAAGAACAACAACAACAACAACAATAAATATGATAAGTATAATAACTGTTTTGATATTTAAGATGTAATTGTATGATGCCAAATGTTTCACTTTGATTTGTGTTCAATCGTCTTAAGTTTACCGCGATACCTGCGTTTCATTCGTAATGTTATCCATGCACCCCTAAGCGCCCACGCAGAAAGTCACAACTATGATTTTGTATATGACCATTTGATGAATCCCTGGTCTCCCGCTCTCGAGATGGACGCTAAAATCACTAACGTAACGAGGCGATAGCCAAATATTTGGAAAAAAAATTGAAGTGCTTTCCTCACATTGGTATTCTTGTTAACAAAGTTAGCATACAATTCATTCGTCGATCTAACTTTAAACGTTCCAGTGATACTAAAAATGCTCCTGAACACTGATCTGAAACTAGAATACAACTGAAAACGGTCTAAAATACTATTCAAAGACAGACAATAGAATGTGATTTATGGCTAAACGACAGATCTAGAGTTTTATAACCACAATGTCTTATCTTTGAAAGGAGAAGACAGACACTGAATGAACAAACGAACGAATGAACACATGAATTAGTTAAATTTATATATATAGACGATAAGTAGCGTATACAGATTTTGTAATTTAGTTTGAAATGTATGTTATCATAATATGAGCAGTCCCGCGAGTAAACCAACAATATGGCCTCTGCGAAATGTATCGACCCAGATCAGCCTGCGCAGTCCGCGCAGACTGATCCGGGCCGACACATTACGTCTCAGCGGGATAGAGGTATAGAGTACTGATTCCTGAAACAGAAAATCCACAGGAGGCGAAAAGTTTCTATCCGGGTAAGCCTGCGCGGCATGCTTAGGCTGATCCAGGTCGATACTTTACGCAGAGTCAACAATGTTGGTTTTCTCGCGGGACGGCTCATATGTAAAACGATTACATGCGAAAGCGATCCTTATGCCATGATAATAAAAAGTTTCGTAACGAGATCTAACTATTTTGTGTTAATCATAATACATTTAAACAATGTCATGCGATGTCATCACATATTACAATAGATACAACATGGCCCGATGAAAATTAGTTTGTGTAAAAAAGGAATGTAGTATATATATTACCTGACCTATTTACAACTAAACACACAATATGAGCCGTCCCGCGAGAAAACCAACATTATGGCCTCTGCGTAATGTATCGACCCAGATCAGCCTGCGCAGTCCGCGCAGACTTATCCGGTTCGACAAATTCCGTCTCAGGGGGATATAGGTATAGATTAATGATTCCTGAAAGGGAAAATCCAAAGGAGGTGAAAAGTGTCTATACGGGTAAGCCTGCGCGGCATGCTTAGGCTGATCCGGTTCGATACTTTAGGCAGAGTCCACAGTGTTTGTTTTTTCGTAATTCGGCGTAATTTTGAATATTACCTACCCTACACATAAACACAATATACATGAAATGAACATTACCTATCTAAGCCCTTCTATTCCTTCCCATGTCGGCCATGTTAATTTCGAATACACATTCCATTGTATATTCCCCTATGTTTTCTTTTGTTGACATTAGAGCCCGTGTTACGCCTCGGAGAATTTATGAATGGTTGGTTAGCAAGTCTTTGTATATATAACAAGTACTGTCTAGATTAATGAAAACAAGATGATCTACTGTTTAATTAACTAGGTCGAGCCATTTAAACGTACATGAATCCATTTGATTGACAAAACCAAAGAAGTGTTTATACAGAGCACATTTCTCTATGCTTTAATTACTGATACAATATGATGGAGCTAGGATTGGTCTCGATTATTACGATCTTATAACGTTAGAAGAGAACAGTTTATGTGACACAGTTCTTGCTATACGATGTGTCTTTGAAAGTGTAATTAATCCGTGTAGCAGCATTCGTAAATTAAAAGGTAAGATACTACACATGTTTCTATGACAATGATCAGTCAAATCGAACGGTAAATTGTTAACTACAATATATAGATGACTTTTTGAAATAAGCAGAAACATAAGCACTTACATGCAGAAAATATCAAATGAAATAAGATTTTAATTGTTATTTTACATTATTTTTTTTATTTGGGTGGGGAAGGAAGGGCATTCGCATTTTCAACAGAATCTCAGTTATATAAAGTAAACAATGCACGTGTGAACATGCGCCTAGCTGTAGGACAATCCGTCATGTCCGTTCCAGGTACAGTTGATATATATTTAATAAGTTTCTTATACCAGTATAAGCTAATGGTGGTTATGATGGAGCCCTATATCTACATTGCCATACAAGTTATTCTTCAATAAAAATAATCTCGTTTGGTTTGTATTGTGCTACTTTCACAGCTGAAGTTATCACCAATTTGATAGATTTTAATTCTCAATATGTACTTATACGATTCCATGTGAATGTTTCTCTCTGACTGATTGGTGCGGATGTCATACGTGCGTCTTTGAGTAGTATTTCAGTAGTCGACGTAACCTGGATGAAGTTCTATAATTACAAGTACCATTTTCTTTCCGACACCGATACATCAGTCGCGATGCTATCTGTGTAACCCCGAGCGCAAAGAGGGGAGACATTTCTACCATTTAAATCTCTTTGCTGTGATCCGACCGGGGGTCGAGCCTGGGACTCCCGTTTCCGAGACGAACGCTTTAGTCACTACACAAAGAAATGTTAAGTCTGTTACATTTTTAAGAGGCGTGTTGATCTATTTCTCTGTGACATTTCAGATCAAAATGAGCTTCACTGCATCCATGATACCAGGGAGAAACGAACCATTCAAAGTGAACAGATCAGAGCCTGATAGTAGTTTGATCCGGCGACCAAGAAAAATACTTCGTCGGTTGTCATTAGCCACGAAGCAATCACTGGCTGAGGATGCGGAACCATTAGTGGTACGAGAAGATTTTCACAAGGAATTTGGTCGAGGTCGTGGGTTTTCGTACGTTTTTTCTGGTAACGAAGAAGTAAAAGTTTGGACAAAAAGTAAACCTCTCAAAGGTGTCAAGATTGAAGTGGACGAGGAGGAAGAGGCGAAAAAACTTAAAAAGGAAAGGAAATTTGGAAAGGAAACTTTGACGAAAACATGGGGAGGTCCGACAAAATATTTGAGTGAAAGGGTAAAAGATCCCACAAATAAAAAGCAACAGAAAGAGCAGTTTAGAAAATTTATGAATCTCGGACCAAAGCAGTCGAACGATTCATCAATGGCCGCTCAGAAAGCTTTAATGATGAATGATAACGCGGTAATGGTAGCTGAAGAACGAAGGAAGCTTTTAGAGCTGGACCGTGTGTCACGAAAGAGGATTAAACAGCTGGAAGACGAGGTAAATGTGCTGGAAACATCATTCGAATCACTGCGTCGTGAAAATGAACAGCTTCGGACCAAACTCAACTCTGGAGATCAGATTGTAGTTGAATCGTATCAGCGTATATTTGAAGATAGGAATATATTACGCAAATCCGAGGCAAGTTATAAGGCAAGAATAGCAAGCGTCGATTCTCAGCTTAAAGAATTACAGAAAGTCTACGACAAGCAACAAAAAGAGCTGTCCGAATTAAAAGGAAAATATCCGTCGATTACACAAAGATTGGAATCACAAGCAAATGCTTCAAAATCGTATTGGGACGGAAAAGCTTTCAGAGATGAAAACAAACGTTTAAAAAAAAGTAACGAACAACTAACAAGGGAAAATGAAGAATTCAAGAAGCAACTTCGAGATCACAGCAATCTTTATTCACCAAGCAGCCCACGAGCTCAGAAATTCGTTTCTGTAAAACTTCCAGAAGTATCTTGTGAAAAACCTTTCTACAACGAATATGCCACAACACCGAAGAACACAAATAATACTTATAATAAAACTAAAGAAGCTGGACCAATAAAGAAATATGATCCGCTGTACACAATGAGGGAAGACGTTGTCAACATGCTGCCGGATTATTTCCCGGATAGAAAGAGCTTCAAAATGCGGGCTTATTGATAATTACACTGGAATACTTTCGAAATTACGTGAACTAATACCAGGCAAGTAGTGATGACACTTTGGATGTAACATACGCCGTATAGTAGAACACAACAGACATCTGTAATTGAATTGATTGACATCATTTCTACTGCGTATTTTGGGAAATATTTCATTGTGCAAATTCAAATTTCATACCGCTGTTTAAGTACATATTTGTTTGTTGTTTTCTTCTTCTACTCTGAGTTATGTATATTTCAAGTTTAATTAGTATGTTTATTTATTAGTCATCGATTGCGAAACAAACTTTTAACTTATATTAATGACGCTTGAGTTAAAAAAAATCTCAATGTAGAACCCGCTTATCACGGGATAAAACCCGGGACCTTTGAATTGGTACTGCGAATTTGAAAACCTTTTCTATGCCTTACCGATTTATCCTCAACACATTTGTCTCGGATTACGTAAGAAAGGGTGTTGTTCTATCTAAGGACAGTGAAGACCAAATGTATTCCCACAGCCTCACTAGGGCTCTTCACTGGCCCCCCAAAAAGAGATATACATTTAAACGTTTACCTCTCGCACAACACACCTATTGTTATGCCGAAAACATATGAGCCGTCCTGCGAGAAAACCAACATTATAGCCTCTGCGTAATGTATGGGCCTAGATCAGCCTGCGCAGTCCGCGCAGACTGATCCTCGCCGACACATTCCGTCTCAGGGGGATAGAGGTATAGAGTAATGATTCTTGAAACAGAAAATCCACAGAAGGCGAAAATGGTCTGTCCGGATTAGCCTGCGCGGCATGCTTAGGCTGAGCCGGGTCGATGCTTTACGCATAGTCCACAACGTTGGTTTTCGCGCGAGACAGCTCAATTTGCAAGAAGGCCCGAATTAGCCTGACGATGGTAATTTATCAATAATTGTCATGTATGACCTCATTACTGTATTATATTAATGAAACGCGTATAGCGATTTTGGGATCTCCGTAACGGGATCATGTAAAGGTAGACTGGCGTAAAACTAGTGGGGCTGCAGTTCTAGATGTGTGTACAAAGTTGCACCAATGCCTAAGTTGCATGTGGACGGTCAGTTAATGCTTTGGTGTGACTGTACGGATGTACAATCAAATTGAGTATTCAATGTACGCAAAACAATATGACTCAAAAATCGCTAAACGCAACGCATGTATTATTCAAGGAGTTCTATTTGTTTTAACTTATTTATCTATTCATTTATTTATTAAAATATAAAACTGAAGTGCAGTTATACTTGAGGGGGCGTTTCAAGTGACTAATTGGTCCTAATCGCACGAAAACCGACCTTCGGGACATTGCAACCAGAGACCATTCAGATCAACCTGCACCTAGGGTAACCTGATCATGCTCTTTCGCTGTCACGTTCAAATCGTACACATATTGTGATAGCCCCTATAGTTTAATGGATATGCAATGAACTAGACTATACAAGTGTGATATTTTATGGTATTATCCATCAATTTAAAACCTTGGAAAGTTGGATTTCGCGTCTTGTGGCCCGTTTCATTCCGTCTCCCTGCTTAACCCTTTCCCACATGCAGACATGTTCTGACGACTCTGCAAGCAGACGACTTTAGAAACAATGGGACTACTGGAGAAACTGATGAGCAATAACTACTTTAGCCACAATTGTTTCAACTTTATTTAACTCTTTCATCGCCGAATTGTTTAAAGTAGACTCTTCCATGTTCAAACTCGGACGACTCTATTTTCATGTTATAGGATTTTTGGAATAGTTTTATAACTCACAGCCAAACAATGCAGATTTCAGGTGAGACAGCTTGTTACGAGCTGACACACCTGAATCTGTATTGTTTGCAAAAAGCTCAATATTGCCTTTGGCGCTGAAAGAGTTAATGATTGTTGTATCATTTATAGGTTGTTTCTATATGTTTGTCTAACTGTTTACGACTTCGTCTGCTGTATATGTGTCGTATGTGAGAAAGGATTAAACAGAATCACTTTGGGTACATCGATAAACGTGTATCAAAATTATGTGACAGTTGTTTTTGTTTCGCTAAAGTTACACCACCAGCGAGTTACTTTTAAGACGGTCAGCCTGGTTGAAGATAATAGGGCATAATACGTCCAATATACCGACGGTAACAAACTGTTTATGAAACAACATTGGAAAAGAGAACAATTTGCGGAAAGGGAACAATGAGTTCTCGTCTGTCTCAAATTTGAAAGAAAAAGGCATTTTGTTTCCCGCATTGATACAGCATACTGGAGTATGACTATCTTTATTATTTCGTTATAAGTTAAGCCATTAACCTCGGTTATATGAAGGCGTTTGTGTGTTTCAAAACTGTGTAAAGGCTATTAATGGACTCTTTGTACGGTGTCGAAACTGTGCACAAGAAACATGGCTATAACTCCTGGCGAAGCACCTGAAATGAGCCGCATCCGTTCCTCTGTAATACACTTAATATACTTAATATACTTAATACACTTAATACACTTAATATACTTAATAAGTATGAAATAAAAACGGATATGCATCAAGATCCCTTTTCGCCTGCCACGATTTATTGTGTCTGGGAAAACTAAGGAGATAAATAAACTAACCCTGACATGACGATGGTGGAAGCACACTATCTGACCCTTTGACACTTCAGGTAACGTAATATACCTTTACCAGAACAACAAATAGCCAACTCGATTAACGTACCATCTTCCCAAATGTTGTCAAGTAATACGAAGCTATTTTGCATCCCACGTTATGGTTGCTTTCGGAGAGCATTGAGTCTGTCAATGGGAACTGGGGTACACGTTGGTATTTCTGAGAAATGTAGGTTCAGATCAGTCTGTTAATCTGATGAAGTATTATTACAACCCACATATGTTGACTGAGCCTTCTAACAGGCTTATGTAACTAATTTGTCAACAGGGTAGATCTTTATCAGACTGTCCGGGTGTACATGCTGATCTGGTTATACACTGTTCACAAAAAAAAAACATTTTCGCACGGAAGGGCTGAATTATAATCGCGTGAAGACTACATACAAACTGCAACCCGTCCGTAAATGAGACCTCCGTAAATGCCATTAATTTTATTTGTAAAAGTCTTTGACATCTGGATTTTCAACAAGGTGTCTCCATGAATGAGACATACATTGCTTATATATATATAAAATCGTTTTCATTTATTTTCGGCAATCATGCAAGATGCGTGTCAATGCAAATAACGCTAAACATTCAGCACTCCTTTATACAATGATGGCGTTGGAATGATTTTATTTGTACACGCTTGTCAAATTATATACTCTCCAAAAATTGGACATGTTATTGTCTTTCGATAAGCTAAAAGTTTGAAATTATTTATTTCAAAACGGTCGTGAAGCACGTTCATACAACTAACTGCTTCCTGGATATTTAACCAGTACTCGCGCCGTGTGTGGAGGGATGTCCCAAACTCTGACGCCGCACTCTTTGTGATCAAACACATCAAAGCCCGACGATCTATCTCGGATTCAGTTTTTCCCTAAAAGTTATATTTGGGAAATGGTATAATTGTTCTATGTAAAACGAAACTAGATATGCAAAGGCCTTCTTGCTGTATCCTTCGATTTGTTGGTATGGTGTTTTACGCCGCTTTCAACAATTTGTTCAATTGGAGACATCGGTCAGTTATCTCCCTTTAATAATCTCTACATCTAGCTAGGTCCTATCATTTGGTTTCCTCTGTTTTTATCATTGTTTTTTTTTGCACTGGATGGTGCACTTATAATTGCATTTTCTTGGCCAACTGTTATTAGATTGAAACAGTAATTCCACATTTGTTTTCTTTAAACACTGCTATGTCAATTTTCTCTTTTGAATCATTACTTTAATTAACACATTTATGATTAATGTGTACAGAGTAATTGCAATATCTCATTGCGAAATACCGATAAAGACAAAGGATTCCAACTAAAAGGACCTACCAACTATTTGGTCTCCCTTGGTCTTTATCTGACAAGGGAGATAATATAAGTATCACTAATGTCCCTCATTAAATCACGGCGTTACCAGTACTACTAGACCATTAATCCTGACAACAGCGAGTCAGTCGCATTTCTAAACCCACACTCCTAAGCACCATGGAGAGAAAGCCATTACTACCAGTTTTAAAGTCTTCGGTACAAACCGGTCGGAGTCGAACACGCCATCCCATATCCGACGTGGGCGATCTACCACTACACAATCGAGGTGGTCTGTTTTTTAAACATTGAAGATCAAAAGACAGGGGCGTAGCTCCCTTTAGGCACTGTAGGCACGTGCCTACACACTTTTTTTTTTTAAAAAAATGCCCCAAAATGCAGCTGCGCCGATACACATCTGCGTAATGTATCGACCAGATCAGCGTGCGCTGTCCGCGCAGACTGATCCGGCCGAAACATTCCGTCTAAGGAGGGATAGATAGAGTAGTGATTTCCTGAAACATAAAATCCACAGGAGGCGAAAAGTGTATATCCGGGTACGCCTGTCTGTGTGGCATGCTTAGGCTGATCCGGGTCGATACTTTACGCAGAGTCCACAATGTTGATTTTCTCACGAGTCGGTCTACACAATGATTATTGCCAAGCTACGCCCCTGATAGATGCCTGCGCCTTTTTGTAGTCTGACCGGGATATTTCCTGATCAACGTGTATCGATGTGATAACTCCGGAAGCCTCTGCAGAATGGTTATTACCAACTACTGAAGTACTGTTAATTTCAAATTCTCTGAATGTCGGGTTTTCGTGTGCAGGGGCGTAGCTTTGCAATAATCAATGTGTAGGCCGTCTCGTGAGAAAATCAACAATGTGGACTCTGCGTAAAGTATCGACCCGGATCAGCCTAAGCATGCCACACAAGCCTACCCGGATAGACACTTTTCGCCTCCTGAGGATTTTCTGTTTCAGGAATAACTACTTTATACATCTATCCCCCTAAGACGGAATGTGCCGGCCGGATCAGTCTGCGCGGATAGCGCAGGCTGATCTGGTCGATACATTACGCAGATGTGTATCGCCGCAGCTGCATTTTGGGGCATTTTTAGAAAAAGTGTGTAGGCACGTGCCTATAGTGCCTAAAGGGAGCTACGTCCTTGTCTGCAGAATGGTTATGACCAACTAATGAAGTACTGTTAATTTCAATTTCTCTGAATGTCGGTTTTTCGTGTGCAGGGGCGTAGCTTTGCAATAATCAATGTGTAGGCCGTCTCGTGATGAAATCAACATTGTGGACTATGCGTAAAGTATCGACCCGGATCAGCATAAGCATGCCACACAGGCCTACCCGGATAGACACTTTTCGCCTCCTGAGGATTTTCTGTTTCAGGATTAACTACTCTATACATCTATCCCCCTAACGGCCGGATCTGTCTGCGCGGATAGCGCAGGCTGATCTGGTCGATACATTACGCAGATGTGTATCGCCGCAGCTGCATTTGGGGGCATTTTTAGAAAAAGTGTGTAGGCACGTGCCTACAGTGCCTAAAGGGAGCTACGCCCCTGGTGTGACCGTGCATTATAACAATTTAAACAATACCAACATAGATCAGCTTACGTGTTGACAATCCGAAAACATATCAGAATATACACTATTTGAAGTGCTAGAATATTTCGTATTTAGGTCGAGCCGCAACAATTCAGTCCGTAACAACAAGGACTGTTACCAATCCTTGCTCGAACCGCGATAGCTCAGTCGGTAACGACGATGGTTATCAATCCCGGAGTCGTGAGTTCGGAACGTGGACATTATGCTTTCTGATGAGTGTTGATTGCTTGGTGTTTTACGCCGCTTTCAACAAATGTTCAGTTATATCACGGCTTCTCCTGGGGTAGGTTACACGTACTACTGGTCCATTTATCCCGACACCAGCCAGGTAGTCGTAATGCTAACTCCACAACACATAACGCTAGGAGGGCAGCCATTGCTACCTTTATTTCAAGTTTTCTCCCGGCCGGAGATCTAAAACGTGACCTCCCGCACCCAACGCGGACGCTCTACCACCAGACCATCGAGGTGGTCTGATGATTGACAAAAGCCATTGTGACTAGCGGCTGTGTGGGACGGTAATCAGTTACCTGGGATGAATGTTATGTGAAGTATAGGTTCGAAAAAGTCATGAAACATACGCCAGGTGAACTGGCCGCCGTGATATAAGTGAAATACCGATGGAAACGGCGTTAGAATCCAATCAAACATATATTGAAACACCTCATTTTTTACCAGATTATAGGTATCTGGGCCTTTAATAAGTGCGTTTTGCATAGCTTATTACTTGCTTACGTTGAATAAATATAATTATGAATATGTGAAATGACCAAAGTGTAGACAAAAAGAAATAGTTTAATTAGACTACGAGTATGCAAAATTGGACTTGATTACATAAGGAAGACCAGCAATAATCGTTGAAAAAGTAATATAATATATGGTATACATGTATATATCTGCAATTATGCATGCATTCATAATGTGTATGATACTGATACATTCAACCCATAATCTATATTCACCAAATATACCGTGCCACAAACCCTTTTAGGCATTAGGCCTACAATGTGAACTTAGAGAGGCTACATGTCTATATTTACATGAGAACATTACTTCTGTTATAGTTGGCAGAAAGTGAATGTTCTAGAGAGACTGTTCATTTGCATAGACTGACTTGAGTCTTTACTTTTCGCATACGATATAAAGCTTTTTTTGTAAATGACACGGGTCAGTCTTTGCGGTTAAGAATTTAAACGATTACAATGTTTACTCTTTGGCTAAGGTTCCTAAACGAATATCCAGACGAAATTATCAGTGACAAAGCAGGTCATGTTATGTCAGCCCATCCTGAGATCAAAGATTCGATATCATATCAGGGTGACAATAATCACGTGATGACCGAGTCAGGCGTGAACAGGTCGACACGTTTTTACAAACCTTAAAGACATAGGCCATATCTGCGTTTTCCATTTGTGCATAAGACCATAAAGTGAATGATTTGTCAGAATTCATTACGCATTCCTTTTAATGACAGGTAACGAGTATGAATTCCTATTTCGTTTCATATAGGACGTGCCATCTGTCTCATTTGCGAGCGATGGCATTTCGGCTCTGATCATTCCAACACTTGATCGGAAGTCTTTCGACTTTCTCGCCATAATTCGGAGGTTCTCTTGGTAATCACCCGTCTCATGATCGTCTCTCTCAAATCTCTTCACCTTTTTACCGAGTTGCCAGTTTTCATACTCCAGCTTTTCAAGCTTCTCCGCCAATTCATACTCTTTCTTTGTTTCCTTCGTCCTCGCCGTGCTCCCCGGAAGACTTCTCGTAGTTTTAAATCTAGTCTTTCTGTCAAGGTCAATGTTGGCCTGTTCAAGGATTTGTAATCGCCGCTTTAAAGCATTCTCTGTTAACATTAAATCCTCCCTTTCTAGAATAGCGGATTCGAATTGCATTCGGTTTCCTTTCGCTTCGTCGGTTAGGTTCTTATTGTCATGCGACAGTTCTTCAATGTGAAGTTCCAGATCTTCTATTCGTTTCATTAGTTTTTCTTCTCGCCTCCTGAATTTCTGTCTTTCCTCAACGATTGCTTCCGATCCATGCTTTCGAACGTCTTCCATTATGGTTTCATATGACCGCAATTCATCCTCCATTCTTTCTCTATGGCGGTTGGTATTAGTAAAATTTCTGTGCAATTTAGTATTTTGAGTTTGAAATATTTCTAATTCTTTTGTCTGGTATTCGAGTTGTTTATTTGCCGCTTCCAAATCAATTTTCATTGAATTGTATTCGGATTCTAACTTTGAAAATTTTGTTTTCAACAATATAAGTTCTTTTGCCATATCTCTATTGTTCAACTTAGTTTCCTTTAACTCATCCTCAATCAAGTTCTTTTGTTTCTTAAAGCGTGCTTCTAGTTTAATATTTTCCGCTTTTAGATCTTTGTATCTGTTCAGCAGACCATCGGATTCGTCTTCGTAATTCTTTATCCTCATTTCATACTCATTTACCTGCTTCTCGAATTTCTCAATCTTGTTTTCCTTCTCTTTATTTTCCTGTTCCAGTTGGTCCATTTTACCATGATTTAACATTCTCTCCGTCTTCATAGCCTCATTGACACGCTTCTTATCCTCGATGGACGTATTAAATTCCTTCTTTGTTGTATGAACCTCATTTTCGAGCAAGGAATTCTGTGATTTAAGAGTTTCTACCTTTTCTTCCAGTCGCCTTATCTCTTCTCTAAACCGCCGTATTTTCTGCACATCGGGTCCATGTTCCAGCTTAGAAACTAAATGTTTGTTTTCTGCATAAATACTCTGGTAAGATTTCAGTAGCTCTTTGTTTTCTTCCTCCAATGTATCTATTCTCTTTTTGTAATATTTGTCGGACTCTTTCAAAGCATCTCTCTCTGATTTCACAGCCTCGTACGTTCTGTAAGCAGCCTTGTCAAAACTGCTGGACACCACTGTGTTGATGGGTGGTGGTCGGTTAGTGTAGGACGTCGTCATCGTGAAACTGTAACAGATTATTAAATTGAAACATGAGCTGTGCTTCTTTAACCCGTTCCCACCTGCAGACGCATTTTGACGCAAAAGCAGCAGACAACTTTTGAAAACATTGTGGCCAAAGGTGAAATTGCTCATGATGAGCAATTTCTCCTTTGAACACACTGTTTTTAACTAAATTAACGATTAAGCTATCTTTTATGGAGATTTTTCAGGTTTTTGTCGAAAGTCGTCTGCTGCAGATTTGTTGTATGTGGTTAAAGGGTTAAAACAAACCTTTTCGTATATATATTATAAGCGCAGATGAAATTATGTCTGCATCAATGCTTTCGTATCTAAAAGGACAACAACTTTTCTTGAAATGTTCTGTGAGATGTATGCGAAAAGCGTATAGTCAGGCCAACTTAGGCGAAAGCTTAAATTGGTCTTACTCTTCACTAGTCACAAATGACAGTTGATTTTCGTACAGTTATAATTATCTATTGGTTCTAATTTGTTGAGACCCAGTTAGTTGTTTACTTCATAAGCCGTTTTGAAAGTCGTTTGCTTAAAGAAAATTCTGAAAATAAATTTTACATATGAAAGTGTTTTTTTATAAAGAGTTTACACCATTGTGTGATAATGTGAAAGTGCTTATTATCCAACATGACCCATATTCGAACTTGACCTACATATCATCAAGACAAACATTCTGATAAAGTGTCAACATGCTCAAGCTAAAAATGCAGTATCCAGAGTGTTAACAAGATTTTCCTTCAATTTGGCCTAGTAACCTACTTTTTTACCCATCATGACCCATATTCAAACTTGACCTACATATCATCAAGACAAACATTCTGATAAAGTGTCAACATGCTCAAGTTGAAAATAAGGCCTTCAAAGTGTTTCCATTCAATTTGGCCTAGTGATCTAGTTTTTGACCCAGCTTGATCCATATTCGAACTTGGCCTAGATATCATTTAGATAAACATTCTGAAATTTCAAGCTGCCTTAGTAAAAAATGCAGCTTCTACAGTGTTAACACGATTTTCCTTCAATTTGGCCTAGTGACCTAGTTTCTGACCCAATGTGGCCCATATTTGAACTTGACCTAGAAATTATTAATACAAACATTCTGACAAAATTTCAAAAATTGCGGCCTCTAGAGTGTTAACAAGCTTTTCCTTCAATTTGACCAAATAACCTTTTTGACCCGACATAACTCATGTTCGAACTTGACTTACATCATCAAGACAAACATTCTGATAAAGTTTCAACATGCTCAAGTTGAAAATGTGGCCTCTAGAGTGTTAACAAGATTTTCCTTCAATTTTAACCTAGTGACCTAGTTTTTTACCTCAAATGGCCCAGTTTCAAACTTGTCCAAGATTTGATGGAGATGAATGTTCTGATAAACTTTCATGAAGATCCGATGCAAAATGTAGCCTGTAGAGTGTTAACAAGGGAAAATGTTGACGATGCAAGACAGCCGTATCCGTATGTTTCATTGCAGGGATTTTTGCGAAAGATTGTTGAGCTACCCGCTTTCAAGCTGCTCGATCTCCATATATTTAAAAGAAACATTTAAGATCCTTACGTCTAACTTAAATTTCTAAATTATGTATACAACTTCATCGATTAAAACTTTACCTTGTGTACGTTTACTTTGTATAATGTGCATACTGTTTAGCTTGTTGTGAAACGTATTTAACTGATCTCTGGACAATCAAGAAAAATTGTCCATTTTGAAAAAACAGAGGGGAGCACAAAATAATTACAAATTTACACTTCCTGAAAGCTAGGTATGACAATATACGGAGGTATTCAGCATAGCTGAATCCCCCGCATAAAAACATGGTAAGTATCAGATAGAAGTTTCTAAATAAATCTCGTTTCACAATGCAGTCGCTTTATCTGTTTAATTGGCTGCAGGACTATTCCTCCAACAAACCTATGTAAATGTAACATAGGACCTTTAACAATTCAATGAGTAATGAAAGCTTTCCCACATTTACTTTGTCGAAATGCATTAGATTGTGAGGGCTCTAAAAACACCATAAACAGGGTAATGTTCCAACGAACTGATACATGTGGAAAGGTAAAGGCTGACATTAGTGAATTAGCGTAGGTTTGTAGTAGCATGCACATGTATTAAATTATAAAACAGTTTTCTTTATGACCTTTTCTGATGCTCCGGAGCAGCCTGTGTAAGTAATTGGATGGAAAGTAGTGATGTTGATCACACCGTACGAATGCACGAATTGGTCTGGATTTGCACCATTTTGGGTTTTCAATTTTTTGACAAAGGTTATTTAATATCTCTTTGCACGGACATGCTCACATTAGATTAATGGTGGTGATCTTTTTATCAGAACAATGCGTCTATTAAGTTGAATCATTTTAATTGCTTTCACTCATTCTTATTTGAACCAGCAATGACAATGATCTCTTCGTTAGTAATATAGAACCTAATTCCTAATTATTGCAAGTGTACAGAAATCACACTTGAAGCAGACATCAAAACAATCATTCTTATTAGAAAGCAGTATACACCAGATTATATATTCAAAATAATTGATTATTACGTTCACGCTACGACAAAAACCACTCTAATGTTTCATTCATTAATTAAACAAATTAAATTGACGTCGGAACCATTGACAGTTTCACATGGAAGACTATTATATCACAAAATCACAAACAAATAAATCAGTTTCAGTGTAGTACTATTTACCTTAGTCTCTATGCTATCGATCCGGTTTGGAAGGCCATGTAAATATACCAATGGAATACCTCTTTCAAATCCGTTGATTGATTGGGCATTTCGCTGGGGGGGGGGGGGGGGGGGGGGGGGGGGGGTTTAAAAGCCGTTTCAAAGAGCCGCTATTGTTCCGTCAAATGAACCCTTTGTTTTCAATATATAAGATCTAACATGTCACCTGATACGCTTCGTTTGAACCATTTCCCACATACATACGATTTCTGACGGCTCTACTACAGCAGACGCTTTTTGAAAACATTGTGGCAAAACGAAACATTGCTCATGATAAGCATTTTCTCAGTTTTCCACAGTGTTTTCATCTTTTTTCAATTAATAAACTTTTCCTTATACATAATTTCCATATTTTGTCCAGATTATTCAAAGTCGTCTGCTGCAGATTTGTTGTACGTGGGAAAGCGTTAATCTTCACAAAATGGAATTCCACAATGGAAAAGTGTAGATAAAAAGGTATGGCCGAGCCGCGTCAGGCGATTTGGGGTCTTATTCAATCTCCCGTTTGACATCATTTTAAGTTACATTGGCGCATTTCCGTAATATCACTGCGTGTCCATGGTAAATCCATGTTTTCTGACACCAGCAAGTCAGTCGTAATTCTAACCCCGCAACCCTGAGCACTAAGGAGGGCAGCCATTACTTCCATTTTTAAAGTCTTTGGTATGACCCGGTTCCATGCCCGGACGAATCATACCAAATAATTTAAAAATTGTAGAAATGTTTGTCCTCCTTGGCGCTCAGCGTTGCTGGGTTAGCATGACAACTGACTGGCTGGTGTCAGGGTAAGTGGACCACTTGTACTGGTAACTTACACAGGAAACGCCGTTATATAACTGGAATTCTTTTTCAAAGCGGCGTTAAATACCAAAGAATCAATCAATCAATCGATTGTAAAACGATAAGTAGAAAGAAGACATTTCTCGGATGAGTAAAAACAAAACATGTTCATTATCAAATGTTTCTCTTTTCTTAATTTTTTTTTTTATTTCACGAATCGCTTGTTCTATAAAGCTGATTGATGTGTAAAATTGATAGAATGAATACATTTCCTTCACGCGCATTAACGGCGTTGATATCATTTATTGTTTGGAAAGAAGGCTTCCATCCATATCGATCAGGTTTGCTGGGATAGCTGGCGACTGGTGCGTCTTATTCTCAATTTATTTCAATTTATTTCAGATATTGTTTTCAAAACTTACATTAGGTTCATTGATGTCATCGAAGATGTAGATCAGTTTGCGTCCCTTCCCTGTTCTTTATCGAGTCGTAGACGCACCAAAACAAAACCACTTCTGATTTGGTGATTAAAGAATGATACCGGCCGAGATTACACCAGGTGACGATTTGAATATATCGTTTACTTACATGCTTTTTAATGGATTCAAGGTTTTCAGCAAAAAGTGAAAATATCAAGTGAGAATGGTCACTGTTTAATCTGACCCCTGTCATGACCCTGTCTTCTGCGTATTTTTAGTTAGTTAACCATTTGCCTGCTAAAACCAATTGTGTGAAGCCAGTGAATCCAGTATAGGACCAGGCCAGCCGGCGCACCCAGACGTTTATATACCGTTGGTTTCTTATCTGGATATTTATGAAAATGTGTTTGGACTCTTCCAAATACAAATATTGACAAGTGAATTAAAAAAAAAACATCAGAAAGGGTTCAAAATGAAATAAACAGAGTAAACGTTTTCAAGTTCCATTTATGAACACCAAAAGACCAATTAATACTCATGGAATAACCACCTGTGGAAAAGGAAGGCTAGAGTTCATTCCATCCTTCGACGACACAAATAGCTATCCTCTATATAGATTCATTTGAATGACAACTAAAACGTTAGAAACGTATTACAGCATTTTCATTTTCCATTAATTTCATTCGCTTTGCATTTTGTTTGTATAAGAAGAAGCATCTAAGTGTACACTTCTCCGGCTGAACTTCCCGAAATATATCGCGAGTGCTTCTGAATCTATCATCGTTATTGGCATTCCTTGACGTATTGCTGGTAATGATACTGATGATGACGTTTTGTGCGGTAGTTTTCTGGAAAGAAACATTGATTGATAGGAGTTGGCTGTATATCGTTTGTTGTTTTCCTGAGTCACGTTTTGGCGAGGTATTGTTTCCTGTTTCCCCATGGCATCGTTTAGAATTCGTAAACTTTTGACGTACACTTTTGATGCATTTTCAATAGATGCAATTTTCTTTGCATGGGTATCAATTTGTAATGTTAACAGTTCGTTTTCATGTTCGATAGTCTTAAGTTGTTTGCGTAACGCCAAATTTTCATTTTCTAATAAAATTATTTTTTCTTTTCCAGTAATTAAATAACACATTTTACTCCTTGGGCGTGGCCATTTTTGTTTAGGTTTATATCTCGGATTTGTCAACACTTCCACACTTTTTGCTTTGACGTTATATTTGTTAGAATTATTGTTACGTTTATTATCACTTATACTTTCTCTGTGTTTCCCTTTAGGCCATTTAACTGGCAAATCAAATTCCTCACTTTCCGTCAAACTATCGGAATGAAATTCGCTCGATGAACTTTTAACTGGTCGATTCGATATCGTAATTGACTGTTTCAATTCATGAATTAGTTTTTCGGCTTCCTTTAATTTCGTTTTCAAGTCAGTTTTATCTTTTTTAAGTTTCTCTCGATCTGTAAATACGTTGTCATACGGCTCCAGATAGGCAAAATCAGCATCACATCCATCTTGTTTAGGTTCATATTTAGTTCTGACCTGTTTGATTTCACGTTGAACTTCATCAAACGCCTGAAGTAATTCTAAATTGTTATTTTCTAATTCTTTAATACGCTTTGTATAACCTTCTTCTGCTTCTAGCATACCGATACGTTCCATGCACACATCTTCATACCATGCAATGAAGTTAGCCTCTGCATGTTTATCAGTGGTGTTGTTATTTAAAAGTGCATCCATGTTATCATCCATGTCACCGGTTTTACCCAACTAAAGCCACGTTTGGTGGTTCTTATCTGTTTAGTAGCGGCATGTGTCATTCTGGTTAAGACTTCCTATCTCTTACAATCGATTCGAAGTTCTCGAGTTGCTTAAATGCCTTGTGTATTTGTATCTATCACAGCACTTTTTAAAAATAGAATAGCACAGTTCTGCATCGCATGTTCACGTTTTTCACAATAACGATTCATATTGAACACATATTAAAATGTATTTTTATCGTTTTTAATCGGTGCTTATGTTCACTACTAATCTTATATTCATATAGATATTTCGTCCAGAGTAACGTACGAAGTAATTTCGTTAAATAAGTCCAGTATTTAACACATTATTTCCAGCTTTTTCGGGAATATCGAGTCCTGTTTAGTTTCCAAAGCACCTGGAAGTGAAGAAGGAACTGTGAAGCAAAGAAACCCCAATCTGTATATGTTTTATCATGTAAAGCCATTACATATCAAGGGCTTGGCCTATTTTGAAAACCATGGTTAAGGCGCAATTTTGACCCCTTCGTAAACAATGCAAATTTAGGTGCCATTGCTCATTCTGCACCTAGATTTCCATTGTTTCCCAAGAAAACTGATTTAACAATTATAAAGACTTTATAGGGAGGTGATTAACCTTGAAAAAAAAAATAACCAATTTGAGTTACAACCGTTTCACGCCAAGCCCTCGATATATCATCACGTCATCAAGATCAAGACATACGAACGAACTCTTCTTTATACTTATCTTGTGTTTTCAAATAAAGAAAGATGCTCGTAAAACTTGTTTAAAGTTATAAAACTAGCCAGGGACACTGTATTACAATATAGTGTCCCTGAACAAGCAAAGAAGAGATCTGGATTTCACCAAAATATGTCATTTTATACCCCGATATGTGAATGTAAGACGCCACCGAGATGTTTTATAAAAAATAAAAAGTAATGTCCAGTAACGTCAGAGAAGAAAACATTGTCGACAAAGATTAAGATATACATTTCGAATAATTTCACCTTATAATAAATTGTTTTCAAATGTTATCTGCATGAAAGCACCAACAATTAATTAATCCGTTATCCATAAAAAAAATCCTTAATCTGAACGTTTTCCTATTTATTTACATCCCTTCCTAAATCAATTCCAATTGTGTATGTAAAAAAACATTCCACTTGTTAATACCATGCCCTTCGTGACAAGAACCAATATCTAACAATTAAATGTTAATTTAAATCCGCAAACACGTATAAGTTCTGACTATTAGAAATCAATGGCGAGAGGATCGAATCGCCGTGAGCAACCATTACCCCGACATTCTAAGTTATTTACAATTAACCCTTCTTCTAATGTAGACGCCTCTGACAAACGGAGAAATTGCTCTAAACGAGCAATTTCTCCTTTTGCCACAAATCCCCCATTTTTTTTTCTTCAGTAAGTGTACTTCATTTTTAGAGATTATTCCATGTTTTAGACTAAATGTTTTCAAATTCATCTGCTGCAGATGTGTTGTATTTATGAATGTTTTAACTCTCTTTCAGCGCCAAAGGCGAGATTGATCTCTATACAAACAATACTAGTTTAGGTGTCGGCTCGTAACGAGCTGTCTCACCTGAAATCAGCATTTTTTACCTTACAGTAATTCAATTATTCAAAAAACTATAATAACATATAACATAGAGTGTTCCGACTTTGAACATGGAAGAGTATACTTTAAACAATTCGGCGCTGAAAGAGTTAAAGGCGATTACGATCAAACACATACTTCTATAGTTGGTATTGGGCTTTAACCGTTCTTAGGGGACGTCGTGGAAGACTGTAGGATTATTTTATATGTAGCGAACAGGAAGGATCCTGATCTAAATGCGTTGAGGCCCTAGTTTATCAAGATCTTCGACAATCAGTAATTTCCAAGGCAAACGACTTTATAAAACATTATGGCAAATGGAAGCTCATCAGGAGCATTACAGACGTCACACGTGTCACTTCTGTGATAAATATAACTCTCTTGCAATTCCCTATATACCTGAATATTTCATTAAGTCGGCTATTGTAATGTGCGCGTTAACTTCCTTATTTCTTCATACTTTCAAATGTGTAGCTAGCCATTACTGTTGTTTTTTAAGAGAAGATGGTCGATTTTAACCTATGATAGTTCATTCAATGCGGGAAAACGCTAAAAGCTAACTATGAAGTATCTTTTGAAGAGACTTTAGCTCTTACCATAACGAACACCATTAGATATTTGCAAACATTGCGGGAAAAGTGAAATTGCTCAAAGCTTTATTTCACATTGTTCAATGTTTTCCCCTCTTCTAATGTTTCCAAAGCATATGCCATATACAATATAATATCATACCAGTAACGGTTACTTAAACAGGGACAATATATGGTGCACATTCGAAGAGCCAATCATAGCACAGTTATGTGGAACGAAAGGATTGTAAACATCAAAAGCTAGATCAAAGTATGTTGTATTTATAGATAAAATAAAGTAATATTAAAACGAAGGTAATGGATTTTAGAACGGAAAATGGGAGCGTTCTGTAAACAGCTGGGTGGTAAACAATCTATTGGACCAATAACTAGGACGGTTTGGAGTTTAAAATGATGATCTTTTTTCTTTCTTTTTTAATACTTTTTTTTTAATACCGCGGTTAATACAACTCATGATTTTCATGACTTAAAAATAAATATTCGTCGTGTGTTCGGTATTATGCCAACACAATAATATGAAAGAAATAAGATCTTTTGGAAATATCGACGAATTTGTTACACGTAAAGGTCAATCTCATCATCATCATCATATGTGGTTGTTTACCCTCGCCTATCGGCATTAAGCCATTTGGCGAGCAGCTATTGTTCTCTCTCCAATTATTTTTTATCTATGGGGGTTGACTATATTTGGTTATTTCACTTTTTTATTATGACATGACTTTTGATATTAATAGTATGTTTTTCATTGTTACATATCCCGCTATCTGTTTATATGTATATTATTGTATGTAGGTATATAAGTGTGTGTGTATTTAAAATATTTTGTCAAACTATTGATAAGAATGAAAGTAAAAGAAAACAGTGCAAAAAAAGCACTGCCTAACAAACCTCTACAACGGCGCCCCTGATTGGCCGAATTTCAATCCGCTTTTCTGATCAAGCTCGACCGTCACACATAAATCTATGGCGAAAGACGACTTGACCAGATTTAGCGTCCAGCCAATCACAGGCCCCTAGGTCAATCACATTACAACTAGACATAAACGTCGCTGCCGCTTCTTGTTGAACGGAGAAGTGGTCAGCTACTATATTTCGCGTTGACATCACCTGTGCAGCCTCCCCCAGTTACTAGCGTTGACCCAGGTGGCAATGTAACTGCTCCCATACCTGAGGAAGGGGTACCTCTGGGCCGGTAATAAGTTTTCGTATAGGGCGTCGCTTTCCAGACCGCTTGTTTCAAGTTGCATTCTTGATGGAGTTGCCACCATAATACCGGTCAAATGTAACTTCAGCGCGTAGTCTTGTCATTGAAATGTTTGAATACCGACTGCAAAAACACTTGTGCATAGTCACCAAATGTTTGACACTTTGGTGGTTTACTAAGTGCTTGGACTAACGCATGCCCATCTATTACCACGCAGGTGGCTTTGTCGAAGGGAGGTAGTTCCTGTGGTGTTTCAATACCTAAATCCGAGGTCAAAACATTGAGAATCTGCGACTTTGTTGTGGTATTCATGTTTCCACTCGCGTTGGCCAAAGAGAGAGGATTAGGCGCCAGTTCATGTTGTAACACTTCAGCAGTTTGGACAGATCATCCCGAGTTTGCGGCATTGAAAAACCGCTGTAGCAATTTCCTGTCAGCCCTTATTAGCTTCGTCATTTTCTGCCTATCGGGTGTAGTTTTCTTGTACAAATCAGAGAATGTCTTTGATTTGACCCTTTTAATTGGTGCGAAGAATTCCACCGTTTTCTCTTTCAGTCGTTTTCTTCAACTTTGATACGCGTAGGTTGAAGCTTCAGCTTATTGTCGTTCGTCTCTTCTTCATCATCGAGTAGTCCAAAGAGAGTAAGTGTTTCGTTTGAAACTTGCGAACGTCGGGCCCAAGTGATGCAGAACCCATCTCTGGCTTGATCATTTCTAGTAATCCCTATGCTCCCTCCGGCAGTCTTGCAGACTCTGTTGATCCATTCCGTGGCTTGATCTGTTGGAACTTCGTTGAACATGTTCTCACTTCTCTTAACTACGAAGTTTCCAGCCAGAAATTCATTGTAAACTGCAGGCGCAGTCTGTGGCAGTGCTTTCATATCTGAAAGGTACACTGGTCCCCATCTTGCATAGTTTGTGTGATCTTAAACTGTTAACCATGGTAATATTGCTGCAAAGGTCTCCATGTGAAGTAGCCAGTTACCAGTTATCTGTGCATTAATGAAGCTCAACAGTATTTCAACCATTCCCATGTATGAATGCCAGTATGCAAAATTCTTGATCTTCATCATCTCAGATTCATATTCATGCAACAAGTCTGCCACACCTGTCACTGAAATTATGTCTGTCAACCTTGTTGTAGCCTCAATGACGTCATCCCGCTTTGGAATAGTCGCAAAGGTAAGTTCTAGGTCTTCGATCTCACCTTCGAGCGATGGCATGTCCTTTTTCTTTGTACGGACCCAGTCAAAGAAATATCGCCATTTAATTCGCCACAGAGCCTCGTAGGTATGTAGGTGCCCACGAATTGCTCTGTAATATGTTTTTCCGTCCAATACAGCGGAAACAGTATTAGGACCAAAAAAAGCCTGTTTCTATCCATATGTCCTCCAAACCTGAACACTCCATGTGTTGATCAATCGCTTGCAAGAAATTAAAACAAATATGGAGACCACCCATTACAGAAATGACATTCTCGAGAGTTTGTTGATTCTGCCAAACGAGTTCCTTTCCTTTGCTATACAATGGTTGGTCGGCCGTTATGACAGTGTGGGTTTGTCCAATTTCCTTGCTAATACCCATGAATTTGTTAATCAACGTAGTTATCGTGTCAAACTCGTCAGCAGTTGCTTGAAGTATTGGCATCATGCACGCTTTGGTGACTGGATAATATACGTTACACGCAGCTTCATTGGATGAGTTTCATGGAGAAACGTGTTGCGTTCCATCATGTGCACGCCTTGTAACGATCCATGCCAAGTCATGCACATACGTAGCATGCTGTTGGTTGTCTTCTCTCAACCAAGCGTTCATGTTGCAATTATTCATGTTTGGTGGCTTATTACATTCTCTCTGCTATGTTTCTTTATAGATCGAGTAATGTAAAAACAAACAGTAAAAGGGTTCAGATTGAAAAATCAACCCTGTGTTGTTATTACAGCGAAAATAAAAAAAAATGCACCCGTTGACCTTTGACTTCATTTTTAGCCTTATTTCAGCTTTTAAAGGGCGACAGCCGGTCTGAATGATCCACCTAGATATCATACAAGACATTGGTGGTAAAAGTTTTGCATTAACAAATTTTGCCAACAGAACCATTTTCTAGGCCTCTTTTCTGAGATCCGAGGCAGACTATTAAGCCCTCAATGTCATATTTTTAAATTATAATTGAACGAAAATTATAATTTATTTTTATTTCCATAACTATCGATTTTAAAAAGAATGACTAGACGACGATAATGTTCAATCCGTGTCCGACATAGAGGCCCATGGGCGCCGCCATTTATTAGGGGGTCACTTCAAAACGTTTCATAGGTTATCGATTATTTATTTATTTTACTCCTGCGTGTTACCTATGAAACGATACATCCATTTATGTTTTTTTGTTCGTATAAATAGAAGACGCGGTGATTGCCGTGTGTTCCGATTGTATAGAATAATTAAATGTATAGGGTCAATTCGAGACTTTCAATGCGTCAGATCCCATGTACGTAGAGCGAAGTCTTTTGGTCTTATTTCAGTGGGATTGACGTAAGATCAAATAATTGAAGAACATCCTTCAGACGGTTTAAACCATTTGCCTTATGAGGTTACCGTCACACGTAAACCGACCTTCGTAACTTTGCGACCAGCGAAGATTTATATCAACCTGCGCCCCGCTGCAGTCTGGTCCGGTCCTTCACTGTTCGCCATCTACATGTAGTCGTACAAACCTCCTGGTAGCCTCTTCACCACTTTGACCGTAACTGACTTTTAATATTCCGAAGGTCAGTTTTCGTGTGACATGGCCCTAATGATTGTTTAAAGAGATTACAAATTAATCTGAAGAGAGACGTTGTAACTGGTAATGCATATTTTAAAAAAGAGTAAGAGTAGAAACCATTGCAAGAACTGGAAGAGTTAATCATTTTGAGATATATCTCCCTTTCTTGACCCTTTCCTACATACAACTAGTCTGTAGCAGATGGCTCTGAAAACATCTTATCAAAAATGTGAAAATCTCCATTAATGACAGTTTGATTATTAAATGGAGTTGAAAATCGTCTGCTGCAGAGGCGTCAGAAAGCGTTTTTATGTTGGAAATGATAATAATGTGCTGACAAATGAACCGAAACGATGGTCGCTGATTTCTGCAATCTCCATTATGGGTGCCTTTACGCCAGAAAGGCAAAACTACGTACAGTCAAAATTATCTTAGGGATAGTGAAAATGTGGCTCACTGAACACAGGTAGGCTCTTAATAATAGTTGAATAAGGAAATAAATATGTTTTTGGTTAATCTTCAAATGGCAGCTTAATACAGGTTGGCTGATTATCGGAGTTGACCGCTTACACAATTTTGACTGTAATTGCAAGGTAAAGCTTTACATATGCTCCTACAACGCTTGGAGGCAAGGAAATACTCTGATCAGACGGTGCGGGGCATATGCATATTTGATTTCCAGCCGGAGGCTGGCTGAAGTAGTGACCTTGAAATGATTGAAGTTTACATCAGTTTCAACAATGTTTTCAGTGTTATGAATATAAAGGCGACGAGACCATCTAACCATGTATTCCCTGGCTTTCTCGCACCATTCGACGATATAACATTCTTCACGGGGAACTGTCAACTTTCTTACTTTCCGATTGGATGTAAGTACGGTTTACAATATTTTTTACCACACCTTTGGTTTTCTCGCGGGACGGTTCATATTAGAATTTGAGCGATGCTCTACGAAAACAACATTAATACATTAATAACCCGTGTACAATCCAGATCACACTCCGCATCCGTGTATCACTCTACACTGTTCGACATTTTGTTAAATAGACATCTGCGTAATGTATCGACCTGATCAGCCTGCGCTGTCCGCGCAGACTGATCCGGCCGACACATTCCGTCTAAGGGGGATAGAGGTATAGAGTAATGATTCCTGAAACAGAAAATCCACAGGAAGTGAAAATTGTCTGTCCGGGTAAGCCTGACTAACACTTTCCATTTGGCTCCGATAGAATAGATACGCACGCAGATCAATATGAGCAATTTCTCCATTTGCCAAAATGTTTGCAAAAGTCTTCTGCTGCAGAGGCGTCAGAAAGTGTTTGTATGTGGGAAAGGGTTAAGCACGGATCATTTATTCGTCACTTTTATAATAAACAAACAAACAAAAACAATGAGATGAGAGCAATTTGAGCTTCATGTAATATAACATTAGATTGAGGCTTGTCCATGCATATTTGCAATCAGATTTCAGTTGACAATGTTTGTCTGATTGACCAGGTAGTTCTGAATCAACACAAATCCCAAATAGTCTAGGGTTAGAGTTCATATAGCACATCGTCTTCATAAAAGTCACATGTCTATATATATTAATAATTTAACAAACACTATCAGGTTTCATTCAGATAAGATCTATAATAATGTTCGCGTCGATTATCAACTTCGGACCTCATCTGGTCGGTGCGAGTCACAAACCTAACATTCTGTTGATGTAAGGTCCGAGCATCATTTCGAAATGTCACTGGTAAAGGTGAGGACACGTGGTCTTCTTTATCCATAAAACGTTCACTGAAATCCACTGGACTTCCCCCGGTGTTGTGCTTAAGGTATTCCAGAACGGCTCTGCTGTTCGGTTCCTTTTCTAAATGAACGCTATGTTTGCTAATTGGCGGGTGTTTGGGAAACGTTCGTGGAGATTTGGCAGAGGATTTCGCGGATCGTCTCTCATATTTGGAATCGTACACTTTAGTGCCTACTCTACCTTTACTTTCGCTTATGTTGGCTGTTCCATGCACACCGGTTGTTTGACCGTCAATCAGATCATAATTATCAGTGTTGGACCTTTTCTTATCTTGACGATATTTAGCACCACTATCTATCTTAGATCTGATTATTTTCGGTTTGGAATCTGGACCGTCCAAATTTGACAGTAGTTTCTGTGTCTCTGTAGTCGGTTCTGGACCATTACTGTATCTGCCAATGGCACCAGGTGTCTCGTCGTTAATGTAATTATTTAATTGCCTATTCTTTCTTGCGTTTAAAGATAATCCAATTCTTTTATTGTCAACCACATGTAGATAATCGTTTCCTGTGATTCCGTGTGTGCCCATATGTCTCGACGCAGTATCATGTACCAACGGGGACCGTGACACAACACGATTTGGTCTATTGGCCGATCTGTCGGAATGCACAATTCCTGTTTTCTTTTTTCCTCTAGTTATCAAAGGACTTTCTTCGTCGCTGTCGTCTTTGTAATTGTCTAACTCACTTTTTGATTTTACAGTGTCAACAGATTTCCGTCGGACTGTAGACGCAGATTTAGAAGCGCGCCTACGCGTAGCTGATCGAGTTTCTCTCATTTTTTCTCTTTGTTGATCCCATGACTCTTCAACTGTACTTTTTATTGTTGTTTGGGGATCCCGTTTCAAGTATCCGTCGTTTGTGCTATTGTCGTCATGAAACCGAACAGTTTCATCCCTCTTCGTATTATCTTTACCCCGTAGTATTCCCTTACTGTTTGACGAAGATGCTGATTTTACATTTTTAGAGTATTTTGATGTTTTAGCTGTGTTTGCATAAGTGTTTAATTCTGATGAATCGTTCACTGTGGTTTTATTTGGGGTTGAATATTTCACCTTTGCTTTAAATTGTTTGTTCCCTCTGGTGTCCTTGGCGTTGCTTTCAGTATCATTATTATTTTCTTCGTTGATAGCAGAAGCATTATTTTCATTTAAAGGTAACTCCGTTATAAAGACAGGTTCAGACCCTTTCTTAACAGTTTTCATCCTGTTAGTGCCTTTTATATCGTTATCATTTTTTGACACTGGACTTTTGGTTAACGTATTCTTTTCGGAGTCAGTGACCTGGCCATATGTTTTACTAGTAGCAGGTTTCGGGGACTGGTTTTCGTCCGAATTTTCCGTAGATGTAAACTTCTTAGACGCTTTCTTGCCAGTTTTAGCCTTTTTCTTACTTTCGACTGCAAGGGAGGTAATCAAATCATCTGTCATTTTCTCGTGTTTACATGTCAGTTCTTCTAATCGTGCTGAGTATTTGTTCAAATCCATATTCACTTTTTCCGCAACAGCCCTGTGTTTGTATACATTCTGAGTACACATTCTAGGACCCATGACGGTGGCGTAGTCAATAGAGCCTTTCACCCGCTTCATTTGTTCAAACTTATGTAGAAGCGTCTTTGCTTGCTTTGAGTGCCTTTCTAATTGTTTATCGTAACTGTCCGATGGTTTGTTGGAGGGAACGTCATTGAGCGTGATAGTAGTTTTCTTTCCGTTTAGGCCCGCCACAAATGGACCAACCACCGAATACCGTTCTTCTTGTCGTCTCCTTGTTTCTTCAAAAACATTTTGCCATTCGTCTTCACCTCTCTTTTCCATTCTATTTATTAATAGTACGAGGTCTTTGTTTTCATCATGAAGCTTATTAATAACGTCTTGTAGTTGATTATTGTCTTGTCTAGCTTTTTTAATACTAGCTGCTTTTGGGCCTCGATCAAGGAAGTTTTTTAGACTTTTGTTTTCGGTTCGCGTAGCTTCTTGCGCCTTCGCAATATCAGCCGATTCTTTTTCAAGGGCACGTATTCGCTTCTGATACCGTACCTCTGCATCTTGAAGAGCTTCCTTTTGTTTTCGTAGTGTTTCATAAGAATCTTCATACGGAGTAGCTTTGTGTTTTTTCCTGTGATCAAAAACCTCCAGTGGTGGAAGATCGGCCCTTTTGCGATGCCCTGGAATGTCTGGTTTCTTTACAACAGTATACATCTGTTAAACGAGATAAAAACATGCATTATTGTTTCGTATCCCATCTCCTGGTTATTACTATGTTGTATAAATTATTCACATGGTTTTTGACAAGTTGACTCGCCATTAGTTAATGCCTTGGAATACTTTGAGTGTCTGTACAAGCACGTCAAAGACGATTGATCTTTATACTTGAAATATATCAGTTCTCTGATTGCTCTTCAAATGATCAGCTACTTACTAGCTATGATCAGCTTTTTGGAAACTTTACGGTACTATTGAACACCTGGATTATTCTCTAGATTACTATCTAATTGGGGTTTTACGATTTTTCAAAATTATTTCAGTTATACCATGGCGATAAAACGCTTGTTCAAGACCGCCTGGCTAACCAAACCAGCACTATGCTAGGAAATGTGCCTTGCCTAAGGGCACTCTATCATGACCACCGCGAACGGAGATCGAACACGGGTCGTCCGAATCCAAATGCTCCACGCCAACCACTCCGCTACTATGAATTTCTTACATTTTACTGAAACCTTTCAGCTCCAACTTTCTGACGGTGATAAACGACGTCTTTCTCTAAATAGTTGCAGAGTAAAACCAGACGTTTGTAGATAAATACTATCGCCGATACAGTCCTTTTCTGACGCCTTAAACAGGAGACAACTTTTTAAAACACTCTGAAAAATGGAGTTATTCATGGTTCAAAACGAACAATTTATTTTTTCTAAAAAGTTGTCAACTCTTATATTATATGTCCTACTTTCTAATTATTCCAAAGATCTTTTTTGGTTTCAAAGCAGACCCACTGTAGTTTTGATATTTCTTTATCGGGTAAACTGTTAGTTAATATTTATAAAGAACACTCGAATAAAGTAAAGTAAAGTGTCAACACAGAGACTGATTTGCAAATAGAACATATTACTTACCCTTTGTGATGAATGATGCAGACAGAATTCAGTGTGAAGTCTCAATCCTCATTTCCATATATCTTTAAAGATGACACGAATAATTTAATCTCAGCCATAGCATATTCCTTAATGCTTCAATTAACTTAGAGACCGTTAAAAATCAGCAAACAAAATGGCGGCACCTCAAAACAAATTTCCACAACTATAATTAAGCTGCGTCAGACAAAAACCAATCTTCCGGGGTTAGAAAATTAATGATAACTATAACTAAATTGCGTAAATATATAGTGTTTAGATATTTCTTCGATTATTTTACTGCGACTACGTGGCGAACATGGGGGGGGGGGGGGGGGGGGGTAGATCCCGCGATCAGACTGCGGTGAGACAGAGGCTTACATGGATTCATATCTGGTCGAAAAATCTCGGAGATCGATTTAGTTACGACTAGGCTTACACTAGAAACGAGAGCTTGATAAAAAGTATTTCAAAACCATATTCGTATTCTGTAAGACCTCTGGTATATAGTTTAATCTATAATAAAAGTATTATCCGAATATTCACTCGGCGATGATGACACCTAGGATAATTATATGTCTATAAGAGAAGCTAAAGAATACGGACCAGACTATGATAATAAGCGGGCCAGATCAATATCTTCACTGGACGCACATTATTATTTTATATTTTGCCTTTTCCGTGACCCTGTACAAATGTCTATTTTTCGATCAGTTCTATGTTTCATTGAAAACCGTCTGTCCGTTGAGTAGGTTTCATTGTTTAACCCTTTCCCACCTATAAGACGCATTTTGACGCAATAGCAGCAGACGACTTTTGAAAATATTGTAGCCAAAGGTGAAATTGCTCATGATGAGCAATTTCTCCTTTGGCCACAATGTTTTCAATTTTATTTAACAATTCAGCTATCTTTTATGGAGATTTTTTAGGTTTTTGTCACTATGTTTTCAAAGTCGTCTGGTGCAGATTTGTTGTATTAAAGGGTTAAATGCAAGACACTCTTTCTTGCCTATCAGTTTACTTTAAACGTCAAAGGTGAGTGTATATCCGCTAATTTTTCTTAAAAATACTTTCAACAAAACCTTCACAATATTAACACATTGTGAGAGGGTACTTCAGTTGTAGAAAGCCTGTCTCGTGATCTAAAGGTCCCAAGTTCGTTTCAATATTTGGCTCAGCACTGTTGGCTAAGGAGTCATAAACAGTTTAAAAAATTCTTCTGTAAAGCAATATATATTTGGATCGTTAAGTATTGCAACGCATGCAGGTCATTTTTCACAAGAATATTTCTTACGTTAACCCTTTCCCACCTCTACTGACGCATTTTGAGGCATCTACAGCAGACCGTTTTTGAAATTTTTGCTCAATTTCTCTTCTTGTCACATGGTTTTCAACCCTAGTCTATAACTAGTCTGTCAATTATAGAGATTTTCCATAATATTTCTCTAATGTTTTCAATGTCGTCTACTGAAGACTTGTTGTATGTGGGAAATGGTTAGGGTGGGTTTTCCTGGAGCACCACTCAAAAATCATTTCCAGTTGACGTTATGTATAAGAACAGTGTCAGGACGAAAGAGGACGACTAGATACGGAGGTGTTAACAGGGTTTTGTCCCGTGTTATGTCCCTAGTTACTCGTATGATTTGTTTGGAGTTACGCAACATATGGTTTGAAGTTAAATTACTAGTTTTGCTGGTGCGGTTGTAGAGCGTCCACCTCTGGCATTGGGTTAGCGGATTCGATCTACGGGCGGTTCGTACCAAAGACTTAAACAAGGGTTGTATTGATGTTCCCTTCTTGTCGCTCAGGATTGTGTGGTAAGTATTGCGACTGACTCGCTGGTTTCAGGATTAAATGAAACAGTAGAACGGGTAACTTACACAAAAAGTAAAACTCCGTGATATAACTGAATAGTTGTTGAAAGTAGCCTAAACCACCACAATATATCCAGTGGTATTAACAATGGGATGTTGAATCAACTGGCTACTAGGACTGTTTCAAAACAAAACTGAATTAGGTTGTGTAAATATTGCTGTCACATACATACACCGCAAACCTCTTTGAAATCAGAGCTAAAGCTTCGCTTCTCGTATGCGAGCGTGTGCTACACTATATAACTTATAGGTCTTTGTTCTATATTGGGATTGATCAATGGACCACCGTTTTGTAAACAAATACATTGATATAGCTCTATAATAGATTCAGCTTTATTTTGAGACTCACTTTTGATTTTCGATTGTACCTTACCGCAATTTGAAGAGGTGTCAGATTGAACCTAGTTTATCTTTTAATTAACCCTTTCACACATACACCACATCTGCAGCATACGACTTTGAAAACATACTGGCATACACGAAACTTTAATTATTATATAGAGTTTAAACATTTGTGGCAAAAAGAGAAATTAACCGTTTTGAGAATGTTCTCCTTTTGGCACAATGTTTTTAAAAAGTCGTCTGCTGCAGAGGTGTCAGAAAGCGTTGAAAATGGTTAAACCGATGCATACATAAGATACAGAAAACCAACTTAAAAATCTAAATAATTTGCATTTCATTCATTGCTTTTTGTATTTTTGTAATAGCATAAAAAAGAAACGCTATACGATAAAAACAAATCTGATTGGCTCTTTTTCAAAATCAAAGTCATCGATCATTCCTCAATCAGAAAACAAATTACAAACAACCAATGCTGATTTGAACTGATCCTGTATTTATTCTACCGCGTAAAATAATAAACATAAAATAACAATAACAACAAAACAACATCGTTTTATAAAATGCATCGGTTTACTCAGAGAACCGTTAGTCGTGTTACAAACGAACGAATAAATGTTTAGTTTTCTATATATAAAGTTATATATGAACTTTAATATGATTTTCATTTTAATATTTTTTTGTGTTTAAGGTTTTCGGCCAAAATGCCTATATTTTTTACATTGATGAAATTGGTCATGTCATTGAGAGGCTAATATTATTCTTTTTAAATCAATAACATATATTTCTTTTTTCTTATTTCAACAAGTTATTGTATGTACTAACAAATTACAAAGAATAAAGAAATTCTATGATTTGGAAATGTTTTGATAAATAACTGTAGCATACGCCTTTAAATGCGAATCCGGATTTTTAAAATACAGAGTAGAAGTTTAGAATAAATTAATAAGCTGAACGGGAGTGAGTTTTTATCATTTGTACCAATTTAAATTTTCAAAAAAGGTCATCAGTTTCAGACTCGAGAGATAATTTAAGTGATTTAACCCTTATTCTGATAAATACATCTGTTGACGCCTTGCACAGCATGCGACTTTTGAAAGTACTGACCCATAGTTTATTCAACTATTTCTCAAGATAAATATTCTCCCTTCCATGATATAACATATTTTCCACGAGATAATCTTAAAGCAGACGACGCTATAATATCATATCCAATAAACGGTTGATGTATGGCAAAACCAAGATTATCTGTGCGGACCTTTTCCTGGAGCACCTGCTACTAATTGTGTCATGTCGGTAGAACCCGGCCCATGCTGGGGACTATTTTGTTTCTTCTTATTTTTATCTGCTGCCTTCTTTATGTTCGTTATTTCCTCAGTTTGATTCTTAGCCGATTGTTCTGTTGACTTGGTATATGCATTGTTTCTTTTACTCTTGTTTGACAAGGGTGAAGATGATTTAACTGACACAACGGGAGATTTTTTCTTGTTGTTATTCGTCCTCTTTTTATCTGCTTCCGCTTCCGTTTGTAACTTGTTATCTTTTTGTTCACTGTTTACCGTGTCTGTGTTGACAGTTGTTTTTACGATTGTCTTTTGGCGTTCAACTGAATTCAAATTATTTATTGCTGGTAATGTCAGCTCCTTTTTCACCGTCGGTCTTGGATCAGCATTAATGTTCTTAGGGGACTGTATTTGAGGTAATTTTTCTTTAATTCTTTTCTGCGACAGCCTCGGCTTCTTTTTAACTTCCACAATTTCCGGCTCTGGTTTTGCTTCTTCTTCGGTTTGCACAGATACATCATGTAGTCCTCTAGATTCCTGAAGTGTGTCAATCATTTCCACATGTTTGTCAGAAAGTTTATCCAGCTGTGAAGTGTACTTATTTAAATCCCTGTTTAAATGTTCACCAACTTCCCTAAATTCCTTTAAATTCTTGAAACACTTTCGTTCTCCCGTAACAAGGGAATAATCTATTACTTTCTTCTCGCGTTTTAATTGTTTTAATCTATTTAAGAGAGACCGTGTTTCATTTTCAATGTTAGTCAAATGTGTATCATATCTATCTTTGTTCACTTCCGGTCCGTCGTTCATGGTTACAGTTCTTTTCTTTAAACCTTGGACACGTGATACGAAAGGACCAAAAACTGCATATCTCTCCTCTTGCCGCTGTCTCATATTTTCAAAAACCTCCTGCCAATCAGATTCACTCCTCTTCATGACACGCTGCAAAAGTTCGTTTAATTCGAAATTCTCCTCTCCTAATTTTTCTATTACGTTTTGTAAAGTTTTCTTCTCATTTACAAGTTTGTTGAAATCAGGTCTAGTCGGACCGCGATTCATGTTATTTTTCAGACTTTTATTTTCAGCTATGACTTGCTCTAAAGCAGCAGCCATTTCTTCCCCTTCTTTGTCCATTACCTTTATACGCCGTCTGTATCCTAATTCGGCATCAAACAGGGTATTTCTTTGTTCCATAACAATTTCAAGTGCCGAAGATTCAGTCGGTAGGCTTCGACTATGTATTCGACTTTCTGATCGTCGGTGGTCGATTATCTGCATTGAGGGCTTATCACCACGAGGCCGGTGGTTCTCCTTCTGAGCCTTCGGGACGAATGTATACATCTTGATGGTATTGTATATTTCCTGAAATGTAATATATATATATACTATTACTAACAATATGGAAACAAACATTAGTAATTCAAGATAGGCCTAATGCGAGGCAGGACACTTTTTCTATATAACATCGAACGTAGAAAAAAAACGGCTAAGCAAATACTATTTAGGTTTTTAAAGTTTAGTGGCGCTCTACGAAAACCAACCTTTGGGCTTTTAAGAGCAGTGCAGATCCAGGTTACCATGTGCCGTCAATTTGAGTATCATTGCTATGTGTTGCTAAGTCAAATATGCTTTCAAGAAGTTTCTGATATGCGATGTACATTTGGATTTGAAATTATGGGTGTTCTTATGGGTGTACGAATAGATATTTGCGATATTTGTCACAAATATATGCCGCTCAAATACTACTACACTCCACCTCGGTGGTGTAGTTGTATAACGTCCGCGTCGGGTGCGGAATGTCGCGGGATCGATCTTCGACAGGGTCATGCAAAATACTTTAAAATGTGTAGTCATGGCTTTCCTTCTTTGGCACTCAGAGTTACGGGGTTAGCATTACGTCTGACTCGCTGCTATTAGGATAAATTGACCAGTAGTACTGGTTATTTTCCCATGAATCGCCGTGATAATACTGGAAAATTGTTGAAAGCGGCGACAAACAAACAAAACAAAATATCACTACATAAACAACGTCATTAGCAACTGGACCTTCCTTTGTAATTAACCCATACTTATAGTCTGACTCTGGTCATTCCGTTCGCTGGAGGCTTAATTGATGCTCGTCCAACCATATAACGGGCAGAGAAGATTCTTCGCTGAGGCTGGTCTGGATCTCCGCAGGTCACAAAGTCTCGGAGGTCCATTTGCTAGTGTCTTGGCACATTTATGGATATAGGTGTGATGAATCGTAATTTTGTAAACCGAATTAATATATTTTAGCATTAATAAAGACATTAGAAAAACAGAAGGCATTTAAAATGCAGAAACACGTTTGAGAGTTGTACGTGCAAGAAACAGAGAGATGTGTTGTTTAATGTGTTATTTATTCTTTATGAATGGAGAACCAAAAAAACCATAACTTGCCTGAAATCGGAGATGACAAATCCCTTTCGATCTAACAAAGTGTTTCTATGTTAGTATCTAAGAATAGAACGGTATTCGTATATGTGTCACCAGTACACACACGATGTCGCCATTTTCTCTTATTAGTGAGTGACCCTTCCATAACATTCATATTGCTATTGTTTTGTTCTTCGTTACTTTAAAATACATTTATTTGGAAATTTGATACGTGTAGCTGGTTCGTTTCGCATTTTAAAGTGACACCGATTTCGATATTCTAATTGTTAACCCTTTCTCTCATTTAGACGCTTTCTGTCGCCTCTGAAGCAGACGACTTTTTAAAACATTGTGACAAAAGAAGAAATTGTTCATGATGAGCATGTTCCCCCTTTTGCCACAATGTTTTCCACTTTCAGTCATTGGTTATTCAATTTATAAGATTTATATTTAAGATTTTCCATTTGTTGACAACAAAAATTCAAAGTCGTCTGCTGCAGATTTTTTGTGTGTGGGAAAGGGTTAATGAATTATATTCGGGAGCGGGACGTCAAAGGATCGAACCCCAGTGGCGGCAGTTAGGTAAGTTCTGATATGTCGAGAAGGTGAACTGCTAGCTCGTTCAATACTCGTACCGAGTGTCTGCATGACATAATGTCTAGTAAAAAACCGGACATGATTCGGAAAATAGGCATGCTAAGGTGTCTCATAAGCCCAAATAAGCTTGTCCTTTCAATAGGGGTGCCATATAATAATCAAACACTTTACTTTTTATACTGTTGTATTCGATGCAGTTGACCATTGAAGACATTATGGGACAAAGAGAAATTCACAAAAATGTTCCAAATAACTCATTTATTACAACTATGTAACTATATGTTGTACGGCTAGTGTTTAACACTAGTATAACTCTGTTTCTTTTCTCTCTGTTTTTAGCGAAAGATTGTACATTATAGCTTTGTATTTTATAATGTACTTAGATTCGGTCAAAACCAAAAAGTCTGAAGAAATGAATAGACACTCTTGAAAAAAAAAAAAAAAAAAGTAACAGAAAACAGTACATGGGAAAAAGAGAAGAAAATGTACATTTATGACAGTGTATCCCTTTTCAATATCTTCAACAGTTACTGTCGTTTTAACAGTTGGTATCAGGGGTTTAATTATTGGCACTCCCGTTTATGTAAGGCAATTATCCTTTCTCCACAACTCTGAATGTCTTTCTTTCAATTGCCCCTGTTGACTGGGGGACGCTCAATAAGAATGAGAGCCACGTTCTGATCTGATCATTGCTTGAACCGTAATATCCGGCGCTAATTAAGGTCTGAACGGTTGGAGTCAATGCAACTCCTCCAGCAAGTGGGTGGTATTACGTACTTGATATAGTGTTATCTCCATGTAAATACATGTATACGGTGTGGGACCAATACCATATTTCCAGTCCACCGCGATATGTATAGCTGTTGAAAGCGGCGTAAAATCCCAAAACAAACACACTTTCATACAAAAGTCCACATATTATTAGAGCGACGCTTTGCGAAGATCAACTATCAGACTGTTGCGATCAGTGTAGATCCATACCAGTCAGTGCATCCGCGCAGTCTGATCTGCATCTACCCTGTTCGTCCATAACCCGTATAAGGTTTCAATAATCTTCTATATATCAGTATCTTTTTGGATCCTTAAGTATGGGTGCACAGACAGGTCGTTTCCGCACGTGTAATTATAACATTAAGGTTTGATTTTGTAGATCATCGCTTATTTATAACAAAGGCTCAGGCGTTTACCTGCTGAAACGTCCTTAGGAATTACTTATTTGTTTGATATAAAACGGTCATTTTTATACCAAGATCTAGATTCATGAATAGCCGAAAGTGACCCTGTGCATAGCAAAACAACGATATAAAATTGTGATAAAAAGTGAAACAACAAAGACCATTTAAATAAAATCATATATTTAAAAACTTCTTCTACATCGAAATTATTGTTTCTCACTGAATAATCAAAGTATACAGAAAGCACGTACATGTATTCTAATTATTTACGTTTCACATTAAATACACCCAAAAATGTATCTCTACAAATAAGGAACGAATTAACTCAATGTAAATTCCTTATTACAATTATATAACACAATTAATGTCAATATGTTCCTAGACTTTATCAAACATAACCTGCTTCAGAGATATGACTTCATTCCCTCCACATAGATGGAACTAAATCATGTAAAATATGTAGTTCCGACAATAATTTTTTTTTATAATAATTCAGAGGTCCAGATAAGGAGGCGTATATCATCCAACAAAACCCTATGATAATGGTACTCAAAAGAATCGTCTCAATGACCACATTGTGGGTACCACAACATAGGGTTATAAGGTCAAATTAGGATTTAAGAACATGCAAAACGCCCCTTATCTAGAGCTCTGAGAAATTATCGATCAGTTCTTGTTAACAGCTAGGTAACTGAACCTTAACCTTGCAGATTAAAGTCGGATCTTGGTGCTTGTTTATGTCCCACAAAGGTATATATCTCCTGTTCACTCTTCGACTCGTGATCTTCACTCTGCCACCTCGACGTCCGGACTCTTTCAGCACCGGACTAGTTAATGCTAGACGGGTTTTGAGTTCGAACCCTAGCAAACCGATGTCATTTGTTTTCGGTACGCGCCTGTCTTTTATTCGAATTGATTTAATTCTTCGTTTTAAATCCTATAACAGAAAGAAAGAAGGACAGATAGAAATAAATGAATGAAATAATGTATAATGTTTTATCTACGCATCGACAACTTAGATTATATAGCGCGCATAATAAATAAGAACTGAGAATTAACAATATTCAAAAATCAAGTATATATTTGTTGAAATAAAATGATGTGAAATGATTTGACAGAACTAAAATCATTTCACATCATCTTATTTTAACCAAAATACTTGTCTTTTACGGGTTTTCCGCCGTTTCCACATTATTTCAGTTATATGACGGCGACAGTTGACTTATTCATGATTCATGAGTAAACAAACCAGTACTAGGCTAAGAAATTTGCCCTGCCCAAGGGCAATCCACAATGACCGTCGCGTCTGGGGATCGAACCGGGACGCCCGGTCCAGAATCCCCGATGCTAACTACTCGGCCGTGGAGAAATAAAGGACGTTGGAAGTCTACAAATGAAGCATCATGACAGTCATTGCTATTTCAGCTATTTACCTGGTGCGCCGTTTATGTAGATGTCTGCTTTGGACAAAATCTAAAGAACATAGGGAAGAAGTGTGATTTCGATACAGAGGTGCAAACATTGTGGGAAAATTATTGTTTGCAATATCTATATAGTATGTAAATGGCCAAAGGCAAAATGCTTCGTCGATAATCGTCAATAAAATATTGAAACTTGAAACTAGAATTATTTGCTGATGACGAAAAATGACAAGGTTTTAATTTATATATACTTTATTCAAGTAACATGAACTAACAGCTACACATTGTTCGTTGATTATTTAACCCGTCAAGGCGTGGCTATATATTGATGTCGGAATATTCGTCGTATGGTTTTGACAGGTTTTTATATGTTTCAAGGTTTAGAATGCATTGGCAATCAGCAATATCAATGTTGCCGTTGTCCATTTACAAAACAATACTATGGCAAAGAGCGATGTGAGACATGAATACATACAAATAGATATGAGTCGTCCCGCGAGAAAACCAACAGTATGGCATCTGCGCAATGTATCGACCCAGATATAGCAAGAGTGTATAGTTTCGTTTCACTCGTAACAATCGATGGGGTCACTCGTAATAATCGAGTGTACTCAATCATGCATTTCTCGATATTCAGCCAGCATGCTCGTGTTGACTGACGTATGGTATGACAACATATTAGAACCGACTGTATTACAACAGCACCGATATGGTCATGAAATTCCCAGTAAGGAATAAATTGCTACTTGATTGTTTTATTCCGTTATAATTATAACTCTTTCAGCGCCAAAGGCAATATTGAGCTTTTTGCAAACAATACTGATTCAGGTGAGTCAGCTCGTAACGAGCTGTCTCACCTGAAATCAGCATTGTTTGCCTTGTTGTTATCCAAATAATCCAAAACTCTTATAACGTGTGAAATAGAAATGCCCGAATTTGAACATGGAAGAGTCTACTTTAAACAATTCGGCGCTGGTGAGCACATAGTTGATCTAGATCTTCCCCGTTGACACTATTTATACGGTCGCTTTTCCCATGGCCTGATTGAATTTTACGTCAAAAAGGTTATTGAAATTTGATAATGTAGGTTGGATATTGTTAATATTACAATAATTGATGTTTGCAGGAAAACATAGACTGTAATTACCGATAATTGGTAAAATCGTCCCGTTCCTATTTCTATTATCTACCATGGTACAATTTGGTAAATTGCACTTTTAACCATGAGAAAAGCAACACGTTGTCATTTATGAACAGTGTAGGTACAGACCAGTCTGTATTCGCTCAGTTTTATCGGAATTTACTCAATATGATCCGCATTTTTAAAACATTTACCGAGGATTTCGTATTCTGCAAAAACTTGTATAACATTTCTCTCAAAGTTGTGCAGCCTTATACATGTATATGAGCCGTTCCACGAGAAGACCAACATTGTGGAATTTGAGTAAAGTATCGACCCGGAACAGCCTAAGCATGCCGCGCAGGCTATCCTGAACAGACACTTTTCGTCTCCTGTGGATTTTCTGTTTCAGGAATCATTATTCTATACCTCTATCCCCCTGAGACGGAATGTGTCGCAGGCTGATCTTGGTCGATACATTACTCAGAATCCACAATGTTGGTGTTCTCGTGGAGCGGCTCATATGTAATGGGTCCTCTGTCCTTGGTATTAGATTGATTGATTGATTTAACAGCCACGTTACCGACTGAACTACCGGGACTCGACCCTTGGTATTAGAGTAGTGGTGACAGTTGTACTGCCTTTACATCCACGTGAGTTGATTTAAATACACCGTGAATGATCATTAATCCTTTCCCTCATACGACATTTCTGCAGCAGACGACTTTGAATATATTTTGTCAAAAAATAGAATATCTCTATTATTGAATGGATAACCAACCTATGACTAAAACTGGAAAACATTGTGTCAAACGGAGAAATTGCTCGTATTGAGCAATTTCTTCTTTTGTCACTATGTTTCCAAAGAGCTGTTTGCTGCAGAGGCGTCAGAAAGCGTCTATATGAGGGAAAGGGTTAAGATGGTCCAGAAATCATCTGTTGTTAACTGGCGGTAAGTGCAGGGTATGATCCGCCTGCGTGATTCTGAAGGTTGACATGTATCTACACTTATCTCAAACCCCTTCATGGAAGACAGTGGTGCAGGGGCCTAGCTTTGTAATAATCAATGTGTAGGCCGTCTCGTGAGAAAATCAACAGTGTGGACTCCGCGTAAAGTATTGACCCGGATCAGCCTAGGCATGCTACACAGGCCTACCCGGATAGACACTTTTCGCCTCCTGTGGATTTTCTGTTTCAGGAATCACTACCCTATACATCTATCCCCCTAAGACGGAATGTGTCGGCCGGATCAGTCTGCACGGACAGCGCAGGCTGATCTGGTCGATACATTACGCAGATGTTTATCGCCGCAGCTGCATTTTTTGGGCATTTTGAGAAAAAATGTGTAGGCACGTGCCTACAGTGCCTAAAGGGAGATACGCCCCTGGTGGTGCAGAGGTAGAGCGTCGGCCTCTCGCACCAAAGTTCCCGGGTTCAAGTCCCGTGATGAGCGGGTTTTGACTTTGGGATTTTTTCACACAAACGGGGCTAAGTCTCCAGGAATCAGACATCGAGCGTGATTAATATAAGCTGAAAGCTTGTTTCGCAATCGATGTAGAATGAATAAGTTTAAACTAAACGCCCTATTGATGGTTTCCATAGAGCATAGTTCTTGTGACTGCCTGCCTGTTGAACACTCAACATACACATGAGCCCGTATTCTGTCGAATTGTTGAAACGGGTACCATCATTCCTCATTTGTTACAAGTTTTTTGCACATTTATTTATGGAGAAAACTTTTTCGAAAGTTATAGAAATAAGGCGACGAAATGCAGAACAAGATTTGGCATGCATGAGTGTGTAAACTGATCTTGGTATACACATATTCGCAAACGATGTTTAATGACCCATATACCATAAACAACCCTTTCCCACTTGCAGACACATTTCAACGCATATGCAGCAGACGACTTTTAAAAACATTGCAGCAAAAGGTGAATTTGCTCATAATGAGTAATTTCTCCATTTGCCACAAGATTTTCAACTTTATTGGAAAATTATACTTTCATTTCGAGAGATTTCTCATTTTTTGTCAATGTGTTTTCAAAGTCGTCTGCTGCAGATTTGTTGAAGGTGGGAACAGGTTAAGCAAGCATAGGCCGTTTCAAGTCATGTACAGTGGAATAATGGTTTATCAGCTAGTCATGTTTATTTTGTCTGCAAGCTTCAATATTTAGTGCCTTACCTTTGCAATATCAGAAGTTTTTGACGATGGTGATCTGGACGGTGAGGGAGAGGATGATCTTGCACGTGAACGAATCGATACGGAAACTGGCCTGCCTTTCGACTTCTTTTTTCTGGGCTGTGTTGACGACTTGGAGTGTCGTGCCTGTAAACAAATATAGGGACCAAATATGTGGAGAAAAAAGTATTGCCACTTTATTATATTCAACAATTTAAAACAAAACAGAAACAAAAAAGCATTAGTTTGTTTGTCGCCTATGAAGGTTGCGAGATCAGTGCGAGCACATTTTGTGTGAGGTAAGGTACATTTCGACTGACTGGCTGGTGTCGAGATAAATGGACCAGTAGTACCGGTAATTAACCCATGAAACTCCGTGATACAACTGATTAAAAATGTTGAAAGCGGCGGGAAAAAACCCCATGCAAACAAACACAATTCATTAATTAAATGACTAAAAAAGCGTTCAATCCTAGTTTATATTTCTGTTGATAAGAACGACACAGTATACGAAACTGATCTTCCGTGATTGTTGTATACATTCATTGAAGTATTATTTAGCGCTAAGTATCGGTGGTGGAACTAAGGTCTGACGCCATTTAATTAACCCTTTCCCTCATATAGACTCTTTCTGACGCCTCTGCAGCAGACGAGCAATTTCTCCTTTTGCCACAATGTTTTTCACCTTAAGTCATAGGTTATCCATTCAAATATAGAGATTTACTATGTTTTGACAAAATATGTTTAAAGTCGTCTGCTGCAGAATTGTCGTATGAGGGAAAGGGTTTAAAGTTGCATTGGTGTATACATATCAAGCGGACCTAGACTTCTAGACTTCTAGACTTGTGTCAAGATATGTATTTAGGCTTATGTAACGTCTATAGGCGGACGGGAGAACTGAGTATATACATGCTCTTCTCAGCGCTAACCATTTTCACATATAAACGCTTACTGGCGCATCTGGAGCAGACGACTTTTGAAAGTAATAATGAGCAATTTCTTCTACAATATTTACTACTGTATTATAAAAAAAAAAAACTTTTATAAAAAAGAGATTTTTCCATATTATCACCAGATCATTTAAAAGTCGCCTGCTGCATATTTGTTGTACGTGGGAAAGGGTTAGCCGTCCTTCAAAATTACCGCGGTTCATATGTATTCGTTCGTTATGGAAGCCCCGGAGGGATGTTTGTAACGGGTGCATAGCCTTGTTAACGTTAAATCTAATATAAATGAATAAATACATCAATAAAATGTTACTAAAGGGCTTTCATAACAAAACGGTTTATTAACCCTTTACTATATATAAACGCATTCTGACGCCTCTGCTGCAGACGACATTTGAAAACATTTAGGCAAAAGTAGAGCAATTTCTCATTTAGCTAAATTGTCTACAACTTTTTTCCATATTTATACTCTCATTTGTGGAGTTTTTCATGTTCTTACAAAGATGTTTTCGGAGTCGTCTGCCTCAGCTTTGTTGCATGTCAGAGCTTTAGATAAGGGGAAAAGAGTTGCATACCCCTCCTTATCTGGACCTCTGCATGTGGGAAAGAGTTAACTATTTCAGTAGTACCCTTTCATATATAATAGGCAACGTTTAGCTGAAAGACGGCTTGATGTCAAAACGAAAATAAAGTTTACATTCAAATAATCGAGCCACTGCATGGAAAAATGGATGGAAACAAGAGTTCCACAAGAGATCCGGCCTATACACCATATTGAACAAAAATATAATTTTGAATACTGTACCTTCGAATGAGTATCTTTTGCCTGGTTAACTTTTGTTTGGTTTTGGCTTTTTGTTGGCTTCTGTTGTGGAGCAGATGCAGTTTTTCTCTCAGTATCCTGTTTCCTTGGTAACCGATTTGTTTCACCCTTCGGAACATCTACCCTCGACCGCAGGTCATACCGATGATCTTGTTGTTTAACCTTTAAATGAATGAAATTATTTCATAGGTCTTTTCTCTCAGAAATACCAAATTCTGGAGTCGTCACTTTTCAAAATACGTTAGTGGAAATTGGCAAAACTGTAAATTTGGAAGCATTGTTTTCATATTTGACTAATCTGTCCTTGGTCAACGATATCAAAAATCGTTCGCAAAATCGGAAAATTATTTTAGCGGATCTCTTAACCTCTTCAGATAAAATAAAATGTGTTTATGAAGTTATACATCACCTGTTCTATTAGATAAACAAGAGGACCAAGATGCCCCTAACAGTTAGCAGGAGTTAAATGAAAGTTTTGATTTTACGTTAATAGACATTTTTTACGTTTGCATAAATAGCATATAATTGAATAAAGATTAATTGCTAATCATTAAAAGTATAGGGCAAATGTTAAGAAGAATCACTCAAGGGACAAATGTCAAGTTTCTTAAAAAATTGCCCCGTGTTGAGGAGCACGCTAAAGCTTAAGAAAAAAATTCTGACGCACGTCAGATCGATTGCTTGCAACGTCAAAAAATTCTGACGCACGTCAGATCGATTGCAAGAGCTCTCAATGAGAATTTCCTCTCATGTATAAGCTAAATGGACGGATTATGGTATGGTTTATTCACGTCGATGTATTAAATGTTTTCACTTATAAAATAAATCACAACAAATAAAAATAAAAACCACCTGTCTCCTAAGTATCGCTTTCGAAAATCCCCTGGCCGAGAGTTGTTTTAGAGAGTTACCTTCTTTAGGCATAATCTATCATGAAAAAAGAAGCAACATGTTCAGCTGTGTGTAAAATGGCTATGATTCTTATATGATGTTGACCATTACAAACGGCAGAAACGGATGTTATATAATATCATGTTTGCACGTATTAATTTACAAGCAAGAGTTATACAGTTATCAGGGGCGTAGCTTTGCAATAATCAATGTGTAGGCCGTCTCGTGAGAAAATCAACATTGTCGACCCGGATCAGCCTAAGCATGCCACACAGGCCTACCCGGATAGACACTGTTCGCCTCCTGTGATTTTCTGTTTCAGGAATCACTATTCTATACATATATCCCCCTAAGACGGAATGTGTCGGCCGGATCAGTCTGCGCGAACAGCGCAGGCTGATCTGGTCAATACATTACGCAGATGTCTATCGCCGCAGCTGCATTTTGAGAAAAGATGTGTAGGCACGTGCCTACAGTGCCTAAAGGGAGCTACGCCCCTGGTTATATTATAATCTTTTTTTATAATCGAACTTATTGTACGTGTTATATGTAATATAATCCTTTTCACATATTATAGATCTGCAGAAGGCGATTTTAAAAAACCTCAACGTAAAAATGGAAACTCTATAAATTAGAATATAGTCATGGTGACTAAGGGAGAACCTGTTCCATTATGAACATTTCTCTTCTTTTTTTTATGTCAGATTCTACGTAAGCCGTCTTTTACATCCTCGATACCCAGGCTATTCATAAACTATGATATCCTGGGCAAACTTCGAAAAGCATGACTATTCGCGACCAATGATATTTCCGTATCGCATGAGGTTTGTGTCATGCTACCAATCAAGCGGCTGGATTTCACCTCATTAACTATTCATGAGTACGAGATTTTTACAGCCAATTTGCCCAGGGTATCATATATTTTATGAATAGTCTGAGTACCGAGAGTGGTCTTTTAAAGGGTTTGACTCGATTGAAGTATTAAGGGGTACATGTATCTGTCCAATGTGACCCATGTTTTAGTAGATCCTCCGTACCCTTTATGACAACCAATAATAATCGGACGAGTCCGTCATTTTATAATGCATTACAGATTTAATTTCTAAAATTAAGAATAATAAAAAGATAGACTTCTAAATTTGGCAAGGAAAACCAGCAAACAATAAATATGTATCACCAGTGAATAAACGGATAAGCATTTTATTGAAAAAAGGTTGTGATGGAACTCTTATTTATATTTGCTGCATTTTATATGCAACACAACAAGTATTCAACTGACATTTAAACCTGAATAAATAATGTCTCATGAAATGATGTTTAACTTACCCATACGTTGCCTCTAATGTAAGAATCTCCATAGTTCCAACGTCTTTTTTAAAAGTCATCTCCATAGTTCCGACGTACGGAAATGACGTCAGGGTAATTGGAATTGTGAACTGACCTCATCACGCTGGTGCGATACACAATGACGTCACGATTAATTGAAAAGTAAACGTCGGATTTAGCGTCATCATACTTGTGGCAATACAAAATCATTATACAATATATCTTATTGTATTATATACCTGTACATTTTCCGGCGCAAAAACATGCAGATTGTCATGCGCATTTTAGACACAAACAGTTTAAAATTCCCTGTATAATACGGAAATGTGACGTCAGACAGTGTGCGGACTACTTTCAGCGAAGTTCATGTTTGAATCTGCACTACGTAGTAAAATATGCAGACAACACCAGTACTATTCAGGAAAATCGTTTCTATTTTATGTATTACATTGTTAAGGTTTTTCTCACTATGTTTTCAAAGTCGTCAGCTGCAGGTTTGTTGTATGTTGGAAAGTGTCAAACGATTAGCTGGTATGATAGTGTTAGAGTTTTTGTTTTGCAGTAGATTTTGTGTGTGTGGGAAAGAGCTAGGTCCAACTGCCGGGCATCTTGACGATTGGTGAGGAAGAAGGACGTTTGGAAGGACGTTTGCAGCAGACGACTTAGAAAATATCTAGGCAAAAATTTGAAAAATTTCTATCAATTAATGTTTATTATTGAATAGACTTGCAAACAGTGTGGCAAAATGAGATCTTGATCATTATGAGCAATTTCTGCTTTTGCCAGTGTTTTCAAAAACTGTCTGCAGGTGTGTCAAAATGTGCCTCCAAGTGAGAAAGGATTTAACACCTTGCTTTTAAAAATAACTTCATGTAATTCTTGAAACTTATAATTTAATAACAAAAGCTTAGTGACATAAAAGATAATATATTTCCCCATAATTTGTATAATTAAAATTACTTATAAAAACTAAAATAAAGATCTACATTAGATATGTGTAAAGAAGCTGTAACGGAATCAAACTAAAACACTCTTCATGGTCCAATTCCACCAACCATATTTAGCTCTAAGTAATTCTTAAAATCTTAACCCTTTCCTTCATATAGATGCTTTCTGATGCCTATGCAGCAGACGGCGTTTTTGAAAACATAGTGACAAAAGAAGAAATTGCTCAAAACGAGCAATTTCTCCTTTTGCCACAATGTTTTCCATTTTTCGTCATAGGTTATCCATTCAATTATAGAGATTTTCCATCTTTTGACAAAACATGTTCAAAGTCGTCTGCTGCAGAATTGTCGTATGAGGGAAAGGGTTAATTAAGTAAGGTTGGAACACATTCCAGCATTCATGGTTTACAGCTCAATTGTATTCGGCAAAAGTCAATGACTATGGTTACATAAATAGTTACTGACTCCAACATTTCAGGTTGCCATATTGCCATAGCAACCAGGAGGAGATTTCTGCGGAAATGATATATAAAGTTGTACTTTTGGTCACATAATTAATCTGTGTGCAAATTTTCATTAAAATACATTGATCCCCATGTAGCACCGTTGACCCGATTTTTATGTGGAACAGTTACTGAACTTAAAGGTTTTTCATAGCCCTAAGTATCATCTTTGCAATTGGGACCAGTATCTTCTGTAATTAGAAGCTAGTCATCAGGGATCCAGGAAACCTACGGAGATTCTCAGAAAGACTATGTCAGACTGAAATCTGACAACATGTATAATATTCAATGTCGTGGTAATTGCAATTGCAAGGGTGCAAAGCTTCCAAAGATGCAGTAGGAAAACACAGCTTTCAGGACTTTGGGAATAAAACAGGATATTAGCCAACCTATGCACATAAATCATTTTTGATTGGGGCTCATGTGGAAATTTATCTAATAGTTGAATGCCCACATGAGCCACCTGTCCACATCAGGCAACCAGTTTTATTATTCTGCAAGCAGTTGGAGTGTAACCAAATACTGATATTCTCGATATTATAAATAAATACTATAGATATACTGTATTTATAATGTAGTTTCTTGTGATAAGCATAATGCTTTTTATCACATACAGACGCTTTCCGACGCGTCAACAGTAGTCTCCTGACAATTGTAAGTATTCTTAACCCTTTCCCTCATACGACAATTCTGCAGCAGACGACTTTGAACATATTTTGTCAAAAAATGGAAAATCTCTGTAATTAAATGGATAACCTATGACTAAAAGTGGAAAACATTGTGGCAAAAGGAGAAATTGCACGTTTTGTGCAATTTTTTCTTTTGTCACTATGTTTTAATAAAGCCGTCTGCTGCAAGTGTCAGAAAGCGTCTATATGAGGGAAAGGGTTAAAATGTATTGTACACACTTTGTTGGTTTGAAAGTATGTGCTCTATTCTATTCTGAATGTATAATTCATTTCACACAATTCTATTTGATGCCGAAAGCACCTCACATTTTGACTGTGACAGTAGTTCTTCGGCCCAGAGTGGTAGGAATCACATATATGATTGATCTCCCATGAAACACTTGTATTTCTCCTGGGGACAAGCTTAGGGGACTTGTCTTTATGCACCTAACTTGTTGTTTACCTTATAGACATAACCCTTTCCTATCTGCAGACTCTTTCTGACGCCTCTGCAGCAGACGATTATCTTAACATTGTGACAAAATGACAAATTTATCAAAATTAGCATTTTTTGCACTTATCACAATGTTTTCAAATGTTTTCAATAATTATATTCTCATTATAGAGAATACAGATATTTTTTTTCAAATTTTCTCTTAGATAAAGTTGCCTCTGCTGACAATATTTTCTATCAGAAAGCCAAGTAACTTTTTTGCTAAGTACTATACGGCACAATCTGGTATGACTTGGTCTCTGATTCAAAGGTTTTCCTAACAGTCTCAGTCAGCTCTTGTATAAGTGTCACCTCTTCGAATACCTCACTTCTTGATATCTGTAATTCATGAGTAACAAGTTACAGTGATTGAAATAATACGATTGCACAAAATGAAATTGATTGATTGATGGATTGGGGTTTAACAATTTTTCTGTCATATCACAGCAGTCAGTTCACTTACTCATGTGTTTCCTAGCTTTCTCACACCTGTACTCAACATAACATACTTTCGAAGCAATTGGCTGCTTTTCCACATAGACTGTTAGCCCATTGGTGAAAGAAAAGTAACGCTTGTCACAGTGACTTTTGTCAAACGTCAAAAAGAATGTTTGCCGAGCTTGGATTCGAACACACAACCCCTTGAATGACAGTCCACGTTGCTACCAACTGAGCTACCGGGGCTCTGCTCACAAAATGAAAACAATAGCAGTTAAAACTGGGTAATTCCACAAGAACTGACCTACTCTTTACATGTATATCACAATTATCAAGATTTACCTCCCTCTCTGTCTTAACGCTTTGGCATCGCAGATGCATTTTGACAAGCTGAAAACTTGGTGAGAAATTACTCAAGATAAGCATTTTGTACTTTTCTTACAATATTTCGAAAACCGTCTGCTGCAAATGCATGTGCACAAGAAATTAATTGACTATCAGTAAAATGTATTTTTTCAAAAGCATTTCTCCGAATCACAGGCAGTTTTTTTTACCTCTCTACAGAAGAAAGCTTTGGAGAATAATGTAGAAAAAGTGGAGATTACTTCTCCAAAAGTAAACTCTTGTAGTTACTGTTCAATATGAGTATGGATATTTCAAAATAAATAACTCTAAACATCATCATGCAGGAAAATGGTAATTAAATTTGTCATGATGACCATACTATCAGAAAAGATTAAACCCTTTCCCACATACAACAAATCCATAGCAGAAGAATCTGAATACATCTAGGAAAAATCAAAAATAATCTCTGTAAATGTAATTATAACAAGGGCACCGCAAAGCGGATGCATCCCCTCGGCTTTCCATTTTCACATTGAGTTCTCTTGTGATCTAAATATTTAAGTCCAATTTTTGACTTCGATCTTTGACCTATGACCTTGAATCAATAGGCTTCAAAATATTGTCACAAACTAACTGTATGCCAAGTTTGGATAAGATCTGTCAAGGAATGGTCAGTGTAGAGTGGTGACAAGGTTGCCACAGCTGAGATATATTGTAAGTTCAATCAAGTTCAATTTTGGGCATGACCTTTGACCTATGACCTTGAAAACCAATAGGCTTCAAGACATATCATAAACTAACTGTATAATAAGTTTTATTAAGATCGGTCAATGAATGGTCAGTGTAGAGTTGTGACAAGGCTGCCACAGCTGAAAATATTGAGTTTGACCTTTGACCTATGACCTTGAAAATCGATAGGCTTCAAGATATTATCATAAAGTAACTGTAAACCAAGTTTGGTTAAAATCTGTCAAGTAATGGTCAGTGTAGAGTGGTGACAAGGTTGCCACAGCTGAAAATAGTGTAAGTGCAATTTTGGGCTTGACCTTTGACCTATGACGTTGAAAATCAATAGGCTTCAAATATTATCATAAACTAACTGTATAATAAGTTTTATAAAGATAGGTCAAGGAATGGTCAGTGTAGAGTGGTGACAAGGCTGTCACAGCTGAAAATATTGTAAGTCCAATTTTGAGCTTGACCTTTGACCTATGACCTTGAAAATCAATAGGCTTCAAGATATTATCATAAAGTAACTTTAAAACAAGTTTTGTTAAAATCTGTCAAGTAATGGTCAGTGTAGAGTGGTGACAAGGTTGCCACAGCTAAAAATATTGCAAGTCCAATTTTGGGCTTGACCTTTGACCTATGACCTTGAAAATCAATAGGCTTCAAGATATTATCATAAAGTAACTTTATACCAAGTTTTGTTAAAATCCGTCAAGTAATGGTCAGTGTAGAGTGGTGACAAGGTTGCCACAGCTGAAAATATTGCAAGTCAAATTTTGGGCTTGACCTTTGACCTATGACCTTGAAAATCAATAGGCAAGATGTTACCATATACTTACTTTATACCAAGTTTGGTTAAGATCTGTCAAGAAATGGTTAGTGTAGAGTGATGACAAGGTTTGTTACGGACGGAAATATTGCAAGTCCAATTTTGGGCTATTTTGGGCTTGACCTTTGACCTATGACCTTGAAAATCAATAGGCTTCAAGATGTTACCATATACTTACTTTATACCAAGTTTGGTTAAGATCTGTCAAGAAATGGTTAGTGTAGAGTGATGACAAGGTTTGTTACGGACGGAAATATTGCAAGTCCAATTTTGGGCTTGACCTTTGACCTATGACCTTGAAAATCAATAGGCTTCAAGATGTTACCATATACTTACTTTATACCAAGTTTGGTTAAGATCTGTCAAGAGATGGTTAGTGTAGAGTGATGACAAGGTTTGTTACGGACGGAAATATTGCAAGTCCAATTTTGGGCTATTTTGGGCTTGACCTTTGACCTATGACCTTGAAAATCAATAGGCTTCAAGATGTTACCATATACTTACTTTATACCAAGTTTGGTTATGATCTGTCAAGAAATGGTTAGTGTAGAGTGATGACAAGGTTTGTTACGGACGGAAATATTGCCAGTCCAATTTTGGGCTATTTTGGGCTTGACCTTTGACCTATGACCTTGAAAATCAATAGGCTTCAAGATGTTACCATATACTTACTTTATACCAAGTTTGGTTAAGATCTGTCAAGAAATGGTTAGTGTAGAGTGATGACAAGGTTTGTTACGGACGGAAGGACACACATACACACATACATACATACATACGGACAGTCACGTTACTATATCCCTTTCTCGTACCGAGGGGATAATAATTGAATTCAGTTGAAAACATTTTGTTACAATGTTTTCAAATTCGTCTGCTGCAGAGGCGTCAAAGGGTGTAAATAATTGTGAGGGAAAGGGTTAAAACTTCACCTCTACAAATCCTAATTTATTGAACATCTTCAGGCTGGCTTCATTGCTATAACCTATCTTGGCTGTATACGATGTCACACCTAAATTCTCTATACCTGTGATGAAAATAAAAGATCGAACATAAAAAATGCAATATGTTGTATGTTTTTCAGTGGTTTATTGCATAATAACAGTAAATCACATAGCTCTTTAATTCAACCCCCCTTTCCAACATGCAGATACATTGACACATTTGCAGAAGTAAACTTTTGAAAATATTGCGGCAAAAGGAGAAATCAGTTATGATGAGCAATTTCTCAATTTTCCATAATGTTTTCATCTTAATTCAGATCATCATACTCTCATTTATAAATAGAGATTTTCCATAGTTTTGTTCAAACGTATGAGGGAAAGGGTTAATTTTTAGTCATAGGTTGTCCATTCAATTATAGAGATTTTCTATTTTTTGACAAAATATGTTCAAAGTCGTCTGCCCCAGAATTGTCGTATGAGGTAAAGGGTTAAGCACTGCCCACAAACAACAATTAGGCAGCAGACACCTGAACATATCAGTATAAATGTGTGGAAAGAGTTAAATGTCATATCATGTAAATAATTTAACCGTTTTCCACATGCAATATATCTACAGCTTTTTATGGAAAATCTCTATAAGTGAAATTATAATTCTTGAATTGTCTTGAAATCATTTTAGCAAAAAGAGAAATTGCTCATGATTTGCAATTTTTCTTTTGCCACTATCTTTTCATTTTCAAAAGTCGTCTGATGAAGATGCATAAAAATGTGTTTGTAAGTAGAAAGGGTTAAAAAAGGGCTTACCATATCTCATCATGCAATACAAAGACTCCTTTCCCAGTCCCTTACCTCTGGCACCTGTCTCTGTAAGGAACAAACAATAATGATATCAAGGAATTATTAATTCATTTTGACATATGAATGTTAATTTCATACATGAAATGGTTGTAAATAAACCCAATAGCTTTACGCTGAAGGGTGAGGATAAACAAATCAACTACACACATTTGTTTCCTTGTATCATGCACTGCATAATTATTTGCGCGGGCTGCTCTGGGTCGATGCATTACACAGAGGCAATAATGTTGGTTTTCTTGCGGGACGGCTCGTATGACTTTTAAAAACATTGTTATTTGCTATTTTTCAACTACATATCAAAACTATTCAGCCTTGTGTTCCAGATGTAAGAATATTTTTCTTGAGTATGATGCTTTCTTAACCCTTTCACACATACAAACACTTTTTGACGACTCTGATGCAGACGACTTTTGAGAACAATGTGATAAAAGAAGGAATTGCTCAAAATGAGTAAAGTTCTCCTTTTGTTTTAATGTTTCCATTTTTTTTCAGTAATTTTGCCTTGAATTATACAGATTTTCCACATTTTTGCCTAGATGTTTTCAAAGTCATCAAAGGCAGATTTACTGTGGGAAAGGATCAAAATATCATAATATGCCAAAGAACATTTAATCAAATTAAAGATATCAATATACAATGTATTGATATCTAAAATATGAAAATTTATTTTCTGCTAGTCAAAATAATCTTCACAAGGTAAGGGACCATAATTGTTTAACCCTTTCCCTCATTCGACAACTCAGCAGCAGACGACTTTGAAAATATTCTGAAAATCTCTCTATAATTCAATGGATAACCTATGACTAAAAGTCGATTTAAGCAATTTCTTCTTTTGTCATTATGTTTTCAAAAAGCTGTGAAAAGGCGTCTATATGAGGGAAAGGGTTAACAGTTGCATACCTGCTATCATAATTTCTGTTTCAGCAGATTTAGTATTGTCTTCATCATTGAAGAACAAATTTACATCTCCAACCATGGATTCTGAAATTATAACGAAACATTTGTAATTTGATATGAGTTTAACCCCGTTTTAATAAGTATTTCAGTTATATGACGGTGGCCATTTAACCTAACATGTGTTTCCTGGCATTCTCAAACCTATACTCGATACAACTTTCTTCTCAGGTAACTGGCTGTCCTCCAACTATTGGTTGAAGACGAATGGCGCTAGTCACAATTAGTTTTGTCAATCAGGAGAAAGATTGAATGGCCGAGCCGGGTTCAAACTCACAACCCATAGATTTATAGCCCTCATTGTTAACAACTATCTCAACTGAACAAGTTATAGGTCAAATAATGCCAAATACATCAGTGGCCATGATGATCTACAGCCAAATAGTCCCTAAATAAACCTTTGTGTGTAAACCTTCAACAGAATGCATTAAATATATGACATCGAGTTTAAATTCATTGAAATGTGTACGGGAGGCACTATAAATGATTTATTTGATCATTTTTAGAATTCTGACTTTGTGTTTGAAGTGAAAGTAGAGTGAGTGAAAATACACGTTTCAGCCCAGCCTGATTTCCTCCAAAATGAAGGTAAGCATTTTTGCAGGGTGAATTTTTTCTTGCATAATACATGACCCCCTATTTTCTTTGGATTAATTTAAATCTTAGTGGTAACTCTTTTCAATGATATGGGGTGTTCTACCTGAGAAACGCTTAGAACGTTTGACAATTGAGGGTTGAAATTCGATGATTTCAATTGAAACAAAGAAAGGATTTATTGGTGTATTGTGACCTTATAATATCAGAAGTTTGAAAACTAAGTTTAAAATAAAAGTCTGTACTATTTCTTAAAACCCAATAGCAAATTACAGTAACGAGTAAATTATCCCTCTTACACTTTCCCACATGCAATTTTAGCCCTCTACAGCAGATGACTTGTAGGGCCTATGAGGCAAAAAGAGAAAGTACTCATAATGAGGAATTTCACCTTTGCCACAATGTTTAAACTCTATTTAATTGGTAAACTTTCATTGAGAGAGATTTTCCATATTTTTACCCAAATTTTTAACCCTTTCCCACATATGACAAATCTACAGCAGATGACTTTGAAAACAGTGACAAAAACCTGAAAAATCTCCATAAAAGATAGCTTAATTGTTAAAAATAAAGTTGAAAACATTGTGGCCAAAGGAGAAATTGCTCATGATGAGCAATTTCACTTTAGCTACATTTTTTTCAAAAGTCGTCTGCTTCTATTGCGTCAAAATGCGTCTGCAGGTGAGAAAGGGTTAAAAATATGTTCATCCCAGATTTGTTATATACATGTATGTGTAAAAGCGTATAACTAAGAACACTCATGTTATAACTAAACCATGACAACCTTACCTATTTCAGTATTGCCCTGAAAACATAGTGACAAAAACCTAAAAATTCTCCATAAAAGATAGCTTAATTGTTAAATAAAGTTGAAAACATTGTGGCAAAAGGAGAAATTGCTCATCATGGGCAATTTCCCCTTTAGCCACATTGATTTCAAAAGTCATCTGCTGCTATTGCGTCAAAATGCATCTGCAGTTTGGAAAAGGTTAAAATATGTCTACCCCAGATTTGTAATATTCATGTATGTGAAAAAGCGTATGACTAAGAACACTCACATTATAACTAAACCATGACAACCTTACCTATTTCCATATTGCCATCGTTTTCAAATGCATGTCTGTCAAGGATAATAAAGGTACATTCTGTAAAAATAAATGTGAAGAAAAATCATGTATATCATGTAATGTCATAATAATTTAATCACTATACAGCATTAATCATTAAATGACCTAGTTATATATTTGAAATCTCTGTTTAACCCTTTCCAACTTGTTAACGCATTTTAATGCATCTGCAGCAGAATACTTTTGAAAATACTGTGACAAAAGGAGAAATTGCTCAAAACGAGCAATTTCTCCATTTGCCACAGTGTTTTCAACTTTATTCAATTATTATACCATTATTTATAGAGATTTTTCACATTTTTGTAAAATTAATGTCGTCTGCTGCAAATTTGTTTTATGTAGGAAAGGTTTAATTGACCTAGTTATATGATTGAAATCTTTGTTTAAAAATATAATTTATTTATAGAGAGTTTCCATATTTTAGCCTAGGAACACACACTCATGTCCCCTTCTTATATCACCACATTGGCATTCTTTTAAGTGTGACAAGCAGGCATACAGATGGACAGATAAAATAAACAATGTAGAAGAGATGCTTAAGTTTAATTCTTTCCAAGGGCAGCAGCAAGAACTTAACTGATCATTACAGACAAACACAAAATACTTTTATGTAACTTACATTACTTCTCAAAGGTAATGATGAATTTTTTAAATATCTAGAATTTAAAGACATTCCCTCAAAGTCCAAATTTGCATCACATGACTCTTAACCCTTTCCCAAATACAACAAATCTGTAGCAGACGTCTTTGTAAACATCTAGGCAAAAGCTAAAAAAAAATTCTAAAAATGAAGTTATAAATTACTGAACAAAGTTGACAACCTTTTGGCAAAAAGAGAAATTGCTCATCATGAGCAATTTCTGCCTTTGTCACATGTTTTTTCAAAAAGCATCTATAAGTGGGATAGGGTCAAATCGTCTGGTGACAAATATGGAACTTATCTATGAATAGGGCTACAATTTTAGTATTATTATGAACATTGAATAGAAAATAGTGTGGTAAAAAGGGAAAATTACTCTTCCTGAGCAATTTCTTATTTTCCCACAATGTTATCAAAATGTTTACAAATGCATCAAAATGCACCAGCATGTGGAGAAGGTTAAACCACAGGTAAATGATGTGTGTACCATTTATATTTAAAAGAGTATATAAAGAGTATTATACTCTGAGGGGGTGTAACACATCATGTACCATTTGGTTAAACGATCTTACTATTGTCATCATTCCTCCATGAGAGTTGCATTTCATACTCCTGTTCCAGTGTTAATGCCTCTGAGGCTGTCAGCTCTTGTAACTCTTCTGATTTCATCCAGTCATGATACCTAGAAATAGTGTACTATAACCCTTTCCCTCATACAACAATTCTGCAGCAGACGACTTTGAACATATTTTGTCAAATAATGGAAAATCTCTATAATTGAATGGATAACCTATGACTAAAAGTGGAAAACATTGGGACAAAAGGAGAAATTGCACGTTTTGTGCAATTTCTTCTTTTGTCACTATGTTTTCAAAAGGCCGTCTGCTGCAGAGGCAATTTCTTCTTTTGATACTATGTTTTCAAAAAGCCATCTGCTGCAGAGTTGTCAGAAAGCGTCTATATAAGGGAAAGGGATAACTCACGGTTAAACCTTGTATGGCCTACAATCAAATATGCAGCAGACCACTTTGAAAATATCAATGTGAAAATGACTATAGTAGCAATCACAAAATTTGAAATAATAATAATCAATTAAGGCTAAAAGTATGTCAAACATAAAAATAAGTTATTACACTCTACACCAATGATTCAAAGACCTAATAACACAGTGTTATTAGGTCTTTGAATGATTTAACAGATAACATTGTAATGTGTGTATAATTAACATGACTGCTTTTCCTTCTTTAAGTAACAGAACAAAATAAAAAAAGTGAAAAACTCTTACTTGATCACGTGCTTCTTTTCGTACGGTACCAATATTACCTTGTCACAAATTATTTTGATGTTTTGATTACACTTCATAGTGAAGAAACAAAAGCAAGAAATAAATTGGACACGAAACCCAAACCGTTGAGGCTAGAAACAAAGCGATAAGCCAGCTAGAAACAAAGCGATAAGCCTCTTTCCAACTTCCTGCCGTAAATTGGCAATTTCATCAATTTCATTCTCTGGCCGTATGGTTGAACTCGTTGCCTTACCGTAAACCGTTCTGATTTAAAGAACGGCTGGATATTGGTGAATGACACATGTATTCGTTAAATTATTAGAGCTAATATAGATTATACACAATACTGGTTTGACAAGACTTTAAGTTATCCGACTCATTTATCGGATATATACATTGCAGATTTGACCACGGGGTCATGCATACAAGTCTACGTATTATATTAGAGGAAGTTGTCCCTCGCACCTTCTTACTGCAGAGCCGAAACAACTTATCTGTGTGTACCAAGCATTTTGATGGGTTACGCTTTTGATCACCGTAAGTCGTTTGCTTGATTATATTTGTATTGATTGAGAACCTCAAGTTACATTATTTACTTGTATGATTTACGCAAAACAGTTGTATTTATTTGATAAATAGTTGTATAGTATTCGGAGGGATCCGTATTCGGACATGATTCGGTGGTTGGGACTTCGGGTAATCAGCAAAGAAGCATACGAGTTCAAAAGTGTTTTACAAATAAACGTAATGAAATCATCATACGTTTAATTTCATTGTGAAAATGTTTGACTTTAAACATCTGTTCAGCTTGACACAAATTTAATCTCATTTCACAGAATTAGTAGTCCCAGCAGATAGAAAGCACATACAAGGATCAAGGTCAATGTTTCTAAAAGTAAAAGTGATTTTTCATTCAATTTTCATTCAATTCTCACAAGAACATTCCTCTTCCTCAAACCGAAGGCTAATTCAAATGTTTAAATGAGTAGTGTGGGGTCAAACACTATGCCAAATGTTAGATAAACCATGTGAACACTCTTGGGGTCTGACCGTCACATTTTACTTTACTGTATACATCACATTTAAAGTTTATCTGAAAATTATTTAATCTCTATTAAATCTTGATTCTCTTTGACTCGAACATCACACGTAAGCTCAATAGAAAGCATAGACACATTGGTTTTTTAGATCACTTTTTGTCCGTCCGTCTGGCCGGCGTTAACTTTTAGCTTTAAACATCATCTCCTCCTGAACCGCAAGGACAATTTCCACCAAACATCACAGGAATGTTCCTTTGGTGGTCCTCTTTCAAAATTGTTCAAAGATTTAAATTCCATTGAGAACTTTGGTTGCTGCGGCATCAGAAAGGGGACAAAATGTCCAAACTTTAAAAATCTTCTCCTCCGAATCTGCCTGTCAGATTCAAATATAATTTGGTAGAAATGTTCCTTGGGTGACCCTCCATAAAAATTGTTCAAGCCATACTGATTGGTCAAAAAACATGGCAGTCAGGCGGCATCAGAAAAGGGGCAAAATGACAAAATTTGAAAATTCCATTTTTATGAAAGTGTTTGTCTGATTTTAAGAAAATATTAATACGAATCTTACTTTAATGATCCTCTATTTAATTTGTTAAAGCCGTTTTGATTGGTTACACAGTCATAGCAACCAGGCGTCATCACAAAAGGGGTAAATTGAACTTTTAGCTACAAATGACAACCAACTTCTACCATTCCAATAGACCAATTTCCACAAAACATCACAGGAATGTTCCTTTGGTGGTCCTCTTTCAAATTTGTTCAAAGATTTAAATTCCATTGAGAACTTTGGTTGCTGCGGCATCAGAAAGGGGGCAAAAGGTCCAAACTTTAAAAATCTTCTCCTCCGAATCTGCCTGTCAGATTCAAATATAATTTGGTAGAAATGTTCATTGGGTGACCTTCTATAAAAATTGTTCAAGCCATACTGATTGGTTGAAAAACATGGCAGTCAGGCGACATCAAAAAAGGGGCAAAATGACAAAATTTGAAAATTCCATTTTTATGCAAATGCTTGTCTGATTTTAAGAAAATATAATACGAATCTTACTGTAATGATCCTTTATTTAATTTGTTTAAGCCGTTTTGATTGGTTTCACAATCATAGCAACCAGGCGTCATCACAAAAGGGGTAAATTGAACTTTTAGCTACAAATGACAACCATCTCCTACCATTCCAATAGACCAATTACCACAAAACATCACAGGAATGTTCCTTTGGTGGTCCTTTATCAAAATTGTTCAAAGATTAGAATTCCAATGAGAACTTTGGTTGCTGCGGCATCAGAAAGGGGACAAAATGTCCAAACTTTAAAAATCTTCTCCTCCGAATCTGCCTGTCAGATTCAAATATAATTTGGTAGAAATGTTCCTTGGGTGACCCTCTATAAAAATTGTTCAAGCCATACTGATTGGTCGAAAAACATGGCAGTCAGGCGGCATCAGAAAAGGGGCAAAATGACAAAATTTGAAAATTCCATTTTTATGAGAGTGTTTGTCTGATTTTAAGAAAATATAATACGAATCTTACTGTAATGATCCTCTATTTAATTTGTTTAAGCCGTTTTGATTGGTTACACAATCATATCAACCAGGCGTCATCACAAAAGGGGTAAATTGAACTTTTAGCTACAAATGACAACCAACTCCTACCATTCCAATAGACCAATTTCCACAAAACATCACAGGAATGTTCCTTTGGTGGTCCTCTTTCAAAATTGTTCAAAGATTTAAATTCTATTGAGAACTTTGGTTGCTGCGGCATCAGAAAGTGAGAAAAATACCCAAATTTTAAAATCCTTTTCCTCCATAATCTGCTTGTGCGATTGCAAGATAATTTGGTAGAAATGTTCCTTTATATAAGTGACACTCTAAATAAACTGTTGAAGCCATATTGATTTCGTTGAAAAACAGGGCAGCAAGGCTGCATCAGGAAAGGTGCAAAATGACAAAAACTTTATAATTCCATTCTTATTAAAGTTCTTGTTAGATTTCAAGATATAAATGGCCTTTACTGATAAGCTGTTTCTTGAGAAGTGTCAACTCCTTGCAGTTTCATTTGCAATCCTTGATCAAAGTGATTTGCAGTTAAATATTTGCTACTAATTTACTATCAATTAGGTGATCGATTTAGGGCCATCTTGGCCCTCTTGTTGTTTTTGTTTCTATAAAACAGTTTCAGTCTTTCCGTTTTCTGACAATTGAAATATTTATGGCTGATTCTCCTGCCACGTACATGTCACTAAGAGCGATGGTTCATACCATGTATATAAAATATAACGTATTATCTCAATCCACATGTTTTTATTGATGGATTAATTAATGTAGAAGGTCTTCAAATATTGTAAATAGTTTGTTGATCAAAGCAACATGGTATTTTATTGGTTTGGTATATAAACAAAGCTAATAGATCAGTGAACAATTTATTATAAATGTTTATTTCTTTATTCTATTGAGTAATACTAAGTAATTTTGTTTTTATGGGTTTTTTAATTGATTAAAAATTTGCCATTTGAACAGGTTAATTTATTTTTTAATTCTTCAGAAATATTTTGTAACCAGGTCATATTTTCATTCTCTGACATTTCATGTCATTTTTGTTAATTATAAGTCATTGGGCTCATTGGTTGAATTTGGTCATTTGACAGAATCTTTGAAAACATTTCAATTGTCAATTCTTCTTTTGTAAGAGTCAGACCTCTTTAAATTGTTCTTTAAAAATACTGTTGATTGAGAACTTTGAGAAGATTGAATACTGGTAAGATTTTTATATGCATTCAGACAAGCGCCATTGTATTGGTTTACGTATATATGTGGTGCGAACTGTTATGGACCGAATGATATGATTAGGGTTACTTCCCTTGATATAATCTCCGCCATTTGTATACTCAACATGTTGTGATTATCTGACTCGACAATTAAAGCGTTTCCTTATAAATGAACTGTGTTTATTCGTCTAAAGTTAATACCAACTGTTAACTGGCATGGTGGCAGCGGCTTTACGTACCCAACTCAATCAAGTGAGTAAACATTTCGAAAAAGAATGAGGAAAAAAGAAACATTTAACAGTGATTTTATTTTAACACGACCAAAGGCGGTCTGGACGAGATAGTTACCAATAAAACTATAAAACAAACACATCTAAAGGAACATTAAATTGTCAAGATACAATATAGCACATGTAAGAGCACCGAAACAGTGGTCTTTGACAAAACAAGAAACTCTAACATCGTTTAAGTCGTGGCGACAAAATTTAAAATACACGTTATCTTTAGATCCACATTTTGCCACATTTTTGACAGATGGGGTCATCTGGGAGAGGAAGACTAATGCCAATCCAACGCGAGGATTTGTCGATGATGATGACGGAACAGCGGCACAGAAAACGACTCACTTAGAACTAATGTTAGGACAGATCGCAAACTACTGTCCAGTAATTTCCCATAACACCATCATAAAAAATTCAACTTCTGTAAAAGGAATCTGGCAGGCTATCCGCCTACATTATGGCTTCCAAACATCAGGTGGCCATTTTTTAGATCTAAACAACATCCGCCTTGAGCCAGGTGAGAGGCTTGAGGATTTGTTTCAAAGGCTCACAAGTTTCGTAGAAGATAATTTGATATGCGCTGAAGCCGCTGATGGTTCAATTTCACAACACGGAGAGGTTCCTGCAGCAGATGAAGAACTTTCCCCTACACTTGAGAATATGATAATACTTACGTGGTTGCGTCTTATCAATCCTGGACTCCCTGCCCTAGTTAAACAAAGATATGGCACCTAGCTCCGCTCGAAGACATTAGCTTCGTTAAAACCAGAAATTTCACAGGCTTTAGACAGCCTCTTAGAAGAAATTAACACCACTGCTGATGCAAGAGTGCTTAGGGCAGCATTCCACACACCCGTCTCTGCTAAAAAAAAATACTATTTTAACACTCAAACGTCGACTAAACGATCAACTCCAATTTGTCCTCTTTGCAAACAGGCTGGTCGTTCGAAATACCAACACTTTTTGTCAGATTGTAAATTCTTACCAGAAGAAGACAAGAAGTTCATAACAAAAGTCCGTCAAACTGTCAGTGAAGACCTAGATGACAACACTGATGATCAATTGGAAGAGAATGTGACCCTATACCTAGTCTTAGTATCCGTACTACGTCAACTTCGCGTCGTGTTGCCACAAAACAATCACCTTACATGAAAGTTTTTCATGATCACCACCCATTAACTCTTACTCTTGACACTGGAGCTGAAGTTAGTATGATTAAACACTCTATAGCAAAACAAGTTTGTGCGCCAATAAAAAAAAAGTTCTCAAACTGCTCTGCAAGCAGACGGCATCACACCCCTAAAAATAGTAGGTGAAACGCAACTGACATTGACTCGTGATAATGTTGAACTTGCATTAGAAGCTTTGGTCGTAGATGATCTTGATGTAGATGTCCTAGCAGGCATACCGTTCATGAATATTAATGACATAGCTGTAAGACCAGCCAAACAACAAATACTCATCAGTGAATCCAGTTGTTGTTATTACGGCCAAGAACATCCAGACTCAACAGATAGTAGAGTTTGACGAACTCAAGCATTCGTTTTGCGGGCAAGCTGCGCCTCAGCTGTAGTGTGGCCAGGAGAGTATATTGAGATTGACATACCTTCGACTATAGATCCAGAATGCACATTATCTCTAGAACCTAGGTCAGACTGTATTAATATGAAAGGAAATTGGCCTACCCCTCAATTAGTGGAAGCTGTCGGCGGTAAAGTTTGTATCTTAAATGATTCATCAGAACCAAAAAGGATTAAAAAGCACGATCACTTTTGCTAGGTGCGTTATACCACTGAACTAGATACCACTGACCAATCAAAAGTATATGCTTCTAGTAGTAAGTCTGCTATCGCGACACCAACTTCATCTGACTTCTCAGATGCCGTTAAACTTGATCCTGATAACATTTTACCAGATAAAATGCGTTCACAGTTTAAAAGTCTACTACAAAAGTATGATTCGGTATTTGATCCTGCTTTCAATGGCTACAATGGCATGGTTGGATCATTTAAAGCAAATGTAAACATGGGTCCAGTTCAACCTCCACAACGAAAAGGTAGAGTTCCACAATATTCCCACGAGTAACTTCATTTCTATCTACTGTGAGCCGATACCAGGTTAATGTGCGTCATCTTGCCGGCTCAGCAAATGTTCCATCTGATTTCGCAAGGCGCAATGCCCCTGATTGTGATGAACCGCAATGTCAGATTTGCTAATTATGTCTCCACCCATTACATGGGGGTGACATATTGTTTTTGCCCGTTCCGTCCGTCCTTCCGTCTGTCACACTTGTTTCCGCTCAATAACTGAAGAATGCTTAGGCGTAGGAACTTCATACTTGGTATGTAGGTTGGTCATGATCAGTAGCTGACCCCTATTGATTTTGATAACAGAAGGTCAAAGGTCAAGGTCATGGTGACCTTGTGAGGTAAAAAATGGTTTCCGCTCAATAACTGAAGAACGTTTTGGCTGAGGAACTCCATACTTGGTATGCAGGTTGGCCATGCCTAGTAGAAGACCCCTATTGATTTTGAGGTCAGTACGTCTAAAGTCAAGGTCACAGTGACCATGAGCTTGAAAGGTCACAGTAAAAATGAGCTGATAAATAGTTTTTGCTTGGGCCCAAGAACTTCATACTTAATGTGCAGGTTGGTCACTACCAGCAAATGACCCCTATTAATGTTAAGGTCACTAGGTCAAAGGTCAAGGTCACATCCGTCACACTTGTTTACGCTCAATAACTGAAGAACGCTTGGGCATAGGATCTTCATATTTGGTATGCAGGTTGGTCATGACCAGTAGATGACTCCTATTGATTTTGATGTCAGAAGGTCAAAGGTCAAGGTCATGGTGACCTTGTGAGGTAAAAAATGGTTTCTGCTCAATAACTGAAGAAGGCTTGGGCCGAGGAACTCCATACTTAGTATGCAGGTTGGCCATGCCCAGTAGAAGACCCTATTAATTTTGAGGTCAAAGTCAAGGTCACAGTGACCTTGAGCTGAAAGGTCACTGACAATGAACTGAAACATTGTTTTTGCTTAATAACTGTAGAATGCTTTGGCCATGGAAGTTAATACTTGGTGTGCAGGTTGGTCACCACCAGTAGATGACCCCTATTTATTTTGAGGTCACTAGCTTAAAGGTCAAGGTCATGGTAACCTTCAGATGAAAAATGGTTTCCTCTCAATAACTAAAGAATGCTTATGTTGAGGAACTTCATACCTGGTGTGCAGGTTGGTCCTAACCAGTAAATGACCTTTGTTGAATTTGTTTGATTTTGAGGTCACAAGGTCAAATGTCGAAGGTCATGGTAACCTTCAGCTGAAAAATGTGTTTTACTCAATAACTCAAGAACGCTTGTAGATGACTCCTATTGATTTTGAGGTAGGTCAAAGGTCAAGGTCGCGGTGGCCTTTGGCTGAAAAATGGTTTCCGATCAATAACTGAAGATTGCTTGGGCCCAGGAACTTCATACTTGGTGTGCAGGTTGGTCACGAGCAGCAAATGACCCCTATTGATTTTGAGGTCACTAGGTCAAAGACCAAGGTCATGGTAACCCTCAGCTGAAAAATGGTTTCCACTCAATAACTGAGGATTGTCACTGTTGCTTCATCTCCAGTCCAAAACTAAAAAAATCATCTCCATCATTTCTTTTCCTCCCCTACGACCACACACATGGGGAGACAAGCGCTTTTTCAAAAAACCAATCTCTAGTTCATAATAGAGACGGAGGATACAGTTGTGAGATCGGTTCAAATAAGCGACATTATAGAAAATGTAATTCGGTTGCCATTTACTACCAGATCTGCTTGGCTTAACGTTCAAACGGAATGTCCCGATCTCCGTCGGACACACGCTCATCTAAAACAAGGAACTCGTCCTTCAAAGAAAATAACAAACGTGAAAGACGTTAAAAGATATATAAATGTGGCAACAATAGCAAAAGACAATCTGCTAGTCGCCAAACGTAATGATCCACTAAAGCAATCTACCGAGCTCATAGTTGTACCTAGATCAGTTTTAGATGGTTTAGTCACAGCTCTACACATCAAGTTGAACCATCCATCAAAACACCAGCTTCAACAAGTGATGAAACGTCACTTTTATGCGCTTAACATGGACAGTTCTATAACTCGCGTATCTGAATCTTGCCACACATGCGCCTCTTTAAACAAGTTCCCTGCAACAGTCGCGCAACAGTCCTCAGAGGATCCTCCATAATCTATCGGTTTATCATTTGAAGCGGACGTGATGAAACTTAATAGACAATTAATTCTAGTTCTTCGAGAAACAGCAACCTCGTTTACCACAGCAATGATTATTGACAATGAAAAGCATGACACGTTCCGTGATGCTCTTGCTAGGCTTTCAGTTGAATTACACCCATTAGATGGCCCACCAGCTGTCATTAGGGTCGATCCTGCGCCTGGTTTTATGGCAGTAGTAAACAATGACACTTTAAAACGACTACATATTGGTCTTGAAATGGGTCGAATTAAGAACGCTAACAAAAACCCTGTAGCAGAAAAAGCCATCAGTGAACTTGAGGACGAACTATTACGCTTTGAACCAGGAGGTGGACCTGTAACACCTTTAGGACTTGCAATAACAATTGCACGCCTTAATTCGCGTATTCGCATACATGGACTATCATCACGTGAGTTATGGACACAAAGGAGTCAATTTACACATGAACAATTGCCACTTAACGACCAACAAATAATTATTGACCAACAGGCACAGCGCGCAAAGAATCATCCCCATAGCGAAAAGTCTAAACATACAAAGACAAGAAGCCACTCTGATATCAATGTTGGTGACCTAGTTTATCTTTATTGCGACAGAAACAAATCTCAAGCCCGCAGTAGATATCTTGTTGTAAAAATTGACGGTGAATGGTGTTTAATCAAGAAATTTTCTGGTAATCAACTTCGAGCTTCCGTGATATAAAGTTAAGATGGATGAATGTTATCGCGTTAAAGGTTATATCGCGACATCATCACTACAAGCAAAATATAACTGCGAAGAAGAAGACTTGTTGTGTCAGAAACAGTATCCCATGCCGCAACCGGCAGATATACCAATAACTTTATCAAATCCCTCAATCGACATAAGCCAACCGACTGAGTGTCCTATACCTTTGGGAACACTGGAAGATAGTTTTCATGAATCAGATGGGGAACTGGTAGACTCGATAGCTTCTTGTATTCCGTTATCCAATACAAGACATATTCCAAATGATAATGAACCCGGCAACTCTTCGAGACCGCAGAGAATTCGTAAACGCCCAAACTATTTGAAGGACTATGTACAATAAGTAAACAAATAGACCAGCAACATGATAACTAAATACTTAGTTCATGACTATTATTAACAACGTTAATATCACATTACCAGTTTGACATATGTGTTTATATACAATTTGTGAACTTTCAAATTCTCAAGATTTTGTTCAACCATTATGATATTAGTGGTAGATTTTGTTCTCTTTCATTTTAATAGTTACTTAACCTGTCATGGTTTCTTAAATTTGTTACCAGTATGACATATGTGTTTATATACAATTTGTGAACTTTCAATTCTAAAGATTTTGTTCAACCATTATGATATTAATGGTATATTTTGTTTTCTTTAATTTTAATAGTTACTTAATCTGTAATAGTTACTTAAATTTGTATTGTTCACTTAATTTGTATTTGTATGTTTTATTAAGTAATTGTACTTACAAAACTGCATTTATTCTTAAATTGAAGTATTACTTTTAAAAAAGAGAAAAGAGATAGCGCCATTGTATTGGTTTACGTATATATGTGGTGCGAACTGTTATGGACCGAATGATATGATTAGGGTTACTTCCCTTGATATAATCTCCGCCATTTGTATATTCAACATGTGATTATCTGACTCGACAATTAAAGCGTTTCCTTATAAATGAACTGTGTTTATTCGTCGAGAGTTAATACCAACTGTTAACTGGCGAAGTTGTCATTGGCTGGAATGTATTTGTGACTCTTTTTATTAATGAATTTCTGGAAATGGAAATGGGTTTTCGTGAACTAAATTTCAGAATGGCAGCATTTCATTTGTCGGTTATTTTCGTTTAATACTTAATGTTGCATGTTCAAATGTTCATTTCACATTACTTAACTATGACATGTCCTTCTTACAGCACCACAGCACATTGGCATGAAGACGAGAGTAGTGTATTGGTATGAAAGAGTACATTCACTTTAATAAATTGGTAAGTTTTTCCACTTTCAACTCTACATGTTAATGTAATTGTATATTTTATAAGTAACATGTTTCATTTGTATACTTGTCGTATGGCCATCTGTTTGTTTGTCTTAGTCGTAAGTTCGAACCAACTGATTTTCATAAGTAAGTTAGACAGCATAACCGGTCTAAAGACTCTAATTATTATTTATATAAAAGGTATTTTTATTACATGTATTTAGACTTTTATTTTAGTATGTTTATTTATTTATTTTGACAGATGTAACACACTCTTCGTACATCTGGAATAAACTATTTTAACCAACTGAGGAATTCCGTTTTACTTTAGCAACCACCCCCATAGGTTACATTTAAACAACTGAAATGAAATCATTCTTCACAATTTGAACACTCAATAGTTGTGGGATTTGAGTCATCCTGAAGCAATCTACACTAGTAGTTTCCTTTACAATTGAAAATATTTTACTGTAAATTTTACACAACTAGAGACATGTTTTTTATATGTCCCTGACACAACTTTCCATACTTGGTTAGTATCAATAAGAAAAAACAGTTTAGGAAAGACAACTCAGGAAAAGTATGTGGTTCTAAATCTCGCAGCTTTAATTGACTGTTGATTGAGTTGAACAATTTAATCAATTATTGTATGTGGCTGGAGACAATCCAATAAATGCTGTGTACGTGGCAGAAGACACTACGAAAATGTATATAACATCTATATAACTTCATTTATAAGAGCTTTGTTTCTATGGCAGCAGTTGAACTCTGGTTGTGAATGAAAACAGAATAAAAGTAACTATTTTATTTGATTAACATATATGCAGATCATTGATTATTAAAGTTCCTTTCACATTAAATCTTGTTATTTCACAAAATTATTCCATGAATTATTTCTTTGATATGTTTGAACAAGGGCTTGTTTTTATAGTAACAAGCATCTATTGAATCAATTTAGCTACATCATTAGATAAAAATTCAACCCTTGCATAATTCTTAGCTGGACTCCTACTTAAAAAGAACACTGCAAAAAGGAGTAATTTTTCATGAATCATGATAAGCCAATTCTCCTTTTGTCACAATGTTTTTCAAATGTTCTCTGCTGCACAGGCGTCAAACTGCAGGTGGGATAGGGTTAACTACTGTATCGGAGATGTCCCTTAACCCTTTCCCACATACAACAATTCTTAAACAGACAACTGAATACATATAGGTTAAAATATAGAAATCTTTATCAATGAAAATATTATTTTTGCTCATAAATCATAAGCAATTTCTTATTTTTAGCTCATCTGAGCACAAAGTGCTCAAGGTGTGTAACTGTGATCTCCTTAAGTCCGGCGTCCGGCAATTTCTTCTCCTCAGTAACCATTGGGTCAATTGGGATGAAAAATCACAGAAAGCATCCTGTCAATGACCTCACCAGAATACCTTCATATTTTTGTGATCCATGCATAATTCTGGTTTCCATGGCAACGAAACGAAAAAACTTTAAAATTCTTCTTCTCCCAAACTGGTTGGTTGATTTTCAAATCATTTTGTAGAAATGTTCCTTGGACAAACCTCTACTAGATTCCTTCAAGTCATGTTGATACTTAAAAAAAAACATGGCTGCCACAAGGCGGGGTATTTTGCCTTATATGGCTTAAGTGAAAACTTAAGAAATCTTCTCCTCCGAAAGTGTTTGGCCGATTTTCAAATAATTTTGTAGAAATTTTCTTAGGATGACCCTCTATCAGAGTCCTTCAAGTCATGTTGATTGTTCGAAAACTATGGCCGCCAGGTGGCGAAGGTAAAGTTGGAAAAAAAAACGTAGAGCGATCTAGGGCCATAATGGCCCTCTTGTTTCAACGATGTTTTCAATTGTAGTCTGCTGCAAATGCATCAAAATGCTTCTGCCAGCAGTTACTTTTGTAACAGGCGAAGTTTGTGGGCCACACAATGATTATTTATTTCAACTACATGAGTCAAATCAGCATTGAATATAATAGCCTATTCTCTCTTTTTAAAAGGAATCCGCTGTGGTTGAGTGGTTAGCGTCCGGGATTTCGAAACCGGGTGTCACAGGTTCGATCCCCAGTCACGGCACTACGGTCATGGTGGAGTGCCTTTGGGCAAGGCACATTTTCTAGCCTAGTACTGGTTTGTTTACCCAGGGATCATGAATAATTAAATTTAATAGCGAGCTAAATGACCTTAGCTGTCGATGCGCCATAAAACAATATACATTCATTCATTCTCTTTTTAAACTGCTTGTCTGATTCGTAGATAATTTGGTAGAAACATTCCTTGGGTGAAAATCTATATTGGTTGAAAAAGATGGCAGTTATGTGGAATCAAAAAGGTGCAAAATGACAAAACTTTAAAAATCACTTTCTTATGAAAGTGCTCCTGATTTCACGATTATTTTCCTAGAAATGTTCCTTCAGTGACATTCTACATAATTTGTTCAAGTCATATTGATTGGTTGAAAAACATATCCATCAGATGGCATCTGACAGCATCAGAAAAGAGTTGAAATGAAGTTATCTATAGCTTCAAACGAATTTTGCATGGATATGAAAACTTCTTTATCACATATTCTTTGATCAACAGGAAGTGTTGAACGATCCATGAATAAAAATGTTCCAAGTCAAAGGCTTCTGCTGGTTGAGTCATGATAAGGCGATTAACTCAATAAGAAGATCCTTTGAGTCCATTATAAGTTATAACAGTCCTAAAAGAGAAGCACAGGAGAGATCAGTTGCACGCCGCCATGGGATTGTTTGTATTTATACAGAGATACAACTTTGTCACAGCAATGTTTATGATGTCTGACATCTTGCCTGTTTTGTGCCAGCTTTAAAAACCAATGCAGGTAAGAAAACGATCTATTTGCTTCCATAAATATATCTTTGTAGGTGTTGATACTCCAATAGAAAAGGGAAATCATTTCATGCAATTGTTTATACTCGTGCTGCTTTGATCCATGATGGTGAGTGGTCTATATACAAAGCTAATTTGACCCATGATGGTGAGTGGACTATGTACAATGCTGTTTTGACCCGTGCTGGTGAGTAGAAGAAGTCACATGGGTACACATCCTGGCTCTAAGGTGCGTGGTTAAGAAGCTGAAACCCTAGTTGATGTATGGCTGTCTGTATTGATGCTGCTCAGTGAGACAGGCCCTCGACCCTCTTCTTTTGCATTGCTTGCAAGAAATCTCGTTTTTATGTCAAAAATACATTACCAGTATTTTAATACCTGATATATAATCTCAATAACCTTAGTTCAATCCAGAAAAGAAGCTTGCGCAGCCTTGCGTAGCCCTCAAGCCTGTGTGATATACACAGCCTCCGATTAAATAGCGGGGCACATGCTCAAACATGGGAAGCAGTGAAAGTCTATACAGATTTGGTTGAAATTTGTCTATACTAATTTGGATCATTTAAACATGCTGTGTTCATGCCTTTACAAAGTGACTATACATATTTGAATTTCATTTTACTACAGGTTCGGCAATGTGTCTTTACAGATTTGAATTTCATTTTTCTACCGGTTCAACACAGTGTCTATACAGATTTGAATGATACTGGTTTGCCTTCATGTCAAAAGAAGTCTTTATCGATTTAGGTCTCAACTCATGTAGTCTCTCAGTCTTTAATATTTGTTGAAAACTGTCTATAAAGATCTAAGAGGACACTAGTTACTCGTTAGTCATTTTAAAATGCGTGTCTATACAGATTTGAATTTGATTTTCCAATAGGTTCATCAGTATGTCTATACAAATTTGAATTTGATTGTTCGACAGTGTGTCTATACAGATTTGAATTTGATTTTTCAATAGGTTCGACATTGTGTCTATACAGATTTGAATTAGATTTTTCAAAAGGTTCGACAGTGTGTCTATATAGATTTGAATTGAATTTTTCAATAGGTTCGACAGTGTGTCTATACAGATTTTAATTTCATTTTACTACAGGTTCAGCAGTGTGTCTATATAGGTTTGAATTTGTTTTTACTACCAGTTTGACAGAGTGTATATACAGATTCGAATGTCATTTTACTACAGGCTCAACTTCATGTCAAAAGAAGTCTTCACCGATATAGGTCTCACTCATGTAGTCTCTCAGACTTTAGTATTTGTTGAAAACTGTCTATATAGATCTAACAGGACACGATATACTCGCTAGTCATTTTAAAATGCGAGTCTGTACATATTTGACTTTGATTTTTCAATAGGTTCAACAGTGTGTCTATACAGAATTTAGTTTTTTAATAGGTTCGACAGTGTGTCTATACAGATTTGAATATCATTTTTCAATAGTTTTGAGAGTGTGTTTATACAGATTTGAATTTGATTTTTCAATAGATTCAACAGTGTGTCTATACAGATTTGAATTTAAATTTTTAGTAGGTTGGAAAGTGTATTTATACAGATTTGAATTTGGTTTTTTAATAGTTTCAACAGTGTGTCGATACTGATTGAATTTAATTTTTCAATGGGTTCGACAGTGTGTCTATACAGATTTGAATTTAATTTTTTAATAGGTTCGACAGGGTGTCTATACAGATTTGAATTTGATTTTATTTAATAGGTTAGACAGTGTGTTTACAGATTTGATTTGAATTTTTCAATAGGTTTGACAGTGTTTTTATACAGATTTGAATTTTCAATAGGTTCGCCAGTGTGTCTATACAGATTTGAATTTGAATTTAATTTTTAATAGGTTCGACAGTGTGTCTATATACAGATTTGAAATTTATTTGCCAATTGGTCCGACAGTGTGGCTATACATATTTGAATTTTATTTTACTACAGGTTCTGTCTATACAGATTTAAATTTGATTTTTTTCTACCTGTTAGACAGAGTGTTTATACAATTTGGATGTCATTTTACTACAGGTTCGACTTCATGTCAAAAGAAGTCTTTACCGACTAGGTCTAAACTCATGTAGTCTTTGAGTCTTTAATATTTGTTGAAAACTGTCTTTATAGATCTAAGAGGATACTTGTTACTCGCTAATCATTTTAAAATGCGTGTCTATACAGATTTAAATTTGATGTTTCGGTAGGTTCATCAGTGTGTCTTTACAGATTTGAATTTTCTTTTTCAACAGGTTAGACAGTGACAATAACTGTGTGTGTGTATATATATATATATATATATATATATATATATATATATATATATTTGAATTTGATTCTTCAATAGTTTCGACAGTGTGTCTATTCATATTTGAATTTGATTTTGAAGTCGACATTGTATCTATACATATTTAAATTTGTTTTTTTAATAGGTCAGACAGCGTGTCTATACATATTTGAATTTGATTTTTCAATAGGTTCGACAGTGTGTCTATACAGATTTGAATTGAAATTTTCAATACGTTTGACAGTGTTTCTATACAGATTTTTAATTAATTTTACTACAGGTTCGGCAGTGAGTCTATATAGATTTGAATTGAAATTTTCAATAGGTTTGACATTGTTTCTATACAGATTTTTAATTCATTTTACTACAGGTTCGGCAGTGAGTCTATACAGATTTGAATTAAAATTTCCAATAGGTTCGACAGTGTTTCTATACAGATTTTTAATTCATTTTACTACAGGTTCGGCAGTGAGTCTATACAGATTTGAATTGAAATTTCCAATAGGTTTGACAGTGTTTCTATACAGATTTTTAATTCATTTCACTACAGGTTCGGCATTGAGTCTATACAGATTTGAATTGAAATTTTCAATAGGTTCGACAGTGTTTCTGTACAGATTTTTAATTCATTTTACTACAGGTTCGGCAGCGAGTCTATACAGATTTGAAATTGAATTTAATTTTTAATAGGTTCGACACGGTGTCTACAGATTTGAATTGAATTTTTCAATAGGTTTGACAGTGTTTTTATACAGATTTGAATTTTCAATAGGTTCGCCAGTGTGTCTATACAGATTTAAATTTGAATTTAATTTTTAATAGGTTTGACAGTGTGTCTATATACAGATTTGAATTTTATTTTCCAATAGGTCCGACAGTGTGGCTATACATATTTGAATTTTATTTTACTACAGGTTCTGTCTATACAGATTTAAATTTGATTTTTTTCTACCTGTTAGACAGAGTGTCTATACAAATTTGGATGTCATTTTACTTCAGGTTCGACTTCATGTCAAAAGAAGTCTTTACCGACTAGGTCTAAACTCATGCAGTCTTTGAATCTTTAATATTTGTTGAAAACTGTCTATATAGATCTAAGAGGATACTAGTTACTCGCTAGTCATTTTAAAATGCGTGTCTATACAGATTTAAATTTGATGTTTCGGTAGGTTCATCAGTGTGTCTTTACAGATTTGAATTTGATTTTTCAATAGGTTCCACATTGTGTCTATACAGATTGGAAAGAAAATTTTTAATAGGTTCGACAGTGTTTCTATATAGATTTGAATTGAAATTTTCAATAGGTTGGACGGTGAGTCTATATAGATTTGAATTGAAATGTTCAATAGGATTGACAGTGTTTCTATACAGATTTGAATTGAAATTTTCAATAGGTCGACAGTGTTTCTATACAGATTTTTAATTCGTTTTACTACAGGTTCGGCAGTGAGTCTATACAGATTTGAATTGAAATTTTCAATAGGTTTGACAGTGTTTCTATACAGATTTTTAATTCATTTTACTACAGGTTTGGCAGTGAGTCTATACAGATTTGAATTGAAATTTTCAATAGGTTCGACAGTGTTTCTATACAGATTTTTAATTATCCCCTCGGTTACGAAGTAAGCGAGAAAGGGATATAGTAACGGGACCGTCCGTATGTATGTGTGTCCTTCCGTCCGTAACAAACCTTGTCATCACTCTACACTAACCATTTCTTGACAGATCTTAACCAAACTTGGTATAAAGTAAGTATATGGTAACATCTTGAAGCCTATTGATTTTCAAGGTCATAGGTCAAAGGTCAAGCCCAAAATAGCCCAAAATTGGACTTGCAATATTTCCGTCCGTAACAAACCTTGTCATCACTCTACACTAACCATTTCTTGACAGATCTTAACCAAACTTGGTAAACTTGGTATAAAGTAAGTATATGGTAACATCTTGAAGCCTATTGATTTTCAAGGTCATAGGTCAAAGGTCAAGCCCAAAATTGGACTTGCAATATTTTCAGCTGTGGCAACCTTGTCACCACTCTACCCTGACCATTACTTGACGGATTTTAACAAAACTTGGTATAAAGTTACTTTATGATAATATCTTGAAGCCTATTGATTTTCAAGGTCATAGGTCAAAGATCAAGCCCAAAATTGGACTTGCAATATTTTCAGCTGTGGCAACCTTGTCACCACTCTACACTGACCATTACTTGACGGATTTTAACAAAACTTGGTATAAAGTTACTTTATGATAATATCTTGAAGCCTATTGATTTTCAAGGTCATAGGTCAAAGGTCAAGCTCAAAATTGGACTTACAATATTTTCAGCTGTGACAGCCTTGTCACCACTCTACACTGACCATTCCTTGACCGATCTTTATAAAACTTATTATACAGTTAGTTTACGATAATATTTGAAGCCTATTGATTTTCAAGGTCATAGGTCAAAGGTCAAGCCCAAAATTGCACTTACACTATTTTCAGCTGTGGCAACCTTGTCACCACTCTACACTGACCATTACTTGACAGATTTTAACCAAACTTGGTATACAGTTACTTTATGATAATATCTTGAAGCCTATTGATTTTCAAGGTCAAAGGTCAAGCCCAAAATTGCACTAGCACTATTTTCAGCTGTGGCAACCTTGTCACCACTCTACACTGACCATTACTTGACAGATTTTAACCAAACTTGGTATACAGTTACTTTATGATATCTTGAAGCCTATTGATTTTCAAGGTCATAGGTCAAAGGTCAAACTCAAAATTGGACTTACAATATTTTCAGCTGTGGCAGCCTTGTCACAACTCTACACTGACCATTCATTGACTGATCTTAATAAAACTTATTATACAGTTAGTTTATGATATGTCTTGAAGCCTATTAGTTTTCAAGGTCATAGGTCAAAGGTCATGCCCAAAATTGAACTTGATTGAACTTACAATATATCTCAGCTGTGGCAACCTTGTCACCACTCTACACTGACCATTCCTTGACAGATCTTATCCAAACTTGGCATACAGTTAGTTTGTGACAATATTTTGAAGCCTATTGATTCAAGGTCATAGGTCAAAGATCGAAGTCAAAAATTGGACTTAAATATTTAGATCACAAGAGAACTCAATGTGAAAATGGAAAGTCGAGGGGATGCATCCGCTTTGCGGTGCCCTTGTTCATTTTACTACAGGTTCGGCAGTGAGTCTACAGATTTGAATTGAAATTTTCAATAGGTTTGACAGTGTTTCTATACAGATTTTTAATTCATTTTACTACAGGTTAGGCAGTGAGTCTATACAGATTTGAATTGAAATTTTCAATAGGTTTGACAGTGTTTCTATACAGATTTTTAATTCAATTTACTACAGGTTCGGCAGTGAGTCTATACAGATTTGAATTGAAATTTTCAATAGATTCGACAGTGTTTCTATACAGATTTTTAATTAATTTTACTACAGGTTCGGCAGTGAGTCTATACAGATTTGAATTGAAATTTGTTCTACCTGTTAGACAGAGTGTCTATACAGATTTGAATGTCATTTTACTACAGGTTCGACTTCATGTCAAAAGAAGTCTTTACCGATTTAGGTCTCAACATGTGTAGTCTCTCGGTCTTTAATATTTGTTGAAAACTATCTATATAGATCTAAGAGGACACAAGTTACTTGCTAGTCTTTTTGAATTTGATTTCTCTATAGGTTTGACAGTGTGTCTTTACAGATTTAGATCTCACCATGGATAGTCTCTTTAACATTAGATGAAAACTGTCTATACAGATTTTGAGGGACACTAGTTACTCGCTAGATATTAATGCGTGTCCAAACAGACTTGAATTTGATAATTGACTGCACTAAATGTTGCCTATATATCAAAAAGAAGTATATAAAGATTCAGATCTCCCCTTGGGTAGCCACTTGGTATATAATATTAGATAAAAACTGTTTTTACAGATCTCGAGAGACACTAGTAAATCACTAGGTATTAATGCATGTCTATACGTACATGTATTTGAATTTCATTTTTCTACCGGTGCGACAGTGTGTCTATACAAAGTTGTATTTCATTTTACGACAGGTTTGTCAGTGTGTCTTTACAGATTTGAATTTGATTTTTCTACTGGTTTGACAGTGTCTTATAATACAGATTTAAATTTCATTTTACTACAGGTTCGACAGTGTGTCTATACAGATTTGAATTTCATTTTACTACAGTTGAAGCATTATGTTCAATATAGAGTATGTAAAGGATTATTTTTTTTGGAATTCCACAAATAGGTTTCATTGAAATTATAGTCAACGCATCCACACATATCAGTGGATAATGTAAATGATATGGAAAATCACGTATACATCAGATGAGTATAGGTATATAAATAAACTATATATGACTGTTTTCACAAAAGGGTACTTCGTCGGATACTATCAAGTTTTATCAGAATAAAATGATTTTCAAACAGACAGAGAGAGCAACAGACACACACAGACAGAGAGAGTGCCAGAGACACACACAGACAGAGAGATCTACAGACACACACAGATATTGCCAGAGACCGACACACGGTGAGAAAGAGAGAGTGACAGATATAGCCAGAGACAGACACACGGTGAGAAAGAGAGAGCGACATGAGAGTGATTTTGTATTATGGCCCTCTTTCGACTTAAAATTTTGTTTAAGTTTTTCGTGTCACCCCACTTTTTTTCAAAACCATTAGAGATATAGCTTATACACTTACAGTACTTATTTACCATTGTTACCTCCATCAACAGACAAGAGTTTATAACTTTGTCAAGTTTATTTTAAGAATTATGGCCCCTTTTTAGTTCACCTGAGCTTTGCATTTTTACCTTATATGGCTATATTGAAAACTTAAAAAATCTTCTCCATAAGTGTCAGGCCGATATTCAAATAATTTTGCAGAAATGTTCCTAGGGTGACCCTCTATCAGATTCCTTCAAGCCCAGTTGTGGGTGCGGGGCTTATATGGCTAAAGTGAAAAGAAGTTTAGTTGTTCATGCCAAATCAAAAAATCTAAAAAAAATAGAATATCTTTAACACGTACAATTTTTTTTACCATCATAACCTTCACCAACAGCCAAGAGTACATAATTCAGTAAAGGTTTTTGCAAGAATTATGACCCTATATCCTTAACTTTTCTCATAGTTTTTAGATGATGCATTGCTCTTTATTCTTCTTCAGAGTATGTAGTTGGAGACATGCATTTAGTGCAGGATGCTTCAGAAAAAATTATTTATATCAGAAAAGGGTGTGTATTTTTCATTATCATTATGTATCAATAATAGCATCTGATTATGTGTTAAATAGAGATGACCAAACATACCAAATGTGAGAATCGAATATTCATTCAGGAAACGGGCTGTCATTCCGGCTTGGCCAACTTTCTTTCTGACATTTGACAAAAGTCCATGCGACATGCGTCATTTGTCTTCCAACAATGGGCTAAGTCTATATGGAAAAGCAGCCAGTTGCTTGGGAAGATTGTTGTAGAAGTGAAGTGTGAATTGTGTGAAGTAGTGGTGTGAGAAAACCAGGAAACGCATGAGTAGGTGAACTGGCCGCCATGATATGAAAATGTTAAAAACGGCGTTAAACCCCAATCAATTGATTATCTTTGTTACTGCTGCATAAGTTTGGAAATCATTGTCGTAAATGATACATCAAACATCAGATACAAATTTACAAACAAATAATACATGAACAGGTATCACATAAAACATTGTGCAAAAGGTAGCCATTACTAATCAGGTGTTTTGCCTCCCTTTTCAGCAATCTTTTATCTCTGTTACAAGATAGGAACAACTGTGGTCGAATGGTTAGCATCTGGGATTTGATACCGGGAGTCCCAGGTTCGATCCCCAGTCGCTGCATGACGGTCATGGTTGATTGCGCCTGGCTAAGGCACAGTTCCTAGCCTAGTACTTGTTTGTTTCCATAGGGATAAAGAATAAGTTAACTGTCGCTGTGATATAACTGAAATAATATTGAAACGGCATAAAACCCCAATAAAACTGTTACAGAATATGAAAAAATTACTTTTTGAATGCCACGTCATAGTAAACCCCATTATACACTTTTAGGTTAACCAGTTGTTCACTTTTTTTACTAGCAAATAATAATTCAAGAGCTCTAGATAAGGGGCATATTGCTTGTTCTAAAATCCTTTTTTGACCCTCCAACCCTATGTTGTTGGTACTTTTTTGAGTACCCTCCATAAAGGGTTTGCTTTAATAATGAGAGAGAAATTGTGGGAAAAGAGCTTAATACCTCTCCTTATCTGGACCTCTTGAGCCATGAAACGTGATGGAGAAGGTAGCCATTGCTAATCAGGAGCTTTGTTACACTTTTCTACAATGATTAACAAAAAATGCATTGTTTTCACATTTAAATGACTTGAAACACTTCTTTCAATTGAAGAATTTACACTTACACCATTCAAGACTTCATCAATAAACACGAAATGAATACACCATTATAAATTACTAACAGTTTTAAAATGGAAACTTTATTCAACTGCTAACAAACATTCATTAAATACATATTGTTTTTATAGGGATTTTGCGCCATTTTCAACATTATTTCAGTTATATCAAGGTGGGATACATGATGTTAACCACTCATCTATGGCAGATTCTCTATTGTAACATGTATAATTAATGTAACCATTATTCAGAAACGAGGCTTAACTGAATGTTAAATAACAACATTGACATCTAGGGCAATAAGTAAGGTCTGTCAATGTGACAAGCCTCATTCATCTACCACCATTAAGAAACAATCTATGTGGAACAGCAGCCAGGTACTTGAAAAGTCTGATGTGTGCAGTACTGGTGCGAGACAGCCAGGAAATCCAAGGGTAGGTGAACTGGCTGTCATGATATGACTGAGAGATTGTTATACCCCCCGCAAACTAAGTTTGGGGGGGTATATAGGAATCGCCCTGTCTGTCTGTCTGTATGTCCACATTTCTTGTAAGCACTACTCCTCCTAAACGGCTCAATGGATTTGGTTCAAACTTTACATGAAGGTTACATATCATATGTAGATATGCATGAAGGAAGATCATACGCCTCGGATTCTTCCAAGGGCAGATAATTCAACTTAGAGGTTACCTGCGAGGGACTCCTGTGCACATACCTCCACATTTCTTGTAAGCACTACTCCTCCTAAACGGCTCAATGGATTTTGTTCAAACTTTACATGAAGGTTACACATCATATGTAGACATGCATGAAGGAAGATCATACGCCTCGGATTCTTCCAAGGGCAGATAATTCAACTTAAAGGTTACCTGCGAGGGACTCCTGTGCACATACCTCCACATTTCTTGTAAGCACTACTCCTCCTAAATAGCTCAATGGATTTGGTTCAAACTTTACATGAAGGTTACACATCATATGTAGATATGCATGAAGGAAAATCATACGCCTCGGATTCTTCCAAGAGCAGATAATTTAACTTGGAGGTTACCTGCGAGGGACTCCTGTGCACATACCTCTACATTTCTTGTAAGCACTACTCCTCCTAAATGGCTCAATGGATTTGGTTCAAACTTTACATGAAGGTTACACATCATATGTAGATATGCATGGAGGAAGATCATACGCCTCAGATTTTTCCAAGGGCAGATAATTCAACTTAAAGGTTACCTGCGAGGGACTCCTGTGCACATACTTCCACATTTCTTGTAAGCACTACTCCTCCTAAATGGCTCAGTGGATTTGGTTCAAACTTTACATGAAGGTTATACATCATATGTAGATATATGAATGAAGGAAGATCATACGCCTCGGATTCTTCCAAGGGCAGATTATTCAACTTAGAGGTTACCTGCGAGGGCCTGTGCACATACCTCCACATTTCCTGTAAGCACTACTCCTCCTAAAGGACTCTGTTGATTTGATTCAAACTGTATATGAAGGCTACACATTATATGTAGATATGCATGAAGGAAGATTTTTTTCCTCAGATTCTTCCAAGGGAAGATAAGCAAAGTAGAAACTTTACCATTGTATCCGATGCTTTGGGAGGGGAGCGGGGGGTATTCTTTAGTGAGCTTTGGTCACAGTATTTCTAGTTATACCCCCCGCAAACTACACGATTCCTTTAAGCCATGGTGGTTGGTAAAAAACATGGCCACCAGGGGGCAGGGCTGTTTGGAGATTTGATTTTTGCTTTATGGCCGTGGAGCGATACTGGCCCTCTTGGGCCTCTTGTTTATGATAAACAGTGTGTTTTAAAGCTTTCAGGTGCAGTGGCATTTTGTATTGAATGTTTTAAAGCTTTATGATAAAAAATTACTTCTAGGCTTATTAGTAAAAATCTGAAGTGTATTTTTAGCATGAAATACTCAAGGTGAGTTATTGTGATTGCCTTTTGTCAAGCGTCCGTTGTGCATTGTTTATCAACATTCTCTCCTCAGTAACCAATAGTTCAACTGGGATGAATCTTCACAGAAAGCATCCTCTCAATGACCCCACCAGAATTCCTTCAAATTTGCGGGATCCATGCAGAATTCTGGTTTCCATGGCAATGAAGCGGAAAAAAAAATTGTAGAAATAATCCTTGGATGACCCTCTATCAGATTCCTTCAAGCTGTGCTGATTGGTAGAAAAACATGGCCACCAGGGGGCGGGGCTTGTTTGCATTATAAGGCTATAGTAAACACTTAAAAAATCTTCTCCGACGAAAGCTGTTTTGCCTTAATATATGCATTTAGTCAAAATTTTAAAAGAATCTTCTCCGAAAGTGTCTGGCTGATATTTAAATGATTTTGTAGAAATGATTCTTGGTTGCCCCTCTTTTACATTCCTTCAAGCCATGTTGTCAAATAACATAGCCACTAGGGGTCTTGTCTGGCAGATTTTTGAATAATTTTGTAGAAATGTTCCTTGGATGACCCAGATTGACCGTCTTTGAGATTCCTTCTAGCTCTAGCCATGGTTATTGGTATAAAAACAGATGGCCTCCAGGAGGCAGGGCTGTTTTGCCTTATATGGCAAAAGTGAAAAAAATTAAATCAGGTGAGCGTTCCAGGGCCATCATGGCCCTCTTGTTTTTAGCTCACCAATGCACGAAGTGCAAGGTGATCTTTTGTGATCGCTCACCGTCCGTCGTCGTCCGTCCGTTCACATTTTCCTACAAACGACTTCTCCTCCTACACCAATTAACCAAATTCAAAATAATTTTACAGGAATGTTCCTTGGGTGGATCTCTTTCAAACTTGTTCAAAAAATTATATTCCATGCAAAACTTTGGCTGCCATGGCAACAAAAAAGGGGAAATTAACCAAAACTTAAAGAATCTTCTTGTCTGAAAGTAGAAGGCCCATGCCTTTGGTATTTGGTATGTAGCATCATCTAGTGAACCTCTACCAAGATTGTTCAAATTATAGCCCTGGGGTCAAAAATGACCCTTCCCCGGGGGTCACTTGTTTAACATAGACTCATATAGGAGAAAAACTTTAAAAATCTTCTTGTCTAAAAGTAGAAGGCCCATGCCTTTGCTATTTGGTATGTAGCATCATCTAGTGAACCTCTACCAAGATTGTTCAAATTATAGCCCTGGGGTCAAAAATTACCCCTCCCCGGGGGTCACTTGTTTAACATAGACTCATATAGGGGAAAATCTTTAAAAATCTTCTTGTCTTAAAGTAGAAGGCCCATGCTTTTGATATTTGGTATGTAGCATCATCTAGTGAACCTCTACCAAGAGTGTTCAAATTATAGCCCTGGTGTCAAAAATGACCTCTCCCCGGGGGTCACTTGTTTAACATAGACTCATATATGGGAAAAACTTTAAAAATCTTCTTGTCTAAAAATAGAAGGCCCATGCCTTTGATATTTGGTATGTAGCATCATCTAGTGAACCTCTACCAAGATTGTTCAAATTATAGCCCTGGGGTCAAAAATGACCCCTAGGCGGGGGCCACTTTTTTTTCATAGACTCATATAAGGGAAAGAACACTGAAAACTTTTTAAGTTTGATTAAATCAGGTGAGCGATATAGGACCATCATGGTCCTCTTGTCTCAATTTCAACTAAATTATTCCACTTTGGGATTTTGGACTTTAACAAATGCTATAACTGTTCTGAAGTAGGCCCTGATAGGCGAGCTATATTGTCCTCAGACAACTCTTGTTTTGATAGTTTTCATGAAATCTTCATTAAACTTGCTACAGGTGTTCATGGGCCTAATATCTAGGTCAAGTTGTGTAACAAGTAAGATCTTTAGTCATACTAGTGTTACTGCCCCTTTTCTTTTCTCTGCCTTGGACAGTTCTCATCACATACATGTTCATCAAAGTTGCTGTGAATGTTCATGAGGCATTAAGTCTCGGCCAAGTGCAATAACCATCCATATTCCTCAAACTGTGAAGAGTTATATCCCCTGAACATAAGTTACCACCATGTTTTTTTTATTTTCCAGACTACAGTCATGAACAAACATCACATCACACTTCAATTAATATATCTACTAATCAAGCCTCCATACAGCTGCAAGTATCATTATGAGGAATGAATTATATCACTTGATGAGTTATGTGAATCAAATCCAACTGAGTTGAGTCCACAGTTCAGAATGAGGCTACATGCTGTGTCATTGGAGTGAATTCATATTTGACTTGAATGTTAAAGATTAGAATTATGCATTTTTTTATTTTTCATTCAGACTTAGAACATGCATTTACACGAAATGTGAAAGTAAGAAGCAGATATTGTGCTTTCTTTGATTATTTATAAACCAGATGACATGAAATGATAAGTTTTTCACTTTAACATGCACCACTATGTTGTTGATAATAATTACTATTTGCTTGTCTTGATTGGATGATTCTAATCATTACCCGTAACAAAAACCCACTGCTACAGGTATTTGTAAGAATCATCTCTTTGAGATGATAGGTATAAGTACCAACTTTTACAGAGAGAATAGTGGATTGAAATGATTCTATTGACTACTATTTATATCAGATTTTAAGATATAGATTTTTAGCTCCACTTGTGATCATTCACTGTCCGAAACTCTCGGTCAGATTTCAACCAAACTTCACGGAAATGTTCCCTTAGGTGGCTCTCATCTAAACTTGCTCAAAGATTTAATGGTATATTTCAAAGGGTTCAGTACAAGGCTATTGTTACTTCCTTCTTTACTTTTTTTACAGGGGAAGGGGGGAAAAATGTGGCAAAATGAGAACTTGCGCATATTGAGCAATTTCTCCTTTGGTCACAGGCTTTTCAAAAGACGTCTGCTGCAGAAGTGTCAGAAAGCCTCTGTTTGAGGGAAAAGGTTAAAATAAGCAAGGACCTCTATAATTAATTAAAATGCATGTGTATGCATATATAATAATTAGGGATGGCAACGATTAATCGGTTACCCGGTTAACCGTATGTTTTTAGCTCACCTGAGCTTTGCTCAAGGTGAGTTATTGTGATCGCCTTTTGTCCGGCGTCCGTCGTCCGTCGTGCGTCAACTTCTTCTCCTCAGTAACCAGCGGGTCAATTGGGATGAAACTTCACAGAAAGCATCCTCTCAATGACCTCACCAGATTTCCTTCAAATTTTTGGGATCCATGCAGAATTCTGGTTTCCATGGCAACGAAATGAAAAAAACTTCAAAATTCTTCTTCTCCCAAACTGGTTGGCAGATTTTCAAATAATTTTGTAGAAATGTTCCTCGGGTGACCCTCTATCAGATTCCTTCAAGCCATGTTGATTGGTCGAAAAACATGGCCGCCAGGGGGGGCAGGGCTATTTTTCCTTATATGGCTATAGTGCAAACTTAAAAAATCTTCTCCTCCGAAAGTGTCAGGCCGATTTTCAAATAATTTTGTAGAAATGTTCCTCGGGTGACCCTCTATCAGATTCCTTCAAGCCATGTTGATTGGTCGAAAAACATGGCCGCCAGGGGGGGCGGAGCTATTTTTCCTTATATGGCTATAGTGCAAACTTAAAAAATCTTCTTCTCCAAAAGTGTCAGGCCGATTTTCAAATAAATTTGTAGAAATGTTCCTTGGGTGACCCTCTATCAGATTCCTTCAAGCCATGTTGATTGGTCGAAAATCATGGCCGCCAGGGGGGGGGCGGGTTTTTTTTGCCTTATATAGCTATAGTGAAAACTTAAAAAATCTTCTCCTCCAAAAGTGTCGGGCTGATTTTCAAATAATTTTGTAGAAATGTTCCTTGGATGACCCTCTATCAGATTCCTTCAAGCCATGTTGATTGGTCAAAAAACATGGCCGCCAGGGGGCGGGGCTATTTTGCCTTTTATTGCTATAGTGAAAACTTAAAAAATCTTCTCCTTCAAAAGTGTCAGGCCGATTTTCAAATAATTTTGTAGAAATATTCCTAGGGTGACCCTCTATCAGATTCCTTAAAGCCAAGTTGATTGGTTGGAAACTATGCCCGCCAGATGGCGGGGCTTATATAGCTAAAGTGAAAAAAAAAATCAGGTGAGCAATTCCAGGGCCATCATGGCCCTCTTGTTTGATTAATCGGTTAGTAATTTGAGTAACCGAGTACCCGGAAAAATAGATAAAATATATACACAGTTGTATTTTTTACCTTTTGTTCTTTTCAATTTGTAACACATATCTGACCAGAAGTTATTTATTCACAACTCGATCGGGAATGTTTACATAACTGTAGAAACGGCCACACTCCATTGTATTGATGATTGTTTGTTATCGAATAGTTGTGGCTGATCAAACTATTAATTACAGGACAGTTTGTTTCTTTTAAAAAAAAACTTTGATGTCTAATACATGGCTAGAAATATATGATAAGGACTTATTAATGTTATTGGAATTAATTTGATAAATTCGAATTGTTGTATTTGTAAAAATTATATACCAATCGGATTAGAAGATTTAAAGAGTAGTTTTCTAACACATTTCCACATGAGTTGGTATTTAAAAATATGCAGCTATGCATCTCTTTCATTCAACATATTATAAATCGTATAACGGTCACTTCGTTGAAAAGAACCCGATCATTTTCTATAAATTAAAAAAATAAAATTAAAAAAGTTGGTTGACACAAACGAAAACGTTCTGATAAGAACGTTCTAGTCTGATTTATACATGACCAGGAAATGCGAGTTAAAAAATGAACAACAATAACAAAACTTGGATTTATTGTCTATGAATCTATACGGTTAACCGAGTAACCGAACACTAAATTATATGAGTAACCGGTTAGTAATATCGGTAACTGTTGCCATCCCTAAAAATGATTAATTTATCTAAAAGATAAAGGAGTTAGACTAAACTGTTAGAAGATACAGTTTTGTTGTAACTCCTTGATATGCCAATTTGTATCTTTTCCTATGGACAGGTTATTATAATGTATCATTGACGTCTTATGATCTAAGATAAGAGCTGCCTAGTGACTTACAATAGTCATTCAACCAAATTATAGTCAGTTATACTTATTTCACATGCAAGACTACTTTTAATTTACTTACAAAAATCTTATGAGTTTTATCAAATGCAAGACTTTTTTTACTCAACTTACAATAGTATTGCAATTGAAGAATTATTTGAGTTACAAAGCTTTAAGTTTTGTCATATTTTGTCAGGACATGTATTCATGAAAAATGTATCTGAAAACATTGAAATGTCAATTTTGACAAAAAGGCCAGTTTCAATTGTGTTGCGCTGAATCCTCAATATATCTTTTAATGCCTATGCAACCAACAAACTTTGGCTCAACATTTCATTTTTAGCTTGACTATTCGAAGAATATGAGAGCTATACAACTCACCCTGGCGTCGGCGTCCACGTCACACTTTGGTTAAGGTTTTGCATGCAAGTTCTTAAATACTACATGTATTGCAATGAAACTTTCTACAACCCTACCAAACTATCACACCAATGTAGATTATCAAGTTAGATAACTCTATCCTGCATTTTATGCAAGTTATAGCCCTTTTTTACTGAGAAATTCTGGTTAAAGTTTTGTGTGCAACTAAAGTATGAGTCCATATCTCAGTATTTAGTTGATGCATTGCATTGAAACTTTATACAGCACTACCCAACTATCACACCTATGTAGATTATCAAGTTAGATAACTCGATCCTGCATTTTATGCAAGTTATGGCCCTTTTTTAGCTCACCTGAGCTTTGCTCAAGGTGAGTTATTGTGATCGCCTTTTGTCCGTCGTGCGTCGTCCGGCGTCCATCGTGCGTCAACTTCTTCTCCTCAGTAACCGGTGGGTCAATTGGGATGAAACTTCACAGAAAGCATCCTCTCAATGACCTCACCAGATTTCCTTCAAATTTTTGGGATCCATGCAGAATTCTGGTTTCCATGGCAACGAAATGAAAAAAACTTCAAAATTCTTCTTCTCCCAAACTGGTTGGCAGATTTTCAAATAATTTTGTAGAAATATTCCTTGGATGACCATCTGTCAGATTCCTTCAAGCCATGTTGATTGGTCGAAAAACATGGCCGCCAGGGAGGCGGGGCTATTTTGCCTTATATGGCTATAGTGAAAACTCAAAAAATCTTCTTTTCCAAAAGTGTCAGGCCGATTTTCAAATAATTTTGTAGAAATGTTCCTTGGATGACCCTCTATCAGATTCCTTCAAGCCAAGTTGATTGGTGAAAGAACATGGCCGCCAGGAGGGCGGGGCTATTTTGCCTTATATGGCTATAGTAAAAACTTAAACAATCTTCTTCTCCGAAATTGTCAGGCCGATTTTCAAATAATTTTGTAGAAATGTTCCTTATATGACCCTCTATCAGATTCCTTCAAGCCAAGTTGATTGGTCGAAAAACATGGCCGCCAGGGGGGCGGGGCTATTTTGCCTTATATGGCTATAGTAAAAACTTAAAAAATCTTCTTCTCCCAATCTGGTTGGCAGATTTTCAAATAATTTTGTAGAAATGTTCCTTGGATGACCCTTTGTCAGATTCCTTCAAGCCACGTTGATTGGTCGAAAAAACATGGCCGCCAGGGGGGGGCTATTTTGCCTTATATGGCTATAGGGAAAACTTAAAAAATCTTCCTCTCCAAAAGTGTCAGACCGATTTTCAAATAATTTTGTAGAGATGTTCCTTGGATGACCCTCTATCAGATTCCTTCAAGCCAAGTTGATTGGTCGAAAATCATGGCCGCCAGGGGGGGGGGGGGGGGGGTCGGGGCTATTTTGCCTTATATGGCTATAGTGAAAACTTAAAAAATCTTCTTCTCCGAAAGTGTCAGCCTGATTTTCAAATAATTTTGTAGAAATGTTAATTAAGTGACCCTCATTCAGATTCCTTCAAGCCATGTGGATTGGTCAAAAAACATGGCCACCAGGGGGGGTGGGGCTATTTTGCCTTATATGGCTATAGTGAAAACTTAAAAAATCTTCTTCTCCGAAAGTGTCAGGCCGATTTTCAAATAATTTTGTAGAAATGTTCCTAGGGTGACCCTCTATCAGATTCCTTCAAGCCAAGTTGATTGGTCGTAAACTATGGCCGCCAGGGGCAGGGCTTATATAGCTAAAGTGGAAAAAAAAAATCAGGTGAGCGATTCCAGGGCCATCATGGCCCTCTTGTTTATTTAGAAATTCTGGTTAAAGTTTTGCGTGCAACTAAGTTAAGAGTCCATATCTCAATATTTACTTGATGCATCGCATTTAAACTTTCTACAACCCTACCCTTATGCAAGTTATGGCCCTTTTTATGCCCCCGGAATCACCGATTCGGTGGGCATCTAGTTTTTGGCCTGTCTGCACGTCTGTCTGCACGAACTTTAACCTTGACCACTACTTTTGAACCATAACAGGTACGGCTACCATATTTCACATGTGTATTCCTTGTGACATGACCTTTCTGTCAGTACCAAACATTTTGACCTTGCGACCTTGACCTTTGACCTAGATGTTGCCATTCTCGAAAAAAAAATTAACCTTGGCCATTACTTTTGAACCATAACAGATACGGCTACCATATTTCACATGTGTATTCCTTGTGACATGACCTTTCTGTCAGTACCAACATTTTTGACCTTGCAACCTTGACCTTTGACCTACATGTTGCCATTCTCGAAAAAAACTTTAACCTTGGCCATTACTTTTGAACCATAACAGGTAGGGCTACCATATTTCACATGTGTATTCCTGTCAGTACCAACATTTTTGACCTTGCGACCTTGACCTTTGACCTAGATGTTGCCATTCTCAAAAAAAAATTAACCTTCACCACTACTTTTGAATCATAACAGGTAAGGCTACCATATTTCACATGTGTATACCTTGTGACATGACCTTTCTGTCAGTACCAAAATTGTTCACCTTGACCTTTGACCTAGATATTGCCATTCTCGATAAAAACTTTAACCTTGACCACTACTTTTGAACCATAACAGGTACGGCTATTATATTTCACATGTGTATACCTTGTGACATGACCTTTCTGTCAGTACCAAAATTATTCACCTTGCGACCTTGACCTAGATGTTGCCATTCTCGAATATAAACTTTAACCTTGACCACTACTTTTGAACCATAACAGGTACGGCTACCATATTTCACATGTGTATACCTTCTGACATGACCTTTCTGTCAGTACCAAAATTGTTCACCTTGCGACCTTGACATTTGACCTAGATGTTGCCATTCTCGAAAAAAAATAACCTTGACCACTCCTTTTGAACCATAACAGGTACGGCTACCATATTTCACATGTGTATTCCTTGTGACATGACCTTTCTGTCAGTACCAACATTTTTGACCTGGCAACCTTGACCTTTGACCTAGATGTTGCCATTCGGGGGCATCAGTGTTTCACAAACACATCTTGTTTTACTTAGAAATTCTGGTTTAAGTTTTGCGTGCAACTAAATTAAGAGTCCATATCTCAGTATTTACTTGATGCATTGCATTGAATCTTTCTACAACCCTACCCAACTATCACACCTGTGAAGATTATCAAGTAAGATAACTCTATCCTGCATTTTATGCAAGTTATGGCCCTTTTTATACTTAGTAATTCTGGTTAAAGTTTTGCGTGCAACTTAATTAACAGTCCACGTCTCAGTATATACTTGATGCATTGCATTGAACCTTTCAACAACCCTACCCAACTATCACACCTGTGAAGATTATCAAGTAAGGTAACTTTATCCTGCATTTTATGCAAGTTATGGCCCTTTTTTTACTCAGAAATTCTGGTTAAAGTTTTGCGTGCAACTTAATTAAGAGTCCACGTATCCGTATATACTTGATGCATTGCATTGAACTTTTATACAACCCTACCCAACTATCACACCTATGTAGATTATCAAGTTAGATAACTCTATCCTGAATTTTATGCAAGTTATGGCATTTATTTTACTTAGAAATTCTGGTTAAAGTTTTGCTTGCAACTTAATTAAGAGTCCACGTCTCGTATATACTTGATGCATTGCATTGAACTTTTATACAACCCTACCCAACTATCACACCTATGTAGATTATTAAGTTAGATAACTCTATCCTGAATTTTATGCAAGTTATGGCATTTATTTTACTAAGAAATTCTGGTTAAAGTTTTGCGTGCAACTAAATTAAGAGTCCATTTCTCAGTATTTACTTGATGCATTGCATTGAAACTTTCTACAACCCTACCCAACTATCACACCTGTGTAGATTATCAAGTATGATAACTCTATCCTGCATTTTATGCAAGTTATGGACTTTTTGGACTTATAAATTCTGATTAAAGTTTTGCATGCAACTACATAAAGAGACCATCTCATAGTAACTATTTGATGCATTGCATTGAAACTTTATACAGCCCTTACCAACCATCACATCTATGTAAACAATCAAGTATGATTACTCTATGCAGTATTTTATGCAAGTTATGGACCTTTTTGGACTTGGAAATTCTGTTTTGCAACTACATTTAGAGTGTAATCTCAGTAACAACTTGAAAAATTGTATTGAAACTTTATACAATCTTTCCCAATTGCTCAACTATAAACACAACCAATTAAGATAACTCTATCCTGTATATGGGGCAAATTGTTGCCCTTTTTTTACGTATGGTTAAAAGTTTGCGTGCAACTACATTAAGAGTCCATTTCTTAGTAACTACTTGATGTATTCCATTGAAAGGTTATACAACCCTTTCTAACCATCACACTTATGAAAATAATCATGTTAAATAACACTATCCTGCATATAATGCAAATTATCACCCACTAAGAAATTGTGGTTAATGTTTTGCATGCAACTACATTAGAGTTCATTATCTCAGTAACTTAAATAAGCGGTGGAATAGTCGAGCGCGCTGTCCCCCGACAGCTCTTGTTCTAATGATGTTTAGAGGGCATTCTTTTAATGTGTGTCATTCGTCATACTTTAAATGTACTACATATAATAGTGGTTGGAAAGTAGCCAGTTTCTTTATAATAATGTGTAGACTAGAAAATGCATGCAGTGATATTACTGGATTTTTAAAAATAAGATAACCAACACCATTAGATCACAATTAATTTAGATATGTGCTGTAAAATACTGGGTGTAACTTCGTACATTATTACTTTGTTTCCAAACAAAGAAATAAAACCACTCAGCTCTGCAGGCTGATCTTTGAGTACACTTACAACATTCTCTCTTTACTCTTTCAAACATACAAAAATATCTACTGCAGACAACTTTAACCCTTTCCCTCATATAGACGCTTTATGACGCCTCTGCAGCAGAAGGCTTTTTGAAAAACATCCAGATTTTCCTTTTGCCATAATGTTTTCCACTTTTTGTTATAGGTTATCCATTCAATTGTGGAGATTTTCTATGTTTTGACAAAATACGTTCAAAGTCGTCTGCTGCAGAATTGTCTTATGAGGGAAAGGGTTAAAATCATGCAGATTTTTTTTGAAAAACTTTAAATAATAATAGAACTATTTAAAAGAGTTGAAAACGCTGTGGCAAAAGGAGATGTGCTCTTAATGTGAACTTTCTCCTTTTGACACAATGATTTCAAACATGTCTTGCAGGTGTTTGCAAATGAGAAAGGGTTAAACCTATTCCAATAAAAAATAACTGTTTCATTTTGCAACATAGAACTTGTGGAAATGGTAGAAATTGCTCAAAACAAGCAATTTTCATATTTTTTCACAATGTTTTTGGACATCATATTCCTCAAATAGTATCATACCAGTTAAGCAATCATCCCTTTTCCACTTGCAGACACATTTTGATGCGTTTGCAGCAGTTGACTTTTGAAAATAATTTGACAAAAGGAAATATTGCTAAAACATACATTTTTTTCCTTTTGCCGCAATGTTTTCATCTTCTTATGCAATAATTATATTAATTTCCTTTACTTTTATTGTTTAAAATTAATAAGTTATTAAAATAACAATATGAAAGTTAATCTCTTGTTTCTTCTGAGTTTATTTGTGAACCCAAATTGATTTCTTAAATCTGCTGCCACATTCTGATAAATTCACTATAGTTATTAGTAGCACATCAACATATGCTTATAGGCCTACTTTTATGTCGATGCATCCATTTTTCACTCATAAACAAGACTGATTTACTTACCATCTTGGCAGATTAATCCCCTGCAATGTAATACACGTCATTCGTCTTCCACCAATAGACTAACAGTCTAAGTGGAAAAGCACCCAGTTGCTTGGAAAAGCTGTTGTTAGGGATTCATTAAACACATCAGTACGTAACCTGGCCGTCGTCATGTGACTTTAATTTATTTTGAAAACGGCGTTAAAGCCCTATCAAGGAATCGCCTGCAACCATAGGTCACTCAAAGACATTGGCGATGGTCCTACTAGATGTCCTGCAGCAATAGGTCACATATGGCTGGTAGTTCTATTTTAAAACCCTTCTCTGCAGCCAAAGATTAGTCAATGCATTGAACAATTGACCAGAGTTAAGATCGATATCCTTCGCCCTGCAGCCATAGGTCATCCAAAGACATGGGGTGGATTTCCAATTTGACCATAGAATTCCTTTGAGACCTAGTCCATGCGGCCCTAAGTCACTCATAGACAGCGCAACCAGTTAACTTCCAACATAGATTTTCTGTGGTGAATGGTCACTGATAACCATTGATGCTAGGCTTAGCTCTTATATATGCATATTCCAATGCAAATTCCTTGCGGACATATGTCATTCTAAGACTCTGACTTAACTGATTGACAGACTGAGATCAGTTCCCTGCGGCCACTTTCCAATCGTGGCAAGGTGAGTTAATTTCCAAGATCGGTTTCCCGTGGCCATATGTAACCCCAATAGAAGTAATGATTAGTTTAAATCGATATTCTGCAGCAAAGGTGCATTGGCTTGGCTGATTGGCAAGTGTTATGACCACTTTAGTGCATCTATAATTCCAACATGCCAATGACTTACTTTCCCTTCCATAAATTCCCTTTGGCCATTTGTCACCAATCGAAATAGATTTCGGTCTAATTATTGCAAATTACTTGCAGTGATAATACATGACTGGTAGATTCATTTTAAATTTCATTCCCTTTCAACATATGTCACTCATGGAAATGGCTTATATACCATTCATGACTCGGAGTACAGTTTATTTGTCAAATGTCGGATATTGACATTGCTGACAGGCTTTTTTGTGCCACCTCTCTGCGGCCATAGGTTACTCATGGATGTAGATTACTTGACAAATTGACTAATGATACTATCAATTTCGCGCTCGATACGTCATACATGTATGATTCCCTACTGCGTAGGTCAGCTAGTTCACTTAAAGGACCGAAATCCGTCGGCCATATGTCACCCATGAACATTGCTGACATGTTAATTCGTTGCGAACATAAGTTACTCATAGATATTGCTGTTATTGCCTAATTTAGGACGACTCTCCTGTTGTCAAAAATATATCGTGGCAATAAATAATTCACAAATTATAAGATCTATACCACGTGTTCATACTTTACCCTGTAAATTGCTGATATCCCTATTTATTGGCATATTATTATTATGTCAATCAATGACACGATTGAAAATAATTGCAAGACCAAATCCCAGCGGCCAAAAGTCCGTCGTGAATACGGCGGATGGACCATATTTCATATAAATTTCCTGTGACCATAGGTCATTCATGTGTAATTCGGCTTCTTCACTTTTAGGAACGAATTCCAGCCCATGGCCATTGGTTATATATTATATTGCTATTGAACATGCTCGTATACAGTTTACAATACAATGGTTTGGCAACGGTGTGCTCAATACAAACCAAATGATTATGGGCTATATAAAATGTTAATTAGACCATGCAAGTCAATGCTAGTTTGACCACGGGAGGGGAGGCCTCATACAACTATTGCAGGGAAGTGATTATGGGCTATATAAAATGCCAATTTGACCATTCTAGTTCATGTGTTTACATGCAATGCTAACGCATTGTTAAATGGATATATACAGTGGGTATTTGACCATCCTTGTAAATGGGCAACATAAAGTGCTTCTTAAGACCAAGGGAAACTACAACCAACTCGATGTTTGGTGAATCTATTGGTTAATAGCCCCAAATAATATATCTTCCTTATCAATGTGTTTCTAGCCTGTTTGGTCTTGATGAAAATCAATAACGAAAGGGTAGCGTTTTGTCAATCCTTGTAAATGTGCTACACCAAGAGCTTCTCAGACCAAGGGAAACTACAAACAACTCGATGTTTGGTGAAATCCATTGGTATATAACCTGAAAACATATATCGTCCTTATCGCTTTGTTTCTAGCCCGAACGGGGGCTGTGTGGGCTAGAAACAACGCGATAAGGAAAGGGTAGTGTTTACTGGATATATACGGTGGCGATTTGACCATCCTTGTGCATGGGCTACACCAACAGCTTCTTAGACCAAGGGAAACTATAAACAACTCGATGTTTGGTGAAATCCATTGATATATAGCCCGAAAACATATATCTTCCTTATCGATTTGTTTCTAGCCGCAACGGGGGCTGTGTGGGCTAGAAACAAAGCGATAAGGATACGGTAGTGTTTAATGGATATATGCAGTGGCGATTTGACCATCCTTGTACATGGGCTACACCAACAGCTTCTTAGACCAAGGGAAACTACAAACAACTCGATGTTTGTAGAAATCCATTGGTATATAGCCCGAAAACATATATCGTCCTTATCGCTTTGTTTCTAGCCGCAACGGGGGCTGTGTGGGCTAGAAACAAAGCGATAAGGATACGGTAGTGTTTAATGGATATATGCAGTGGCGATTTGACCATCCTTGTACAGGGGCTACACCAACAGCTTCTTAGACCAAGAGAAACTACAAACAACTCGATGTTTGTAGAAATCCATTGGTATATAGCCCGAAAACATATATCGTCCTTATCGCTTTGTTTCTAGCCGCAACGGGGGCTGTGTGGGCTAGAAACAAAGCGATAAGGATAGAGTAGTGTTTAATGGATATATGCAGTGGCGATTTGACCATCCTTGTACAGGGGCTACACCAACAGCTTCTTAGACCAAGGGAAACTACAAACAACTCGATGTTTGTAGAAATCCATTGGTATATAGCCCGAAAACATATATCGTCCTTATCGCTTTGTTTCTAGCCGCAACGGGGGCTGTGTGGGCTAGAAACAAAGCGATAAGGATACGGTAGTGTTTAATGGATATATGCAGTGGCGATTTGACCATCCTTGTACAGGCGCTACACCAACAGCTTCTTAGACCAAGGGAAACTAAAACAACTCGATGTTTGTAGAAATCCATTGGTATATAGCCCGAAAACATATATCGTCCTTATCGCTTTGTTTCTAGCCGCAACGGGGGCTGTGTGGGCTAGAAACAAAGCGATAAGGATACGGTAGTGTTTAATGGATATATGCATTGGCGATTTGACCATCCTTGTACAGGGGCTACACCAACAGCTTCTTAGACCAACGGAAACTAAAAAAAACTCGATGTTTGGAGAAATCCATTGGTATATAGCCCGAAAACATATATCTTCCTTATCGATTTGTTTCTAGCCGCAACGGGGGCTATGTGGGCTAGAAACAAAGCGATAAGGATACGGTAGTGTTTAATGGATATATGCAGTGGCGATTTGACCATCCTTGTACAGGGGCTACACCAACAGCTTCTTAGACCAAGGGAAACTAAAAAAACTCGATGTTTGGAGAAATCCATTGGTATATAGCCCGAAAACATATATCTTCCTTATCGATTTGTTTCTAGCCGCAACGGGGGCTGTGTGGGCTAGAAACAAAGCGATAAGGATACGGTAGTGTTTAATGGATATATCGATGGCTCAGTGCAATACTATGCTAACTCTATATTTTTTCAAAGTTGGTTTTATTATAAATTTTGAACAATGATCAAACTCTCCTGGTTCACTTAAACGTTCTTGATTATATTCTAAGTATTTAACAAGATATTTGAATTTCAAGAAAATATGCTAAGTCAAATCATTCTTTTTTTGAGTGCAAAACTATAGCTAAGTAGAGTTAGCTATAGTTTTGCACCGACAATATCATAAATTTAAAAAAAAATGTTAGTGCAAAACTATGACTAACTTGACTTAGACATAGTTTTGCACTGAAAAATAGTATAAAACATATACATGTTTCTCTCTTTTGTCCTTTTTTAAAACATGTTAAATAGAAAAAAGTGTTTTTAAAGCGACTGAAATGTTCTTTATAATCAAGAAAGCCTCAAAATGGACACAATAAGCCCTGGAGGAGATATTAATCAAAGGGAACAATGTTTATTACAATGTAGTAACAGCTTCATCTGGTGTACAGAAAGAGGAGTATCTACTTGTGAGTGATCTTCCAAATCAGTGGAGCAGTTTTAAAATCTGATGCAGGTTCAATTTTAAATGTTAAACCTTATGTAAGTTTGCATCAAACCATAAGAAAGAAAAAACTAATTCTTTTCTTAACAATGAAATGCTTAGTAACACCTCATTCAAGTAACAAGAACAGTATGGTAGAAACCAATAATGTAGTGTTCACATCACACTGTAAGTTTGAAAACTTGATCCTGTTTTGCATCAAGTTTGGGTGACCTAGAAATTGAATTCATAACATTTGTAGCCACACATGTAGATATTGTGTAGAATACATGTACTGATACAAATGAATCAGATGATATTTTGAAGTAATAATTTTTCTGACATATCAGAAGGAGTATATATTCCTATATTCTTCAAATAATTAATTGATTGATTGATTGGGATTTAACACCGTTTTTAACAATTTCTCAGTTATATCACGGCGGCCAGTTCACCTACTCATGCATTTCCTGGTTTTCTCACACCAGTACTCAACACAACAATCTTCCCAAGCAACTGCCTGCTTTTCCACATAGATTTAGCCCATTGGTGGAAGACGAGTGACGCATGTCGCATTGACTTGTCAATCCTCGGAAGAAAGTTGGCCGAGCCGGGATTTGAACTCACAACCACTGGATTGACAGCCCGCGTCGCTACCAGGGCTCGGCATTCAAATAATTAAAGACACAAACGATGAGAAAATCAAAAGGATTGAAGAATAACTACAACAATGTAGTTTAGGTTATGACAGTGAACATAGTTTAATGTCTGTTCATAATGACTATGAACTTGCTACAGCTGTGTCATCTGAAGATGACATCCCATTATCTAAACTCTCAAAAGTCTGATACTCTCGGTTAGATTTAGAGCATATCTCTTCTGGTATTGAATAAATGTTCTCACAATTTCAGAAGAAAATGTTGAATGAAACTTACTAAGAATCAAGTTTATCCAATTGTATTCTTCCAAAAAGAAAAAGAATAGAAACAATAGGTGCAAACTGAATTGAGTAGAAAGGTGTATGACATTAGGAAAATTTAATCTAGTTGATAAAACAGTTTCACCAAATGAAATGGAGCTCAGTTACTGTTATAAAGTAGAAAGGGGATCTAATAGTAAAGTAACTGACAAAACACTAATGGCCCAAGTTGAAGAAATTGTTCCAACTATTGTTGAGAGTGAATAACAACAGTGCATTGATTTTGAAAATTAAGATATAGTTGAAGACATTAACATGGAAGACTGCAAAGTTAGTAGCTGATCAGAGTGAAATACAATTTGAAAGTCATGGATCAGGGTTTGGGCATGGCTGCAGATATGATTGTAGAAGGGTCTACTATGAAGATTGACTGGTTAGTGTCACTGGATAAATGGACCCGTAGTACTTGTATAGCGGCATTAAACACCAAACAATTGGAAGTTAGGAGATGCAATATGACAAAGGCAGTTTCTTTTTAAGTATTCTGCTCCACAGAAGAAGAAAGTAATAAACAGTCCAGTTCCATTAGTCAGAAATGAGTTAATTCATTTATGTGGATTTTGTCATTAAATGGTACAAATATTAGGGTTTGCAAGACATTTTTTCTCCGAACTTTGAATATTTCTCCTCAGCAAGTTCACATAGCCTTTAAAAATGCCCAAATCATTATTCAAACTGTAGAGTCACACACAGAAGGACAATTATTATGTCCATGCCTGTATTGAAAGGGCAAGTAGTCAAATTAGTGTGTACACAACTAATTTGTAAGAACTGCATGTCATAAAAATCCAAACCATGCTTAAGCCCCAGTCCATCCGACCGCCCGTACTAAAATTTGGCCAATCCGTGGTCAGATCTGTGTTGGGTCCGGGATAGTCCTGGATGGTCTGTCATGGTCAGGGATACCTCCCCGGCAATTTTAAACTCTTTAAAATTGCCGTGGTCATCCAGGACCGGCCAGGAGGATTCTTTAATTCGGGGTAGTCCGAGATGGTCTGTGTAGCGACCGTGTTAGCTCCAGGAAGCTGCCGTGGTGGTACCTGGGTCAGATCCTTGTTGGCTCCGTGTTCATCCGTTGAGGTGCCGTGTTGGGTCCGGGGTGACGATGTTTTGTGACTTAATTTCACCCAGGATCATCCCGGATCAAGATATCTATTGATCCGGGGTGTACCGTGTTGCTCTTTGTTGAGTCCGGCTTACGTGTGACTGTAGCTTTAGGAAATGAACTTGTCATATTTCTTTTACTTCAAGTCTGTTTCCAAAATACTAAATTTTTTATCAGGATTAAGAAGGGAACAAGGCAGAGTCAAAATAGAAGCTAACAATTCCAATATAGCAGAAATTTAGTATGATAACAATGGTCCAGTAGACTCAGTGGTTAAGAAGTCAAACACTGTTCTGAATGTGATTGTGAAAGATATTGAGCTAAATATATTGCAAAAGGACTACTCCATGATTACATTTGAAAAGTACAAAGAGCTCATTTCCTTATGTAGGTAGGGTGTGAGCCCTCATTCCCATTACATCGTTCTATGCAGTCATTTCTCATGAGATTCCCAACTAATTCATACTACTGTAAGGCTATTTTGTTACCAATATGTACTTAAACAATCCTACAACAGTTTCTGTTTGTTGTAATAATGTACTTTTGTTACAATGATATGCTCACAAATATGTTCTGAATAAATAAGTTAACAACATTACTATTTGACTCTTTGCTCCATAGTTATTTTCTTGAACAGTCCACCAAATCGAAAGCATTAATTACAACTTATCAATAATGGGTGAATTATGTTCACATTAACTGACAGAGTTGAAAATCTGTGAAGGAAAGGTTCAGATTGCTCGTTACGAGCGATCTTAAATTTCCTTCACTGTTCCCAAAGGCCTTCTTATCCTACAACTATTCCTACATTGCTTCCAAATGCCTGCTTTATTGGATGCGAGGAAATGCGGTTTTATGGAGCAATGAATAAATAGTTTGAGGGCCATTTTATCAAACATTTTATGATAAATATTGGTAATCCTGCTCCATAGTCATCTTCTTGGACTGTACTAACTTGGAAGTATCAAGTCACCACTTATCAGTAATTAATGAACAATGGTTACATTTACTGTCAGTGTGACAAACAGTACAGGAAGATTTCAGATTGCTTCCTACACTGTTTTCAAAGGCATCCTGTATTGGGTGCCAGAAAAGGCAGTTTATGTAGCAAAGATTTAATATATTTTTTTGATGTATAGCATTTTGTTTGAATAGACAAAATAAAGTTATATAATTATCAAAAGATTGAAATTTTAACTCTTCCTGCACCCCTTTCCACTCTGTCATTAAATATAAACATAATTTAACCATTACTGATAAGTGGCAAATAAATGCTTTCAATTAAGAAAGAGTCCGAGAAAACTCTTATGGAGCATGTTCTATTTATTGCATTGTTTAAACTTCAAAATAACTTCAAAATTAAATTGGTGAAATATATGTTACTTGACTTAGTATAGGTTTTACATAAAAAAAGATCAACATTTCATTAATTTTAAGTGCAAAACTATGTCTAACTTGACTTAGGTTTAGTTTTGCGCTGAGTTTTTTTCAACAAATCATTGATTTTCAGTGCAAAACTATGTCTAACTTGACTTAAGTTTAGTTTTGCGCTAAGTTTTTTTCAACAAATCATTGATTTTCAGTGCAAAACTATTGTTAACTCAAATAATTGATTTTAAACTATTAAGAAAGAGTTTCAGATTAAAAAGAATATGATCATTAGTTTTGAAACATTTAACAGCATATAGAACAGAAAAAATATCTACAAAATATCAAAAGGGAAAACATGTAAACAGTTTTTTCACTCTCCTGTAAAAAAAATTAAAATAGAGTTAGCCTAGTATTGCGCTGAGCCATCGATATGCAGTGGCGATTTGACCATCCTTGTACAGGGGCTACACCAACAGCTTCTTAGACCAAGGGAAACTACAAACAACTCGATGTTTGTAGAAATCCATTGGTATATAGCCCGAAAACATATATCGTCCTTATCGCTTTGTTTCTAGCCGCAACGGGGGCTGTGTGGGCTAGAAACAAAGCGATAAGGATACGGTAGTGTTTAATGGATATATGCAGTGGCGATTTGACCATCCTTGTACAGGGGCTACACCAACAGCTTCTTAGACCAAGGAAACTACAAACAACTCGATGTTTGTAGAAATCCATTGGTATATAGCCCGAAAACATATATCGTCCTTATCGCTTTGTTTCTAGCCGCAACGGGGGCTGTGTGGGCTAGAAACAAAGCGATAAGGATAGGGTAGTGTTTAATGGATATATGCAGTGGCGATTTGACCATCCTTGTACAGGGGCTACACCAACAGCTTCTTAGACCAAGGCAAACTAAAACAACTCGATGTTTGTAGAAATCCATTGGTATATAGCCCGAAAACATATATCGTCCTTATCGCTTTGTTTCTAGCCGCAACGGGGGCTGTGTGGGCTAGAAACAAAGCGATAAGGATAGGGTAGTGTTTAATGGATATATGCAGTGGCGATTTGACCATCCTTGTACAGGGGCTACACCAACAGCTTCTTAGACCAAGGGAAACTACAAACAACTCGATGTTTGTAGAAATCCATTGGTATATAGCCCAAAAAAATATATCGTCCTTATCGCTTTGTTTCTAGCCGCAACGGGGGCTGTGTGGGCTAGAAACAAAGCGATAAGGATACGGTAGTGTTTAATGGATATATGCAGTGGCGATTTGACCATTCTTGTACAGGGGCTACACCAACAGCTTCTTAGACCAAGGGAAACTAAAACAACTCGATGTTTGTAGAAATCCGTTGGTATATAGCCCGAAAACATATATCGTCCTTATCGCTTTGTTTCTAGCCGCAACGGGGGCTGTGTGGGCTAGAAACAAAGCGATAAGGATACGGTAGTGTTTAATGGATATATGCAGTGGCGATTTGACCATCCTTGTACAGGGGCTACACCAACAGCTTCTTAGACCAAGGGAAACTACAAACAACTCGATGTTTGTAGAAATCCATTGGTATATAGCCCGAAAACATATATCGTCCTTATCGCTTTGTTTCTAGCCGCAACGGGGGCTGTGTGGGCTAGAAACAAAGCGATAAGGATAGGGTAGTGTTTAATGGATATATGCAGTGGCGATTTGACCATCCGTGTACAGGGGCTACACCAACAGCTTCTTAGACAAAGGGAAACTATAAACAACTCGATGTTTGTAGAAATCCATTGGTATATATCCCAAAAAAATATATCGTCCTTATCGCTTTGTTTCTAGCCGCAACGGGGGCTGTGTGGGCTAGAAACAAAGCGATAAGGATACGGTAGTGTTTAATGGATATATGCAGTGGCGATTTGACCATCCTTGTACAGGGGCTACACCAACAGCTTCTTAGACCAAGGGAAACTAAAACAACTCGATGTTTGTAGAAATCCATTGGTATATAGCCCGAAAACATATATCGTCCTTATCGCTTTGTTTCTAGCCGCAACGGGGGCTGTGTGGGCTAGAAACAAAGCGATAAGGATACGGTAGTGTTTAATGGATATATGCAGTGGCGATTTGACCATCCTTGTACATGGGCTACACCAACAGCTTCTTAGACCAAGGCAAACTAAAACAACTCGATGTTTGTAGAAATCCATTGGTATATAGCCCGAAAACATATATCGTCCTTATCGCTTTGTTTCTAGCCGCAACGGGGGCTGTGTGGGCTAGAAACAAAGCGATAAGGATACGGTAGTGTTTAATGGATATATGCAGTGGCGATTTGACCATCCTTGTACAGGGGCTACACCAACAGCTTCTTAGACCAAGGGAAACTACAAACAACTCGATGTTTGTAGAAATCCATTGGTATATAGCCCGAAAACATATATCGTCCTTATCGCTTTGTTTCTAGCCGCAACGGGGGCTGTGTGGGCTAGAAACAAAGCGATAAGGATAGGGTAGTTTTTAATGGATATATGCAGTGGCGATTTGACCATCCGTGTACAGGGGCTACACCAACAGCTTCTTAGACAAAGGGAAACTACAAACAACTCGATGTTTGTAGAAATCCATTGGTATATATCCCAAAAAAATATATCGTCCTTATCGCTTTGTTTCTAGCCGCAACGGGGGCTGTGTGGGCTAGAAACAAAGCGATAAGGATACGGTAGTGTTTAATGGATATATGCAGTGGCGATTTGACCATCCTTGTACAGGGGCTACACCAACAGCTTCTTAGACCAAGGGAAACTAAAACAACTCGATGTTTGTAGAAATCCATTGGTATATAGCCCGAAAACATATATCGTCCTTATCGCTTTGTTTCTAGCCGCAACGGGGGCTGTGTGGGCTAGAAACAAAGCGATAAGGATAGGGTAGTGTTTAATGGATATATGCAGTGGCGATTTGACCATCCTTGTACATGGGCTACACCAACAGCTTCTTAGACCAAGGCAAACTAAAACAACTCGATGTTTGTAGAAATCCATTGGTATATAGCCTGAAAACATATATCGTCCTTATCGCTTTGTTTCTAGCCGCAACGGGGGCTGTGTGGGCTAGAAACAAAGCGATAAGGATACGGTAGTGTTTAATGGATATATGCAGTGGCGATTTGACCATCCTTGTACAGGGGCTACACCAACAGCTTCTTAGACCAAGGCAAACTACAAACAACTCGATGTTTGTAGAAATCCATTGGTATATAGCCCGAAAACATATATCGTCCTTATCGCTTTGTTTCTAGCCGCAACGGGGGCTGTGTGGGCTAGAAACAAAGCGATAAGGATACGGTAGTGTTTAATGGATATATGCAGTGGCGATTTGACCATTCTTGTACAGGGGCTACACCAACAGCTTCTTAGACCAAGGGAAACTAAAACAACTCGATGTTTGTAGAAATCCGTTGGTATATAGCCCGAAAACATATATCGTCCTTATCGCTTTGTTTCTAGCCGCAACGGGGGCTGTGTGGGCTAGAAACAAAGCGATAAGGATACGGTAGTGTTTAATGGATATATGCAGTGGCGATTTGACCATCCTTGTACAGGGGCTACACCAACAGCTTCTTAGACCAAGGAAACTACAAACAACTCGATGTTTGTAGAAATCCATTGGTATATAGCCCGAAAACATATATCGTCCTTATCGCTTTGTTTCTAGCCGCAACGGGGGCTGTGTGGGCTAGAAACAAAGCGATAAGGATAGGGTAGTGTTTAATGGATATATGCAGTGGCGATTTGACCATCCTTGTACAAGGGCTACACCAACAGCTTCTTAGACAAAGGGAAACTAAAACAACTCGATGTTTGTAGAAATCCATTGGTATATAGCCCGAAAACATATATCGTCCTTATCGCTTTGTTTCTAGCCGCAACGGGGGCTGTGTGGGCTAGAAACAAAGCGATAAGGATAGGGTAGTGTTTAATGGATATATGCAGTGGCGATTTGACCATCCTTGTACAGGGGCTACACCAACAGCTTCTTAGACCAAGGGAAACTACAAACAACTCGATGTTTGTAGAAATCCATTGGTATATAGCCCAAAAAAATATATCGTCCTTATCGCTTTGTTTCTAGCCGCAACGGGGGCTGTGTGGGCTAGAAACAAAGCGATAAGGATACGGTAGTGTTTAATGGATATATGCAGTGGCGATTTGACCATCCTTGTACAGGGGCTACACCAACAGCTTCTTAGACCAAGGGAAACTAAAACAACTCGATGTTTGTAGAAATCCGTTGGTATATAGCCCGAAAACATATATCGTCCTTATCGCTTTGTTTCTAGCCGCAACGGGGGCTGTGTGGGCTAGAAACAAAGCGATAAGGATAGGGTAGTGTTTAATGGATATATGCAGTGGCGATTTGACCATCCTTGTACAGGGGCTACACCAACAGCTTCTTAGACCAAGGCAAACTAAAAAACTCGATGTTTGTAGAAATCCATTGGTATATAGCCCGAAAACATATATCGTCCTTATCGCTTTGTTTCTAGCCGCAACGGGGACTGTGTGGGCTAGAAACAAAGCGATAAGGATACGGTAGTGTTTAATGGATATATGCAGTGGCGATTTGACCATCCTTGTACAGGGGCTACACCAACAGCTTCTTAGACCAAGGAAACTACAAACAACTCGATGTTTGTAGAAATCCATTGGTATATAGCCCGAAAACATATATCGTCCTTATCGCTTTGTTTCTAGCCGCAACGGGGGCTGTGTGGGCTAGAAACAAAGCGATAAGGATACGGTAGTGTTTAATGGATATATGCAGTGGCGATTTGACCATCCTTGTACAGGGGCTACACCAACAGCTTCTTAGACCAAGGCAAACTACAAACAACTCGATGTTTGTAGAAATCCATTGGTATATAGCCCGAAAACATATATTGTCCTTATCGCTTTGTTTCTAGCCGCAACGGGGGCTGTGTGGGCTAGAAACAAAGCGATAAGGATACGGTAGTGTTTAATGGATATATGCAGTGGCGATTTGACCATCCTTGTACATGGGCTACACCAACAGCTTCTTAGACCAAGGCAAACTAAAATAACTCGATGTTTGTAGAAATCCATTGGTATATAGCCCGAAAACATATATCGTCCTTATCGCTTTGTTTCTAGCCGCAACGGGGGCTGTGTGGGCTAGAAACAAAGCGATAAGGATAGGGTAGTGTTTAATGGATATATGCAGTGGCGATTTGACCATCCTTGTACAGGGGCTACACCAACAGCTTCTTAGACCAAGGGAAACTACAAACAACTCGATGTTTGTAGAAATCCATTGGTATATAGCCCGAAAACATATATCGTCCTTATCGCTTTGTTTCTAGCCGCAACGGGGGCTGTGTGGGCTAGAAACAAAGCGATAAGGATAGGGTAGTGTTTAATGGATATATGCAGTGGCGATTTGACCATCCGTGTACAGGGGCTACACCAACAGCTTCTTAGACAAAGGGAAACTACAAACAACTCGATGTTTGTAGAAATCCATTGGTATATATCCCAAAAAAATATATCGTCCTTATCGCTTTGTTTCTAGCCGCAACGGGGGCTGTGTGGGCTAGAAACAAAGCGATAAGGATACGGTAGTGTTTAATGGATATATGCAGTGGCGATTTGACCATCCTTGTACAGGGGCTACACCAACAGCTTCTTAGACCAAGGGAAACTAAAACAACTCGATGTTTGTAGAAATCCATTGGTATATAGCCCGAAAACATATATCGTCCTTATCGCTTTGTTTCTAGCCGCAACGGGGGCTGTGTGGGCTAGAAACAAAGCGATAAGGATACGGTAGTGTTTAATGGATATATGCAGTGGCGATTTGACCATCCTTGTACATGGGCTACACCAACAGCTTCTTAGACCAAGGCAAACTAAAACAACTCGATGTTTGTAGAAATCCATTGGTATATAGCCCGAAAACATATATCGTCCTTATCGCTTTGTTTCTAGCCGCAACGGGGGCTGTGTGGGCTAGAAACAAAGCGATAAGGATACGGTAGTGTTTAATGGATATATGCAGTGGCGATTTGACCATCCTTGTACAGGGGCTACACCAACAGCTTCTTAGACCAAGGCAAACTACAAACAACTCGATGTTTGTAGAAATCCATTGGTATATAGCCCGAAAACATATATCGTCCTTATCGCTTTGTTTCTAGCCCGAACGAGCTGTTTGCTCGATACAATTTGATAACGAAAGGGTATGGTGTTTAATGGATATATATACAATCCATATATAACAAACGTATACAGGTATACATGGTCTACTTAAACTGAATTTTTAGAACAAGGAAAACTAGAAACACATCGATTGGTGTCGAAATCTTTTGCTTAAAAACACGGTTCTGCCTTAACGATTTGTATTTACAATTAGATAACGAAAGGGTATTGCGACATTGTAATATACATTTTTGTGTTTTTTATTCCGATATTGATATGAATTGAACCTCATCAGTTTACAAGGATAATAAACAACTGACTTTGTGTTAGTCAACATAAAATCATTTCTTTAATATATATTTACGACATGGGCTTATCGATTTGTTTCTAGCCGCCAGTTATGTGCTTATCGCTTTGTTTCTAGCCACAACCAACCCAAACAAATGACAGACACTCCCGCAATATTTGTTCGGTGTATCGTGAGAATCACACGCATATAAATAAAATAAACAATGGATACAATACAAGAACGGATGAGGAAATTTCATGTTTCAGACAAAACTGGATTTCTGTTGGAAGATCCCCTCGTAAGTTTATTAGAAACTGTTGTTAAAAGAACATAATGATTGAAATATTTTTGCATGACAGTCTTTAAATCATAACAAACAATGCCTCATAAATTGACATTTCAAAGCAATAATGCATTGAAGCACGTACCAACAAAGCCTTCAGACTTATTAATAATAGGCCACCAAAAGCAATAATTGATTCGAATCGTTGATCAGATCTTTATGTAGAAAAAGGAGGAATTGCTCAAAATATGCAATTTTTCAATTTTCCTTTTCCAAAGATTTTTTCATTAACCTTTCAATGTTTTATTAACATTATAATAATTTCTTTTTGGTGTTCAAACCCTTGGTCCCACTTAATAGAAGACAATATTTGACGTCCCTCCATCAGATTTATTTTTACAGATTGGTGGAAAAAGTTAATAAGCTGCAGCTGCAAATCAATTTCTTCTTTATTCTAAACTAAATATTTCACCTCTTAAAATATACTTTTCCAAGATTTTTTCAGAGCAAACAAATAGATAATTATAGGATTATATTTTGTAGTCTCATTATTTCCAAATTAAATTAGTTGTATTTAAACAGTCAAACTATAAAATTGCATTGGGAACAGAAACTTGGACTAATATCTTTTGGTAGAATTTTTTATTTTGCCACAATGTTTCCAACTCGAATGATTCAATACTTATGCTTTCATATAAAAAGAGATTTTACATATTTTTACTTAGATGTTGTATTAAAGTTGTCTACTTTAGAATTGTTGTACATATGATTTGTAAATGTATATTGAGGAATTACTTGATACAAATTCGTGGAATTGATTATGAGAGTTTAGAAATCTTCTTTTATTGCAAAGATACATATATGTTGCAAAGATTGTTGAAAAAGTTGGATAGACACTTTCTGACACCTGCAGCATACAACTTCTGGAAACATTGTGGCAAAAGGCTAAATTGCCCTCGATTAGCAATTTCCCGTTTCGTCACAATGTATTCATTTTTGGAGACTTTCCATATTTTTGCATAGATGTCATCTGCTGCAGAATTGTTGTTTGTGGGAAAGGGTTTATTATCAAATTCAATTATTTCATATTTTCACCTTAACCTTTTCCCTCATATAGACGCTTTCTGACACCCTCTGCAGCAGACAGCTTTTTGAAAACATAATGACAAAAGAAGAAATTGCTCAAAACGAGCAATTTCTTCTTTTGCCACAATGTTTTCCACTTTTAGTCATAGGTTCTCCATTAAATTATAGAGATTTTCCAATTTTTGACAAATTATGTTCAAAGTCGTCTGCTGCAGAACTGTTGTTTGTGGGAAAGGGTTTAAAAAAAACGTTTATTATCAAATTCAATTATTCCATATTTTCACCTTATTTAAAGGTTAAACTTCCAGAGTACTTTGAAGCATGGAATTCGACAGCAATAGGAATGCCAGACTTAGTTGCTACAAAGAACATGAGAGTTACAGTTTCCAAGGTAATCTGCATGTTTTTTCATCCTTTAGTTTTAAAAATAAGTTAAACAGTAAGGAAAAACAAGTAATTACCTATAAATTTATTTGTGTATATATATATTTATGTGCTTTTGCTTTTCACTATGTAGGTCTCCCAAAGAGGTTTGGTCCCACAACAAGTTCTTATCCCCACACATGGGTAGACCTCACTATATTATGAGCAATTTCTCCTTTTGCAGCAATTTGTATCCAACATTATCGTGTGGCGATATGCATGTTGTGTACCAAATAAGAGGAGAGGCTGGAGAGCGGTTATTTACCCATATTTACAAGGTACAGTCTTGACATTTACGCTCGACATTGTTTTCAACATTTGTGCAGAAGATTCAAAATGCGTATGAATTTGAAAAGCGTTAATCCTTTCCCACATACAACAATTTTGCAGCAGACGACTTACAACATATTTTGTCAAAAAGTGGAAAATCTCTATAATTGAATGGATAATCTATGACTAAAAGTGAAAAACATTGTGGCAAAAGGAGAAATTGCTTGTTTTGAGCAATTTCATCTTTTGTCACAATGTTTTCTAAAAGCCGTCTGCTGCAGAGGTGTCAGAAAGCGTCTATATGAGGGAAAGGGTTAAGGAGGATTAAACTGATATATTATTTATTCTACATAGATTTATAGAAAAAAACATGTCATGGTTGAGAAAAATCATAATTTACGATTAGGACAGTTGCCCAAGTGATGTAAAATTATGTCATATATATACAGTTAATGTCTGTGTTGAGATACATAATATTATTTGAGTGATCAATTCGTCATAATCAGTGCTAGATCTGGCTACTTTTACCAGTATAATTTTGTTGATTATGAGAAAGAACATCAACTATTATTGATCTATCATACATGTAACATGTAGTTTATTTACAATCAAATCGAGGGCTTGGCCTCAAACGTTTGCAGCTAAAATTGGTTAATCACCTCGCCATAAAGTCTTTATAAGCATTAAATCATTTTTAGCTCCACTGGCTGAAAGCCAGTCGAGCTTATGTCATGGCGAATTGTCCGTCGCGCGTGCGTCTGTGCGTGCGTTAACTTTTTCCTTTAAACAACTTCTTCTCCCTAACCACTTGGTCAATTTGATTGAAACTTCATAGGAAGCATCCTCTCAATGGACATTTAGTTGATTAATCCTGACAGAAATGCATAAACTATAATTAATTCACTGCAGTACTAACCAAATCAAACTTGTACAGTCTGCCTTCTTAGGTTATGACATGGTTGTGTATACAAACCCCAGCTTGGCCAAAATTCCATTAAAATTCTTTAAAAGCACCTACTACAGGTTTGCTTGTTTGTGGGAAAGGATTAAAGGAAAGTTTGATTGTTATTGAAACTTTTGTGCCGAAAGGAGAAAAGCTTCATTGTGAGCAATTTCTTCTTATCCCCAAATGTTTTCAAAAGTTGAAAAACATGGCAGCCAGGGGGCGGAGCTTGTTTTCCTTATATGTGCTTTGTTAAAAATCTTCTTGTCCAAAAGTACTGGCCCGATTTGAAAATTATTTTGACATAACCAATCACAAAAAATAAATCAGGTGAGCGATCCAGGGCCATCATGGCCCTCTTATTATTTTGTTGTCATTGTATCTAAGTCTCGATATGCATCAAAGTTAATCCTTTCACACTTTGCGGCTGATGACTTGTGAAAATATTGTGGCAAAAGAAAAAAAATGCTCATGGTGATCAAAAAACTCCTTTCGACACAATCTTTTCTATGACTTCATTTGTGGAGGTTTTCTATATATTTGCAAAGCTTTTGTAAAGAATTTTTATTTTTTATTTCTAGTCAATTTAAGAACACCAATAGCCTATTAACCCTTTCCCATGCACAACAAATATGCAGTTGACATGTACTTTGAAATCATCTACGCAAAAGTATGGAAAATATCTAGCAATGACAGTATAATGATTAAAAGTGAAAACATTGCATCAGAATATGTCTGCAAGTGGGATATGGTTAACCCTTTCCCTCATATGACAATTCTGCAGCAGACGACTTTGAACATATTTTATCAAAAAATAGAAAATCTGTATAATTGAATGGATAACCTATTACTAAAAGTGGAAAACATTGTGGCAAAAGGAGAAATTGCTCGTTTTGAGCAATTTCTTCTTTTGTAACTATGTTTTCAAAAAGTCGTCTGCTGCTGCAGAGGTGTCGAGAAAGCATATATATGAGGGATATGGTTAATTGGGGGTATGTGACAGTCTCAGAATGATAATGCTTGTTGTACTGATCAATAACTCAGGAAGTGCTATGAACTAATTTGTTGGATAGAAAAGGGTTTTCACCACTTTTGTTGTTATTTAACAGCGGCCAGTTGAGCTTACATGTTTCCTGGCTCTCTCACACCTGTGCTCATAATAACTGTTTTGCCCCAGGCAGCCGGCTTCATTTTCTCATAGAATTATAAACCATTGTTGGAAGACGAAAGTTGCTTGTAACAATCATGACTGTTTTGTATCAATCATCGGGATTCAAACTCACCATCCCTTGGTTTATAGCCCTCTTCATTATAGACTAATCTATTGTGACTCAATCTGTTAGACAATATGCTCTTCATTATAGACTGATCTATTGTGACTCAATCTGTTAGACAATATATTCTTCATTATAGACTGATCTATTGTGACTCAATCTGTTAGACAATATATTCTTCATTATAGACTGATCTATTGTGACTCAATCTGTTAGACAATATACTCTTCATTATAGACTGATCTATTGTGACTCAATCTGTTAGACAATATACTCTTCATTATAGACTGATCTATTGTGACTTAATCTGTTAGACAATATATTCTTCATTATAGACTGATTTCTTGTGACTCAATCTGTTAGACAATATAATCTTCAGTACAGACTGATCTATCTTGTGCAAGCTGTGTGTGTCACAAATTTATTCTCTTACCTGAGGACCAGATAAGAGGGTGTGAACAGGTCTTCTCCCCACACTATTTCTCTTATTACTCACCAAAATCCTATGTTGTGGGTTCTCAAAAGAATCGTCTCACTTAGATGATTCTTTTGAGTACCCACAACATAAGGTTTGATGTCAAATAAAGATTTTAGAACATGAAAAATGCCCCTTATCTAGAGCTCTGCTCTTACTAACATAATTATGTTATATTTTTATTACATATTTCAGTTGAAGACATTAGATCACACTAGACTCTCAAGCTATAGAGAATACCGACTGGCTCATTTACAGTTATCCATAATAGCATCTGGCTATATATGGCAAGATGGCGACAAAGGAGTTACAAATGTAGGTATCAATTTGATTCTTACTCATGGTTTAGGTTAGGTAAAACCTGCCTTTCAATCTAGGATTTTCACATGTTCTTAACCTGTTTGCACTTACAACAATTCTGCAGCAGACTTCTTTAAAAAGAATTTGGCAAAAATATGAAAAGTCTCTATAATTATATACAATAGTAGTATTAATGAATAGAGTTGAAAACATTGTGACAAATGGAAAAATGTTTTATGATGAAGTCGTCTCTTAAAGATGCATCAAAATACGTCTGTTAGAGCGAAAGGGTTAATCATTTCCCACATGTAGATGTATTTTGACACATCTTCAGCAGATGAATTTCGAAAACAATGTTGCTAAATGATAAATTTTGACTGTATTATGTTTTCAACTCTAATCAATAATTCTTCTTACATTTACAGAAAACAGATTTTCTAGGCGAGCTTTTAGCTCACCTAAGCACGTAGTGCAAATTGGGCATTTGTGATTGTCGTCATCCTACTTCGTCGCCGTCGTCTGTTAACAATTTCCTACAAATGACTTCTCCTACTAAACCAATGGACTGATTTCAAAATAACTTCACAGGAATGATCCTTAGGTGGTCCTCTTTTAAAGTGACTGAACTCCAGATACCCAACTGTCGAAAAAAAAATCCAATTTTAAGAAAATAAGTGTTATTTTGGTATCTGGGGCATTAAAATATGATAACTGACATATTACATACCCCTATAATCGGTGAGATTTTCTTGTTTTTGATACTTTTAACGGGGTAAGTATTTTTAAATAGGAAACCCCTTCATCGGGACAGTTGAAAACGACTCAAGTTCACTTTATTGATAAAAAATGATACATTTTCTACCCTGGTTTTACTTGGATAACATTTTTTTTTTTTTGTGCCATCTGGATTTCAGTCGCTTTAAAGTTGTTCAAAGAATTTAATTCCAAGCTGGTTGCTGCGGCATCGCAAAAGGGGAAAGTTGCCAGAACTTTAAAAATCTTCTTGTCCAAAAGTACTTGCCCGATTTGAAAATTAATTTACCGGTACCAAGATAATGTTCAAATTAATCTGATCCGTTGTAAAACATGGCCGCAAGAGGGCGGAGCTTGTTTTCCTTATATGTGCATTGTAAAATCTTTAAAAATCTTCTTGTCAAAAAGTACCAGCCGGATTTAAAGATTATCTGGCACAAATGTCTTTGGGGACCTTCTACCAAGGTTGTTCAAATTAATCTGATCCGTTGAAAAACATGGCCACCAGGGGCGGGGATTGTTTTCCTTATGAGTGTATTGTAAAAACTTCAAAATTGTTCCGATCTGATGAAAAACATGGCCGCCTGGGAGCGGGGCTTGTTTTCCTTATATGTTATATAATGAAAACTTCAAATAAATCTTCTTGTACTAAATGACTGGCCCGATTTGAAAATATTTATCACAAATGTTCCTTGTGTGACCCTCTGCCAAGGTTGTTCAATTTATTCTGATTTGTTGAAAAACATGGCCAACAGAAGGGGTTGCTTGTTTTCCTTATATGTTTAGAGTAAAAACTTTGAAAACTATTGAAGTTCCATTAAATCAGATGAGCGATATAGGGCCATCATGGCCCTCTTGTTGTGATAACTATGTCATAACCCTAACTCTCATGTTTCGTTTGTCAGCAACAAATTTTCAATTGCACAGGCCAATTTCAATCAATGTTTCTTTGGTGGTCCTCTTTCAAAGTTGTTCAACAAATGAGTTTGTTGTAGAACTCTGGTTGCTGTTGCATCAGAAAGAGGGTAAAATAGATAATAAAACACTTCTCCTATGAAACTGCTTGTCTGATTTTAAGCCTTTCCCACATATACACACTTTCTGATGCCTCTGCAGCAGACGACTTTTGAAAACATTGTGACAAAAGTAGAAATTGCTCAAAACAAGCAATTTCTCCTTTTGCCACAATGTTTCAACTTTTTTTCAGTAATTATGCCTTCGTTTTGAGCGATATTCTGTATTAAGTCGTCTGCTGCAGATTTGTTGTATGTCCATGGGAAAGGGTTAAGTTGATTTGTTAAAAAGGTTATTCTTCTCAGTACTCAGTCGAGTGATACTAGGCAATGTGGCCCTCTTGTTGAAGCCATTTTGTGTCTGACAAAGTAGAAGAATTTTCTCTGCTTCATTATTATCACTGTTTGTTTCAAATTTACAACTTTTTGAATTTGTTTTTATGCATTTTAAATTTAAACTAGATTCTGACTTTTATAGTGAAATGATTTCTGATTTAACAAGCCATAATAATTTATTCAATCAAACTAATAAAATAAATGTATAATTTGAATAAGAACATGTTTGAAAATATTCTGAGTAAGGCCTTTGATGATTATATAATATGTTTATTTTAACATTTTCATTTTTTCAAACGAAAGTAGGCTGTTCTTCTATCACAATGCTGTTGTTTGATGTAGACTTATTAATTAACCTTTTCCCACATACAATGAATCTGCAGCGGACAACCTTGAAAACATCTTGGCAAGATTATGTTATTTCTTTATAAGGGAAAGTTTAATTATTATAAGGAAAATATTGTGGTAAAAGGAAAAATTGAAGTTTTGAGCAAATTCTTCTTTTGTCACAATGTTTTCAAAAGTTGTCTGCTGCAGATGCATCAAAATGTGTCTTCAGGTGGGAAAGGCTAAGGTATCATTTTGATAATTAGTTTAGTTTAAACTTATTTGTTTGACATTTATTGCGAAACAAGCTTTCAGATAATATTAATCAATCTTGATGTTTGCGACCTAGGGACTAAACCAGTACTCACGCATTTTTTTTTCAAAATTCCAAGGGCAAACCCGGTACGTTTAGTATAAGAGGCAGACGCGCTACCTCTGTACCACTGTCTTACACTTTTGGTAATGCTGATGTTATGTTAATATTTTAGGTGTTACCAAAATGTATAGCTGTTCCCTGGTGTGCTGTAGCTGACTACCTTGGTATGCAACCTGTCATTTGTCACCCCAGCCTGGCTCTCGCCAATTGGAGGTGGTCCGAAGAGGAAAAGTATGAACACAGACTCTCTATAGTCTTTAACCCTTTCTCTCATACAAAAATTCTGCAGCAGACGACTTTGAACATATTTTGTCAAAAATAGAAAGTCTCTATTATGGATAAACTATGACTAAAAGTGGAAAACATTGTGGCAAAAGGAGAGATTGCTCGTATTGAGCAATTTCTTCTTTTGTCACTATGTTTTCAAAAAGCTGTCTGCTGCAGAGGCGTCAGAAAGCGTCTATATGAGGGAAAGTGTTAATACATGAAGATCTAGAAAGGGTTAATTCTTTTCTACATACTAACACATTTCCAAGTATATGCAGCAGATGTTTTCTTTTGGAAAATTTGTTGAAAAATGGAGAAATTGGTCATAATGAGAACTTATTTTTGCTTTAACTCTTCCTAACATACAGCAAATCTGCAGCAGACTACTTTGAAATAATCTTGGATTGTAATTATTATCATAAAAGAGAGTTGAAAACATTGTTTCAAGAAGATTTTCAAATAATTTTGTAGAAATATTCCTTGGGTGACCCTCTATCAGATTCCTTCAAGCCATGTTGATTGGTAAAAAACATGGGGCTGCTTTGCCGTATATGGTTAAAGTGGAAACTTTAAAATATTCTCCTCTCATAGTGTCTAGCAGATTTTCAAATAATTTTGTAGAAATGTACCTAATGGCTAACCCTCGGTAGAAATTCCTTCTACCAATTTTGATTGGTTAAAAAACATGGCCACCAATCTTCTCCTCCGAAAGGTTGAATAATTTTGTAGAAATGTTCCTTGGATGACCATCTTTGAGATTCCTTCCAGCCATGGTTATTGGTAAAAAAAACATGGCCGCCAGGGCTGTTTTGCCTTATATGGCTTAAGTGAAAAAAATATAATCAGGTGAGCGATCCAGGGCCATCATGGCCCTCTTGTTTGAAATAGTCTTGAAAAGCATTTACCCTTTTTTATCAAATTGATTTTGTTTTCTTATTTATTTTAGGCATATTGACAGAAAACTGTCTTTTACTTTTATCATTACATTAGTTTCATGCAATCAACACAAAACACAGCAATCTGCATGAAAAGAAATTCAAATAATTTCAAAATACATTGCTTGTACTTTCAGCTGTATCAAATGTTTATACACTATACCAGGAGGGAGTGAGGCGGACTGGTTTTTAAGTGTGACATGTCAAGCTGAAATGGACTTTGCTCCTGCATTACCAGTCAGTATTTAATTGTTTGTTTAATGTTAAATCAATCAACACTTCTGTAGATTTTTTCAGTTTAACCATTTACCACTTTTAGAAGCATTTGCAAGTAATTGAAGCAGATTGTCGCAAAAGCCGAAATTGCTCATGATGAGCAATTTCTCCAGGAAACACATGATTTTGAAAAAAATTGTGACAAAAGGAGAAATTGCTCAAAACAAGCAAATTCTTCATTTGAAACAATGAATTTAACCTTTTTCAGCAATAATACCTTCAGTTTTTGCTAAAATTCTTTCAAAAGTGTCTGCTACAGGTTTGCTTGTATGTGAGAAAGGATTAAAGGAAAGTTTAATTATTAAATGCAATTGAAAACTTCGTGCCGAAAGGAGAAAAGCTTCATTATGAGCAATTTCTTCTTATTTCAAAATGTTTTCAAAATTGTCTGCAGCAGATGCATCAAAATGTGTGTGCATATGGGAAAGGGTTGAACCATGGAATAAATAATTAACTCTTTCCCTCATTTAGATGCTTTCTGACGCCTCAACAGCAGAAGGCTTTTTGAAAACAAAGTGACAAAAGTAGAAATTGCTCAAAACAAGCAATTTCTCCTTTTGCCACAATGTTTTCCACTTTTAGTCATAGGTTATCCATTCAATTATAGAGATTTTCCATGTTTTGACAAAATATGTTCAAAGTCATCTGCTGCAAAATTATCGTATGAGGGAAAGGGTTATATGCTGCCCGAAATAGCAAAATGGTAAGCCACTACTATTACTTTTGTTATGCTTGCCTTGGAACAGTGACACATATGGATGATCCCTTACCTTTAGTATGTCCGTCTGTATGTCACCCTGCTACACATTCATTCCTTTAAACTAGGCATGGCAACGATTAATCGGTTACCTGGTTAATAGTATGTTTTTCGATTTATCGGTTAGTAATTCAAGTAATCGAGTACCCGGAAAAATAGATTAAATATATATACTCAGTTGTATTTCACCTTTTGTTCTTTTCAATTTGTCAAACGTATCTGACCAGAAGTTAATTATTCACACCTCGATCGGGAATGTTTACATAACTGTGAAAACGGCCACACTCGATTGTATTAAAAAAATTGATGTCTAACACAAGGCTAGAAATATATGATACGGCCTTACTAATGTTATTTGAATCAATTTGATAAATTCGAATTGTTGTATTTGTAAATTATTTACCAATCGGATTAGAAGATTTAAAGAGTAGTTTTCTAACACATTTCCCCATGAGTTAGTATTTAAAAATATGCAGCTATGCATCTCTTTCATTCAACATATTATAAATCGTATAACAGTCACTTCGTTAAAAAAAAACGATCATTTTCTCAACTATAAATTAAAAAAATAAAATTTAAAAAATTGGTTGACACAAACGAAAACGTTCCGATAACAACGCTCTAGTCTGATTTATACATGACCGGGAAACGTGAGTTAAAAGAAGAACAACAATAACAAAACTTGGATTTATTGTCTATGAATCTATACGGTTAACCGAGTAACCGGTTACTAAATTATACGAGTAACCGGTTAGTAATATCGGTAACCGTTGCCATCCCTACTTTAAACACTGTTGTTTATTATTTTAGTGTGTACTTATGGCTATGGATAATGCAGAACAAGAGAACGTGGATGAGTTGGTTGAAAACCTCAACAGTTTAACAAACATAGTCTGTAAAATGGAGAAATCAGTATCTACACTGCATGGTAATCTTCATCAATTATGATAAAAATATTTCAAACGTTTTTGAAAATGTGAATTAATGTCATTTAATTGAACAGCTCTGACAACTTTATTGAACGGAAAGAGAAAGTTTTGTCAAAACCCTTTGAAATGGTTGTAAATTGATTAAATTAACTTATTCTCACAAACAACAAAGCATTAGTCTTAGAAAACTTTGAATAAATCTTAGCAAAAATATGGAAAATCTCTATAAATGAAGATAAAAAATGCGCATCATGAGTAACTTCTCCAATTTCTATATTTTTAAAAGTCTATCAACTGCAAATTGGTCGTATGAGTAAAGGGTTTACTTTTCCAGAGAGATGGAGAGGCAGAATTTAACCCTTTCCCTCATATAGACGCTTTCTGACGCCTCTGCAGCAGGCGGCTTTTTGAAAACATAGTGACAAAACGTGCAATTTCTCCTTTTGCCACAATGTTTTCCACTTTTTGTCATAGGTTATCCATTCAATTATGGAGATTTTCTATGTTTTGACAAAAGTCGTCTGCTGCAGAATTGTAGTATGAGGGAAAGGGTTAACCCATTTTACTGCTGTAAACAATCTTTTGAAGCCTGTGCCACCAGTTTAGAGTAAGGTCAACTAGACCTTGCTATGTACTCTGCAAAGTTGGACAAGTCCATTTTAAAAAAAATCAGCAATTAGTAGACATATATACAAAATCTTATTATCAGATTAATATGGATACATGTGATGATTTTCGGTGACTTTTCTGGGACAGCCAACGAAATGACAACCAATCCATATACCAGTACACTCCCCGACTCGTTAAACACAACAATAGCCCATTAAATCAATTATCAGATAATTGGCGATGGCCACTCCGAAACACGACACACATAACAATTAACGGATTAGTGTCAACATGTCCTGTGTACTGCGTGGAGCGTGTAGAGACCAGCGCCCCGTACAGGCCAATTGGTAAAATTATGGGTCTAAATATTATTTTTTCGTTTGTTATGTATTTCCGGGACAAACAGGCATCCCTCTGGGACTTCGGGACAGAGATATCACATGTTATTAATATGTAGCAGGATACAATGCCTTCCAAAAGAGGAAAAATCATAGTCAGTTCCATTTCTTTATGCATGGATTTACTTACTATAATTACAGATAGACTTACAGCAAGTACATTTTACAACACAATTAGACCGTTCTTTTCTGGGTAATTATCGTTGTTTTTTTGTCCATTGATACTTAAATAAGTGATATTTTCCTTGTATGTCATTGGTTTCACCCTTTCCCACAAAAAAACCTAAAATGCCGTTAATTCTAGTCGGGAAAAGAGTTCAATTTCCGTTCAATAATCATAAAAGTCAAGCTGAGGAGTTTTGTATTGTATAAAGATTCATAAGATGATTTTTGATTAACCCTTTCCTACTTATATATACACTTTCTGAAGCCACTGCACCAGACAACCTTTGAAAATATTTTAGCAAAGAAAACATTGCTGCTTTTGCCACAATGTTTTCAACTCCCTTTAATAATCTTTCTTTCATTTAAAGAGTGTTTCCGTATTCTGTATTCTGTATTTTTGACTATAAATGATTAAAGTCATCTGCAGTAGATTTGCTATGTATGTTGGAAAGGGTTATAAATAATTATTATTTCATTTCTTGAGATGTTTTCAATTTCTGTATTTACATATATCAAGTTTATATGCTGTTTTCAATAATTTTCAGCCATTTTACGCCATTAGTCAGAAAGTCTTGTAAATTGATTTGAGAACAGAGTGAAATTGCTGATGAGACTGTAAATCAACAATCTCCTGTTTACTGTTTTTCTGTAGGCATTTAGGTTTGTTTTAACCTGACAAAACTCATATGAATTTGAATGTGGATTTAAGTGGTTTATCAGTAAAACCAGCCTTAACCCTTTCCCACATACAACAAATACGCAGCAGACAATTTTGAAAACATCTTGGCAAAATTATGTAAAATCTCTTTTAAGGAAAGTAAAATTATTGAAAAGAATTGAAAACAGCATGGTAAATGGAGAAGTTGCTCATGATGAGCAATTTCTCCTTTTGCAACAACGTTTTCAAAAGTTGTTTGCTGCAGAGGCGTCAAAAAGCGTCCCTATAAGGGAAAGGGTTAACGTAATTAAAGCACATGTGTAAAAAGACCAGCCTTCACACCCTTGTATAGGAGCCAAATGGTAACTAATTTAAAGAAGAACTCTACGACTAATTGGCAAACAGTGTAGAGTCATATTGGACTGCCTGGATGCATTGGTCACAAATACCTTGAGGTTGTTTTTCGCTGAGGGCCTCTCATTTTAACCCTTTCCCATCTCTAGATGCATTTTGACGCAATAGCAACAGACGACTTTTGAAAACATTGCGGCCAAAGGTGAAATTGCTCATGATGAGCAATTTCACCTTTGGCCACAATGTTTTCAACTTTATTTAACATCTAAGCTATTTTTTATGGAGATTTTTCCGGTTTCTGTCACTATGTTTTCAAAGTCATCTGCTGCAGATTTGTTGTATGTGGGAAAAGGTTAATACCTAAGTTCGTCCTCTTTGTTTACAGATGGGGCAATAAGGATTCACCACTTCCAAATGGTTTAATATATGAGGGAGTGAGTGATAAGCCCAAAAAGGTAGAGAATTTTGATATTATATTGTTAACCCTTTCCCACATAGAACAAATCTGCAGCAGACGACTTGGAAAATACCTAGGTAGACAAAGGTGTGGGAAAATATATATAAATGAAACTTGGATAGACTTGACAGCATAGAGGCAAGTGGAGAAATTGCTCATCATGCGCAATTTCTTCTTTTGCCACAACGTCTTCAAAAGGCGTCTGCTGCAATGGCGTCAAAAACCGTCTGTATGTGGGAAAGGGTTCAAGTCTCAAAAAAAAAATATGACATTTGAAGTAAAGATCCACCTGTACATCAATTCAATTTGATGTAGTTGCACAATGGCTGTCAGTGCAATATATATGTGCAATGCCTACATTGGTCGCTATTACCTTTCATTGCTTTTTAAGAGCATACATGATATCTTTACCTAGCAAAATAATTAAAATAAAATTGAGATTTGTCATTTTCTTATTTGCAAAACTTCATCAGTAAATCAATTATTTAAAAAATACTTTGATTTCTGTTTTGACTAGAAACACACATCATTGCATTGAAACTAAACTGATCACCACTATATAATTAGTCGCCGGTAGTGCGACTCTATTTTTTGGTTCGCTTTTCATACTTCACATGGGAGGACGAGTTGTTATTCCTTTTCCCACATTTGATTCAAAAGTCATTTGCTGTTGAGATATCAAAGTTTGTCTGTATCAGTGACATAAATATGGTAAAACCTCATGGGTTGTAATTATTTACCAAACATTTTTTGATACAACACATTTTTGCTCACCTGCAGCAGAATATATTTTAGATCATCATGTAGAAACATGCAGCAGATGACTTTTGAAAACATTTTGTTTAGGGAGAAATTTGAGGGCTTGGCGTGAAACGGTTGTAACTAAAATTGGTAATTTTTTACCAAGGTTAATCATTTTGCTATAAAATCTTTATAAGCGTTAAATCATTTTTCTTGGTAAACAATGGAAATTTAGGTGCCATTGCTCGTTCTGAGTAATGGCACCTAAATTTGCATTGTTTACAAAAGGGTCAAAATTGCCCCTAAACCAGGGTTTTCAAAATAGGTTTTTAGTTACAACTGTTCCATGCCAAGCCCTCGAATTGCTCTATTTGAGCATTTTTCTTCCTTAGCCACAATGTTTTAAATCTATTTATAAAATAAATTTTCATTGTTGGATAATTTGTAGTTCTTTTTTTGGTTTGTAGGAAAGGGTTGTTAAATGACACATTTGAATATTGCAGATGATTGGAGCCAGTGCAGCCCAAAGCTCAATACTACACTGTATGGATGCCGTACTTGGAGTGCTCCACAAAAAAGGTAGTGCATGTTTAGTCTCAAATTTTGACAAATGGAGGAATTGCTTAGGATGAGCGCAATGATTTTGATACTATACATTTCTTCTCATTTCTTGATGGGGCTGTCAATCCAGGGGTTGTGAGTTTGAAACCCTTCTCCACCAACAATCCTTTTGACGTTTGATAAAAGTCTTCCATCAATGCACTTACAGTGTTGGTGGAAAAGCAGTAAGTTGCTTGGAAAATACTTTTGTGGAATCCTGGTGTGAGAAAGCCATAGAACACATTGGTAGATGAATTGGTCGCCATGATATGAATTAATTTCTTTTTAAAACGGCATTCAATCTTCATCAATCCATCAATCATGACAATGTATATATATGTAAAAATAAATCTAGATTTTGAATAAATTAATTGACAACAAACTAAAAAAGTCTTAAGTGTATATTATTTGATAAACTGTTTCAAGAGTAAATGAATACATAGGTCCTAAGGAAAGGGTGGGCATGATTAATTGTGCAACTTCTTTAAATAAAGTCTTTACTGTTATTACTATTAGTAGTACATGTATTATTTGCTTACCTGAGCACAAAGTGCAGGGTGAGCTGTTGTGATCTTTCGCCGTCAGGCCGTCACGTCATCTCTGTTCATTCACATTTTCCTACAATTGATTGATTGATTAATTGAGGCTTAACGCCGTTTTCAACAATTTTTCTGTCATATCACGGCGGCTTTCTCAAACCAATACACCACACAACAAACTTTACAAGCAACTGGCTGCATTTCCTCATAGACTGTTAGCCCATTGATGAATGATGCTTGTCGCAGTGAATTTGTCTAAAGTTGGAAAGAATGTTTGCCGAGGTGGGATTCAAACACACAACCGCTGGATTGACATATCCCGTCACTACCGACTAAACTGCCAGGGCTCAGTCCATTTTCCTACAAACAACTTTTCCTTATTCAAAATAATTTTACAGCAATGTACCTTGGGTGCTCCACTTTGAAAGTTCTTTATAAGAAATGGGCGCTAGGGGGCGAGACTTGCTTTCCTTTACTCTTTCCCACATACATCAAATCTACAGCAGACGACTTTGAAAGCATGTTTGCAAAAAACGTCTATATCTGGGAAAGGGTTAACTGCATATTTAGTAAAAACTTTAAAAATGTTCTTTCTCAAATCTATAAGCTTGCTTTGGAAATAATTTGACACAAATGTTCCTTGGGTGGCCCTCTACCAATATTGTTGACATTTTTCTGATATGTTGATAAACATGGCCACCAGCCAGCATTTTATAGTGACAATTTTAAAAATCTTCTGTTCTTAAAACATGATCCTTGAGTGACCCTCTATCAAGATTGTTCAATTATTCCAATCAATGAATAAACATGGCCAGGAGGCAGAGTTTGTTTTCCTTATATATAGGGTAAGAACATTGAAAACTATTCAAGGTATGTTTAATCAGAAAAGCAATATAGAACCATTATGATCCTCTTGTCATTATTATCATTTTTATAAGAATGTGGGGTCTTCTTCTGTACATTGTAGAGACAGATCATTTTCTAAAGGAAATGAAGAATCATATGACACCATCAAACAGAGAGTTTATTGGTTGGATTGAAAACAAATCAAAGGTTCATCAATTTGGTAAGATAGATTTTCTATTTTCTTACATGTCAACCGTTTTCCACAAACATCAATTCCGCAGCAGACATGAGTTTGAAAAACATCTAGAATGAAGGTATAACAACTGAAAAGTGTTGAACATTTAAGTCTAATTCTATGATATTAATGCATGTTTTTATTTGATCATTTATGTCAGTCTTTCATTCCTCCATCCACTGTTCATTAATAACTTTTTGATAAGTTATAACCAATCCAGCAATCACAGTGATTCTGTTTTAACTGTGTATGATGTATAAATAGCCCGACATAATAAACACTTCCTCCCTTTGCTGCAATGTTTTTAGCTCCCTTCAATAATTATACATTTATAGAGGTTTCCTGCATTTTTGCCTAGATGTTTATAAAGTCGTCTGCTGATGATTTGTTGTATTTGGGTAAGGGTAAGTGAATCTCTCCACAACCAATGTTACCCTTAGACATATACAAACAATCAGCTGCAGATGAAAACATCTAGACAAAAGTATGGAAAATCTCTATCAATTTACCCTTTCCCACATACAGCAAACCTGCAGCAGACGACTTTAACAAAATCTACTAAAAAATATAGAAAATCTCTATAATTGAAGGTATAATTACTGAAAAAAGTTGAAAACTTTGTGGCAAAAGGAGAAATTGCTTATTATACAAAATGTGGTAAAGGGTAAATTATAACTATGGTTTTTAGCTCTACTGGCCAAAGGCCAGAAGGGCTTATGTCGTGGCGATTTGTCCGTCGTCCGTCCGTAAACAATTTCTTGTTAACACGATACAGTCTCCACTTTTGATTGTATCTTAACCAAACTTATACAGTAGTTAGATATCCATGAGAACTCGGTTCCTTTCGAAAACCAGCCACAGATCCGCCCATGCATGACTGGATTATGGCCCTTGAAATGGTCAAAATTGCTATAAAAGAACTTGTTAACACGATACAGTCTTTTTTTTTTATTGTATCTCAACCAAACTTATACAGTAGTTAGATATCCATGAGAGCTTGATTCCTTTCGAAAACAAGCCAGATCCACCCCATGCATGACTGAATTATGGCCCTTGAAATTGTCAAAATTGCTATAATAGGGCTTGTTAACATGATACAGTCCTTATTTTTGATTGTATCTCAATCAAACTTATACAGTAGTTAGATATCCATGAGAGTTTGGTTCATTTCTAAAAAACGGCCAGATCTACCCATGCATGGCTGGATTATGGCCCTTGAAATTGTCAAAATTGCTATAATACAGCTTGTGAACACAATAGAGCTTCCATTTACTATCTGATCTTCACCAAACTTAGATGGTATTTGAATATTGATGACATATTGGTTCCTTTTGAAACAAGCCAGATCAATGTCAGTAGAGCATAGGCCCTCATGGGCCTCTTGTTTTCATTAACAGTTGTCTGCTGCAGGTGCATCAAAATGACTCTGTGTGTAGGAAAGGGTTAAAGAAATCTACTAATGAATTACTTATAAATTACAGTTACAAGCCAGTCAGATGAAAGACTTTCCATAGCTTACAATGCCTGTGTTCAGTCTGTTGTCGACTTCAGGAGCTATCACATACAAATTGTCACAAAGTGAGTAGAAATCAGATCTTTATAAGCTTCTTTAAGATTTCAAAAAGTGTAAATCAGCCAGGTTAACATTATTATATCCCCATAAACAAAAGGATGTGGGGAGATATTAGGGTCACTGTGTTGGTCTGTCTGTCTGTGTGGTTATCATCCATTTTTTTTGTGCTTTTTCTCAGCAGCCATGGCATCTTGATCACTGAACATTGTCTGTTCAAATCTTTTTCTCTGAAACTACTGTTTCGATTTCAAAATACTTTCATGGGAATGTTTCTTGGACAGACCTCTACAAAAATGTTTAAACGGTACCTCTATGCTGCACAAGATGTCCACCAGAGCTAAAAAAGTCTTTAACCAACATCTCCTCCTTAAAACCTAACCCAATTTCAAAATAAATTCCATAAATGTTCCATAGGGTAGCCTCTACTAAAATTGTTGAAAGCATTTCTCTTCGATTCACAAGATGGCTCAAAATAGAAACATCTTTTAACAACATCTTCCTAAACAACTGGTCCTTAACCCTTTCCCTCATATGACAATTCTGCAGCAGACGACTTTGAACGTATTTTGTCAAAACATAGAAAATCTCCATAATTGAATGGATAACCTATGACAAAAAGTGGAAAACATTGTGGCAAAAGGAGAAATTGCACGTTTTGTGCAATTTCTTCTTTTGTCACTATGTTTTCAAAAGGCCGTTTGCTGCAGAGGCGTCAGAAAGCGTCTATATGAGGGAAAGGGTTAAGACGCCTTCAACTATAATAGTTCAAACCTTTCAGCTTGGCTGCACAAAATTAATGGCCACCAGAACTCAAAGAGAATAATGTTTAATCCTTTCCCTCATAAAGACGCTTTCTGACGCCTCTGCAGCAGACAGCTTTTTGAAAACATGGCGACAAAGAAGAAATTGCTCAAGACGAGCAATTTCTCCCTTTGCCACAATGTTTTTCACTTTTAGTCATAGGTTATCCATTCAATTATAGAGATTGGTTAAGTTTTGGTGTTAGGTCACTTCCATGGAGCTATCAAACCTAATACTATGAAACTTGGAAAACTTGTTCATCTAATACCCTTCTTTACATTCTATGCTAAAGATGCTGAATGTGGCCTGTTTTTTGGGTAAAAAACATAAATTTTGATGTATTTTGGTTGATTTTGAGAATTGGTGGTGTTGGTTAAGTTTTGTGTTTAGGTCAATTGCATGGAAACTATCAAACCTATTACTTTAAAACATGGAAAACGTGTTCATCTAATACCCTTCTTCACATTGTTTGCTAACGATGCTGAGTGTGGCCTGTTTTTGGGGGTAAACAACATAAATTTTGATGTATTTTGGTTGATTTTGAGAATTGGACATAGTTTCTTCATTTTTTGTTAAATTGATTTCAAATTTTTCCCAAACAATAAAAACATAATGTACTTCAACATATTATGAATATCTTTAATCGGATTGTGTTTTGGGGATCAAGGTCACTATTACTAATAATAGGAAAACAGTAATATATTCAATATCTTTAGTTACAGTTCACTTAATGTAACCATCTTTTGTTTGTAGTAAGTATTTACTTAAGATCATTAATGGTATTGTGTTTTTAGGCTACAGGCGTGAAGGTCACTGTTACATAAATACATTTTCCTATCCAATACGCAAGACTCAGCTTATGATCTTGACTGATTGTGACAGCTATCCGACATGAAGATCTTCCTTATCATGTATATGAACTCAGATTTATTTCCACACAGTAAATCCTGTTTCAATACTTGAAAAACAGCAGTTGTGTGCGGTCATAATAATATGTAAGTATTCATTCCGAATTTGAAGATTTTTTATATAAATTTAATAAACTGTAAAAGGATAATATCAGACGAGTGTCAGGCGGTGCTCTTGTTACATGTTTTTTTAACATTGTACAAAATAAGAGAAATTTTGGAAATGCTTCAGGTTTTCCCTGTTTCTCAACTCTTTCCCAGATACAATCAATCTGTAGCAGGTGACTTTAAAGGGTGAAAATATAATCTCTAATAATGAAAGTATCATTTTTTTGTTAATAGAGTTGAAAGCATTGTGACAAAGGAAGAAATTGCTCATCATGAGCAATTTCTCCTTATGTCACAATTTGTTCAAAAGTCGTCTGCTGCAGAGGTATCGGAAAGCATCTTTATGTGGGAAAGCTTTAATCCTTATTTCTTTTTTTAGGTATATAGTTATGATAGGAAGTAAAGCAGACAGAAAAATGGATTTTGAGTCTCTAGCAAGTAAAGGTACAGGTGGATCAGGTTAGTATATCATTCGAATTCAAACAGACACCAAAGTGTTGGCAGGGCTTTCCTTAACCCATTCCCACATACAACAAATCTGCAGCAGACGACTTTGAAAACTGACACGAAAAAAATTGGAAACTCTCTTTAAATAAAAGTACAATAATTGAATAGAGTTGAAAACATGGTGACAAAAGGAGAAATTGCTTGTTTTGAGCAATTTTCTTTTGTCGCCATGTTTTCGAAAAGCCGTCTGCTGCAGAGGCATCAGAAATCGTCTATATGAGGGAAAGGGTTTAAAAGGTGAGAAGAAATGAAGTTCAGGAATATTTAACCCTTTCCCACATAATGAAGCTTTTTGATGCCTGCAGTAGACGACTTTTTCAAACATTGTGACCAAAGAAGAAATTGCTTAACCCTTTCCCACATACAACGAATCTGCAGCAGATGATTTCGAAGACATAGTGACAAAAACCTGAAAAATCTCCATAAAAGATAGCTTAATTGTTAAATAAAGTTGAAAACATTATGGCCAAAGGAGAAATTGCTCATCATGAGCAATTTCACCTTCGGCCACAATGTGTTCAAAATTGTCTGTTGCTACTGCGTCAAAATGCGTCTGCAAGTGGGAAAGGGTTAAGATGAGCAATTTCTTCTTTTACCACAATGTTTCCAATTTTATTCAATAATCATACTTGCATATATATAGACTTTTCATACTTTTTCCTGTATGAGTTTAAAATTATCTGCTGCAGATGGTAGTAATGGCTTTCCCTCCTTGGCGCTCAGTTTTGTGGGGTTAGCATTATGACTGACTCACTGGTGTCGGGACTAAATGGACCAGTAGTACTGGTAATACCCAGGAAATGCAGTGATATAGTTGAAAAATGTTGAAAGTAATGAAAAACACCATACAAGCAAATAACGTTTTATATCATTGATAAACCATATGTTGTTCTGAAATGAATGGTAAAACTTAACCCGACGCTTTCTGACGCCTCTGCAGCAGACGACTTTTTGAAAGCATAGTGACCAAAGAAGAAATTGCACAAAACGTGCAATTTCTCCTTTGGCCACAATGTTTTCCACTTTTAGTCATAGGTTATCCATTCAAGTATGGAGATTTTCTATGTTTTGACAAAATATGTTCAAAGTCGTCTGCTGCAGAATTGTCGTATGAGGAAAAGGGTTAAATACGACACAGTGTGTGTTAAAAAGGGCATTCATTTGAGAGCAAGATTTATCCTTTCCCACATACAACAAATCTGCAGCAGATGACTTTGAAAATATATAGGCAAATATTTGAAAATTCTCTGTATTTAAAAGTATTCTTCTCTAAAAAAGTTGAAAACATTGTGACAAAAGTTGAAATTGATTATCATGTTTTCAAAAGTCGTCTGCTGTAGAGGCATCAGAAAGTGTCTATACATGGTTTGTATGGTGAAAATCATCAGTTCTAAATTTAAACATAAAATATTTGAATTCTAAAAATCAAAATTTGCCCCGACTATGGAAAATTGATGTTGCCTTATTATACCAGGTAGTGATACAATCTGTAGTTATGCAGAAAATGTGGTCAAATTTTCAATGCAAATTAGTATTGACATACTTCATATTGTAGGTTCGTGACTAACAAATATATACTCACGAAATTACAACATGGTTCTGCGTAATTTTTTAACACCCTTGTGCATTTTTATTTTAAGCAATTTTTTTTTTCCAAAATATTTTTCAAACAATGTTTACTTTTTCAGTTAATGCTTGACCTTGGACCCATTTATGGATAAAGAATAAGTGTGATCATAATCTCTTTCCCACTTACAGCACTTTCTTATGCCTTTGCAGCAGAATTTATTTCTTAACATTATTGCAAACAGAAATTGTTCATAATGAGCAATTTCTCCTTTTGCAAAATGTTTTCAATAATTATACTTTCAAACATATAGATTATCCATATCTTTGCCTAGAAATTTTCAAAATCTACTGCTGCTGATTTGGTAAAGTGTTAAATTTTTTATCCCCTAGATCTGCTTCCATTTTTGAAGACGTTGAGAAGTTCTACATCTGATTGTCTGACTAGTAAACAAGGGGAGGTTACGAAAGGCTGAACGACGTTGGCATAAAGGATGCCTTAATAGCTTTAGCCAGATAAACCTCGAGATATTCAAGGTCACCACATAATCGCCACACCCAACAAATGATATTGAGGATGATGATATTCAGCCAATGATGTACACACAGAAAAAGATATCCATATTCAGTCAATGATATACAGCAGCAAAGGATATCCATATTCAGTCAATGATATACAAACAAAAAAGCATATCCATATTCAGTCAATAATGTACAAACAGCAACGGATATCCATATTCATTCAAGAGTGTACAAACAGCAACGGATATCCATATTCAGACAAGAATGAACAAACAGCAACGGATATCCATATTCAGTCAAGAATGTACAAACAGCAACAGATATCCATATTCAGTCAATGATGTACAAACAGCAACAGATATCTTTCATCAGATAATGATGTACAAACAGCAACAGATATCTTTCATCAGATAACGATGTTCAAACAGCAAAATATATCTTTATTCATTCAATGATGTACAAACAGCAACAGATATCTTTCATCAGATAATGATGTTCAAACAGCAAAATATATCTTTATTCAGTCAATCATGAACAAACATCAAAAGATAACCATAATCAGTCAATGATGTTCAAACAGCAAAAGATAGCCATAATCAGCCAATGATGTTCAAACAGCAAAAGATAGCCATAATCAGCCAATGATGTTCAAACAGCCGAAGCTATCGATATTTAGTTGGCAAACTTTACGGGTATACTAAAAACCTGTTATGCATTCCTCCAACTTTTCTGTCCTGGAACAGCTCTAATAGTGTCAAGATCAAAGCATAATGTCTGTCAGTGTCTCTACTATATGTGTTTACTGAACTCTTTCCCTCATACGACAATTCTGCAGCAGACGACTTTGAACATATTTTGTCAGAACATAGAAAATCTCCATAATTGAATGGATAACCTATGACAAAAAGTGGAAAACATTGTGGCAAAAGGTGAAATTGCACATTTTGTGCAATTTCTTCTTTTGTCACTATGTTTTCAAAAAGCCGTCTGTTGCAGAGGCGTCAGAAAGCATCTATATGAGGGAAAGGGTTAATTACAAATCCAGCCCTGATAGCTCAATCGGTAATGACGATGGCTATCTTTAGTCCAAAACCATTCTTTCCGAAGAAAATACAAATCATTGTGACTAGCTTCATTCCACCAATAGACAATATTAGTCTATAATAGTCTGTGTTGGAAGTAAGTGGCTAGTATCAGGAAAGATGTGTTGAGTACTAGGTCATTAGGCCAAATAGAAGGAATATCTTTTCAACACTCGATCTGGACACTGCTTTTTATATTTCAGCAGTTTGAGACTTTGTCCTGTGTTTTGCATTAGAAATCTCATTGCATAACACAGGTGAGCGATCTAGTGCCATCATGGCACTCTTGTTTATTTATTGTTCTATTTAAGAATCATTATTATACCCCCTTCGAAGAAGAGGTGGTATATAGGAGTCACTGTGTTGGTTTGTCTGTTGGTCGGAAGCCATATTTTGTCCGGCCTATTTCTTACAAACCACTGGGTGGAATTCAATAAAATTTAACATGAAGCTTCTATACCAAAGAGGAGATGTGCATATCCTAAAGGGGTTTCAATTGCATGTTATTTTATAGAGTTATGGCCCTTTTACTTATTGGCCGGATTGCTCAAGCAATTCCGGTCTATAGATTGGCGATGTCCGTCTGTCCGTCTGTCTGTCTGTCTGTCTGTCTGTCTGTCCGTCAACATTTTGGTTAAAGTTTCAGGTTAGGCAAAATGGTTAAAGTTTCTGGTTAAGCAAAATCTCAGACATGGAAAGAGCTACAAACTTGAAAATTGGTCTGTGTGTAGCCACTAACATGTTCTTTTGACTTCCATGATAACTCTTCACCTTCACCTTGCTATTGCCCGTCTGTCTGTCTGTCTGTCCGTCAACATTTTGGTTAAAGTTTCTGGTTGAAGCAAAATCTCGGACATGGAAAGAGCTACAAACTTGAAAATTGGGCTGTGTGTAGCCACTAACATGTTCTTTTGATTTCCATGATAACTCTTCACCTTGCTATTGCCCGTCTGTCTGTCTGTCTGTCCTTCAACATTTTGGTTAAAGTTTTTGGTTGAAGCAAAATCTCGGACATGGAAAGAGCTACAAACTTGAAAATTGGTCTGTGTGTAGCCACTAACATGTTCTTTTGATTTCCATGATAACTCTTGACCTTCATGTTGCTATTGCCCGTCTGTCTGTCTGTCTGTCTGTCTGTCTGTCCGTCAACATTTTGGTTAAAGTTACATCACAGCAACTTGCGTTTTAATTTGCTTTCTACAGTTTTATAGTTATATCACGGCAACTTGCGTTTTAATTTGCTTTCAACAGTTTTATAGTTATATCACGGCAACTCGCATTTTAATTGGCTTTCAACAGTTATATAGTTATATCACAGCAAATTGCATTTTACTCCCCTTTCAACAGTTTAACAGTTATATCACGGCAACTTGCGTTTTAATTTGCTTTCAACAGTTTTATAGTTATATCAACTTGTGTTTTAATTTACTTTCAAAAGTTTTAAAGTTTTATCATGGCAACTTGCGTTTTTATTTGCTTTCAAAAGTTTTATAGTTATATCATGGCAACTTTCGTTTTAATTTGATTTCAACAGTTTTATAGTTATATCACGACAACTTGCGTATTAATTTGCTTTCAACAGTTTTATAGTGATATCACTGCAAATTGCGTTTTAATTTGCTTTCAACAGTTATATAGTTATATCACAGCAAATTGCGTTTTACTCCGCTTTCAACAGTTTTATAGTTATATCACATCAACTTGCGTTTTAATTTGCTTTCAATATTTTAATAGTTATATCACAGCAAATTGTGTTTTAATTTGCTTTCAACAGTTTTTGGCTGGATTGCTCTAGCAATTACGGTCTATAGATTGGCGATGTCCGTCAACATTTTGGTTAAGTTTCAGGTTGAGGCAAAATCGGTTAAAGTTTCAGGTTGAGGCAATCTCAGCACTGGAAAGGGTTACAAACTTGAAACTTTGCCTGAAGGTAACCAGTAACAAGTTCTATTGATTTCTATGGTTACTTTGACCTTGACCTTGGTTTGTCGATTTTCAAGGTCAAATTGCCGACAATCCGGCCTTACCGTCTTCAGCGGTTTCTTGTTAAGTTATGGTGTAGGTCAAGGTGCTGTCTAGGGGGTATTAATCATCTTCAGTGATAGTTCTAGTTTGTAATGTTTTTAACATCATCTTTTTTAGCTTTTATACATTGTTTTTCAAAAACATGTTTTTTTCTATATATATATAAATGTATTTATGCATTTTTAGCTCACCTATGCAGGAAGTGCAAGGTGAGCTTTTGTGATCACTGAATGTCCGGCGTCCGTCGTCGTCGTCCGTCCGTCCGTCCGTCCGTCTGTTAACAATTTCCTACAAATGACTTCTTCTACTAAACCAATGGACAGATTTCAAAATAACTTCACAGGAATGGTCCTTAGGTGGTCCCCTTTCAAAGTTGTTCAAAGAATTTAATTCCAAGTAGAACTTTGGCTGTTGCGGCATCAGAAAAGGGGAAATTTGCCAAATCTTAAAAAATCTTCTTGTCCAAATGTGCTGGCCCGATTTGAAAATTATTTTGCACAAATGTTCCTTAGGGCACCCTCTACCAAGATTGTTCAAATATTTCCGATCCGTTGAAAAACATGGCCGCAAGGGGGCGGGGCTTGTTTTCCTTATATGTGCATTGTTAAAACTTTAAAAAATCTTCTTGTTGAAAAGTACTGGCCAGATTTCAAAATAATTTCACAGAAGTGGTCCCCTTTCAAAGTTGTTCAAAGAATTTCATTCCAAGTAGAACTTTGGTTGCTGCAGCATCAGAAAAGGGGAAAATTGCCAAATCTTAAAAAATCTTCTTGTTCATAAGTGTTGGCCCGATTTAAAAATTATTTTGCACAAATGTTCCTTGGGGCACCCCCTATTAAGCTTGTTCAAATATTTCCGATCCGTTGAAAAACATGGTCGCAAGGGGGTGGGGCTTGTTTTCCTTATATGTGCATTGTTAAAACTTTAAAAAATCTTCTTGTTGAAAAGTACTGGCCAGATTTCAAAATAACTTCACAGAAATGGTCCTAAGGTGGTCCCCTTTCAATGTTATTCAAAGAATTTAATTCCAAGTAGAACTTTGGTTGCTGCGGCATTAGAAAAGGGGAAAATTGCCAAATCTTAAAAAAACTTCTTGTCCAAAAGTGCTGGCCCGATTTAAAAATTATTTTTTACAAAATTTATGTTCCTAAGGGCACCCTCTATGAAGATTGTTTAATTATTTCCGATCCGTTGAAAAACATGGCCGCAACGGAGCGGGGCTTGTTTTCCTTATATGTACATTGCTAAAACTTTAAAAATCTTCTTTTCCAAAAGTACTAGCCAGATTTCAAAATTACTTCACAGGATGGTCTTTAGGTGGTCCCCTTTCAAAATTGTTCAAAGAATTTAATTTCAAGTAGAACTTTGGTTGCTGCGGCATCAGAAAAGGGGAAAATTGCCAAATCTTAAAAAATCTTCTTGTCCAAAAGTGCTGGCTCAATTTGAAAATTATAAAATCTACATGCTTCATATTATGAATCCTATAGATCAGGTGAGCGATCCAGGGCCATCATGGCCCTCTTGTTAAAACTATTTATTTGATATTGAATGATCTGAAAAGCATATCATGATATAAGAGAAGTGAAGAAAATTTCTTATGGAAAGTGAGAAACTATTAAAAGCAGTATATCTTATTACCACATTAATTGCAATATACCCCCAGTAAAATCTCAGTATGGGGAATACTGGACTTACTGGTTGGTCTGTTGGTTTGTCCGTCAGTATAGCTTGTGAACTGTATGGAGCAAATGATTTCATTTCTCACACACAACAGCTCTTCAGCAGACAACATTAACCCTTTCCCCCATATAGACTCTTTCTGACGCCTCTGCAGCAGACTGCTTTTTTGAAAACATAGTGACAAAAGAAGAAATTGCTCAAAATGAGAAATTTCTCCTTTTGACACAATGTTTTCCACTTTTAGTCATAGGTTATCCATTCAATTATAGAGATTTTTTATTTTTTGACAAAATACGTTCAAAGTCGTCTGCTGCAGAATTGTCGTATGAGGGAAAGGAAAGGGTTAAAAACATTGAGGCAATATACGTGATTATTCATCATGAGCAAATAATTACTCTTTTTGCCACTGTGTTTTTAAATGTTGTTTGCTGCAGCTGAGCTGGCCACCTTTCCCTAATATTCAATTTTGTGTCATTTGCATTTAAAACAGTCAAGAAAATATGCAAATTCAGGAAAATTAGATGTATTCACAGGCTACAGTTGAACACATTGTGGGAACAGATTTTTAGCCTTTTTCTACTTTTCCCACAATGTTTTTAACAGTTATTTGCTACATATTGTCTCTGAAAAAGGGGAAAGGTTAAAAAATCATGTATTTGATCTGAAGATTTTTTTAATTTGTTACCCGTGAATTTATTCATGTCATGAAATGACATCATTTTATTGACCAATAATTATTTGGTCTTATTTATCATAAGTGATTACTTTAACCCTTTGCCACATACAACAGATCTGCAGCAGACGAATTTCAAAACATCAAGGCATAGATATTGAAAACCTCGGTAAATAAAATTACTTAAAAACTTCGTGGCAAAAGGAGAAATTGCTCATTTTGAGCAATTTCTCCTTTTGTCACAATGCTTCCAAAAGTCGTCTGGTCGGGAGGCACCAGAAAGCGTCTATATGTGGGAAAGAGTTTATTCCTTGTATGGAAAAGAAATGCCTTGTTTCTTATATATATGCCATAAAATGTTTTACCTTTTTAGTGCCGTCTGTCCTGGCAGGGAGACACATAGAGACACTTCTCTGTTGTCCGTCTGTCCCATCACGTTTTCCTTTTCTTACATATTGGCGTAATAACATGCTCAGGTATTAAATTTATTTGGGTGGTATTAAACCTTTCCCACATAGAACTAATCTGCAACTTTATTCATTTGCCATGTTTTTAAAAGTCTTCTCCTGCATATGCGTCAAAATGCGTTTGCAATTGGTAAAGGGTTAATTTGTCCATTGTTCTTTACAAGCAATGGTTTTTATTTTGTTGGAAAAGAGTGTTTGCATATTATCCATGTTTGAATTTGTCATTAAACGAGACATGTGGGATGATCGTCCCAAATATGTATTGTGGGAGATTTAGTGTTAACCCTTTCCCTCATATGACAATTTTGCAGCAGACGACTTTGAACATATTTTGTCAAAAAATAGAAAATCTTTATGATTGAATGGATAACCTATGACTAAAAGTGGAAAACATTGTGTCAAAAGGTGAAACTATTTCCCACATACTACAAATCTCTAGCAGACGATTTTAAAATTATCTACACCAAAGAATGGAAAATTTCTACAATATAATCATAATATTATAATTGAACAGTCGAAAACATTGTGGCTTTAAGGAGAAATTACTCATCATGAGCACTTCCTTCTTTTGACCCAATGTTTTTATGTCTTCTGCTGCATCTGCTTCAAAATGTGTCTGCAAGTGGTAAAGGGTTACTTTGTCCATTGCTCGTTACAAGCAATTCCTTCTTTTGACCCAATGTTTTTATGTCTTCTGCTGCATCTGCTTCAAAATGTGTCTGCAAGTGGTAAAGGGTTACTTTGTCCATTGCTCGTTACAAGCAATGGTTTTAATTTGCTTGAAATTTGTTGGAAAGAGTTTTTACATGTGATCGTTCCAAATATGTAATGTTGAAAGTTTGCTGTGAGAATACGGGCGATTTGGGTGTGTCATTAGGAAAATTTCTCACCTTATTCCTTTCCCACATACAACAAATTTTGCAGTACTTTACTTTCAAAAAATTATGGAAAATACCTCGAAATAATAGTATAAATATTGAATTGAGATGAAAACGGTGTACCAAAAGAAGGAGAATTTGATCATATTGAGCAATTTCTCCTTTTGACAGAATGTTTTTTAAAGTCATCTGTCGTAGAGGATTCAGAAAGTGTCTGCATATGAAAAAGGGTTAATATTAAATTACTTTCCCTCATATAGATGCTTTCTGACGCCTCTGCAGCAGGCGGCTTTTTGAAAACATAATGACAAAAGAAGAAATTGCTCAGAATGAGCAATTTCTCCTTTTGCCACAATGTTTTCAACTTTTAATATATAGAGATTTTCCATATTTTGACAAAGTTTGATCAAAGTCGTCTGCTGCAGACTTGCTGTATGTGGGAAAGGGTTAATGTAATAGATTTGCGATGAATGAGAGTTGGGTGATTTTAATTTTTTTAGAGACGGTAATCTGATAAAAAAGACTTCCATTAAATGATGGAGATGTCACAGATGATCACAGGTCTTTGAAAGTTATCAATTATCCCTTTCCCACATATAGACACATTTTGACAATCTGCAGCGGACGACTTTTAAAAACATTGTGGCAAAGGAGCAATTCCTACTTGTGCCACAATGTATTCAACTTTATATAAAATAATTTTATTTGTAGAGATTTTCCATCTTTTTGTGTAGATGTTTTCAGATTAGTTGTACATGTATGTGGGAAAGGGTTACATAAGCAGATTCTATTTTGCTAGAATTCATTACCAAAATCCGGTGACCATTTTACTAATTTTTAACCCATTTTAACCATCAGTCCTTAGTCTGGGGTTCCTTCCCCTTATTACTGCGTAAAAGGACTATGATAGCAAGTCGGGAACCAGACTAAAAGTTGTCTGCTTCAGATTTGTTGTATGCGGGAAAGGGTTAAAAATTGAGAATATCAATTTGATTAAGCCTTTCCCTCATACAACAATTCTGCAGCAGACGACTTTGAACGTATTTTGTAAAAACATAGAAAATCTCCATAATTGAATGGATAACCTATGACAAAAAGTGGAAAACATTGTGGCAAAAGGAGAAATTGCACATTTTGTGCAATTTCTTCTTTTGTCACTATGTTTTCAAAAAGCCGTCTGCTGCAGAGGCGTCAGAAAGCGTCTATATGAGGGAAAGGGTTAAAAGAGAAGATGTATGAAGAGGAAATTACGAACATGCAAATAACACTTGAATATATAAACTTTTTCCAAAGTTGCCTTTTTATTTAGAAGTGTCATAAGTACCGGTACAGTGTATTGTGGTAACTGTACTGTTTAACCACATGATTATAGACTTTTGGAGATCTAAATCTCTTAGTTATTTATATACATGCAACTCTAGAAGGTAAAGTCTTTCATTTGTGCCATAAAGTTGCAATTAAATGTTTTTGTATTGATATACCTAGTTTCGTTTTGTCATTTTGATCCAAACATGCTGTCATATTATTGCTTGAGTACTGTGATCATAGTTTTGATGGGGGTGGTTTTAAACATTGTCAATTGAAAACATTGATATTATATGACTCTCGGTTCATTTGTGATGAGTGAATTTTAAACCAAAGTCTCTTTTTGACATAAAGTTTCCAACTTCAATCAATAATTCTCCTTTCACTTATGGATATTTTACATGTTTTTACCCCAAGGTTTTCAAAGTCGCCTGCAACAGATTTGTTGTGGTAAAGAGCTAAGATGGTGCACACCTGCCATCTGGGTAAAGTGTGTAGGTAACTCTTATGAGTGTTTTGATCAGTTCATTTATAGTGAAAAAGAACGCCTTGGAGCGAACACCAACGCTCATCTTCTTTTTTCTAATTCGGAAAAGGGGCATTTTTGAATAATTATTAAAACCAGAGTTATGTGACTTGGTAAAGACATGCATATTGTTCCTAGGAACATGTGTACAAAGTTTCATTGGAAAATGTTGAATGGTTATTGAGTTATAAGGTAATGTTAAACTTTTGTAAAGACGACACCAAGGCAATCATAATAGCCCGACTTTTTTTCCTTAAAAACATACGAGGTTATAAACACATCATCCACAACTGGTCTTAAGAATAAGCAACTTGTCATGTACTGGTCTACAACTGCGTGGAGATGACTGAATAAAAGTCATCTAACTTACAACAGATTACTACATGTACTTATTACTGATTGATGGCCTGCAAATGTTTGAGACCATGGTATGACTGTCAATCAACTCTTTAGGACTGATTAATGACAATTTATGATCATCCATCACTTTCCAAGATCCAAATCAGTAAAAGCGATTTTGTGCAGGAATAAAATCCTCTCCATGACCAATCTTCACAGTTAAATTATCTATGGCCATCTGTGATCACCAGTTACAAGTCAAAGACTACCTGTAATTGGATGGGCCATTTGCAATTTCTGTATTCTTTTTTTTCTGACACCAACATAACAACAAGAGGGTTAAATTGCCAAAAATTACCCCTGTAAAGAAAATTTATTAAATTTAGATCACAGCTAATTTGTTCACATGCTGCTTATTCAGCAGGCATAAACTTGTGAATGTAAGGAGCAACAAGATAGTGTTCATACTCATTAGGGATATAATGCCAACATAATTTCACGGCATGTTTGATGAAAGCAAAGATGGCTGTAAATCAATCGCCTGCATGGTAATACAGTAGCAAATGCTACTGCTTATAAAGGGGCAAATTTGATCAAAAGTTGGAATGATCTGCAAATGAAACAGATTATCAGTAAAGGGCATTTGTAATAAGGCATCAAATCTTTTAATAATTTGAAAGAGAACGAGTTTGGTTGATATCTGTCAATTGGTTTAGAAGGAGTAAAGTACATTTTACCCTTTTTCTCATCTTTTTCAACCAAGCAATATTGCTTAAAGGAACATATCTACCAAATTATCTTGGAAGCTGATTCAGAGAAGCATTCTAAAGTTAAGGCATTTTTCTCCCTCTCTGATGCCGCAGCAATCAAAGTTCTGTATATAATCTATATCTTTGAATTTTTTTAAAGGAGGATCGACAATGGAACGTTCCTTTTAAGTTGTTTGGCAGAAATTGAAGCTAAAAATTAATTTGAGCCCTTTTCTGATTCCACCTGTATGCCACGTCTTTCAACCAATCATTATGGCTTGTAAAAATATGTAAAGGGCCACTGAAGGAACATCTTTACTAAATTTTCTTGAAATCAAACAAGCCCACTTCTTAGGAACAGAATTTAAAAGATTAGTTGTTTTGCCCCTCATCTGATGCCACCTGACAGCCATGTTATGTTATCTATACGCCTTGAACAACATTTGTAAAGGGTCACCCAATGAACTTTTCTATCAAATTATATTGGAAATTTGACGAGGGGATTCAGAGGATAAGGTTTTTTAAAGATTGGGTATGTTCCCCCTTTCTGATGCCGCAGCAACCAAAGTTCCTCTTAAAATTTGAATATTTGAATGATTTTGAAGGATGACCACCAAAGGAACATTCTTGTGAAGTTTGATTGAAATTGGTCCAGTGGCTAAAAAGGATATGTCATTGAAAGCTAAAGGTTAACGACGGACAGAGAGTGATCACAATAGAACATCTTGAGCCTTCAGCTCAGGTGATCTAAAAATGATGTAAATTCCTAAAATTAGAGTAGTTAATGCTAATAAAGGCAATTTAGCTAATAAATTGATATAACTGGTATCAAGGTATCAATCTTAATCAAGATACTATACCCATGAACATAAAATTTAAGTTTGATAAATATCGGGCAGTAACAGTTCAAACTAGATAGTGAACAACCGCTTTTTCTTCTTTAGCCAGATTGTTTTCAAAAATCATTTGAATGTAAAGTGGGGCTAAATTCACAGTTCACAAATCAACAGACCCTTTCTATGAGATAATTTGGGTACTAATCTTCCATTTTCAAGATAGTTTTCGAAAAATCGTTTACTACAGATGATTCAAAATCATCTGCATGTGGGGCGTAGGTTAAACAGACAAATCACTGGACAACTGATCGTCTTTCTTTGAGGTCAATTGGGTACTTATCTGCCATTTTAAAATTAACCAAGGCCAAAAGAACAAAGAAAGTGTAATTAAGCATTTTTATTTTTTCATTTAGTTTAGTGTTTTTTTTATACAATCTTTGATAAACAAAAGTGAGGTCTATCTGAAAATGTGTGAGAATTATTTCAGGAAAACGAGCCAAAAGATTATTTGCGATATGTGTAGAAAAAGATCTGCATTCATTGTAATGCTCTTTGCTCATGTGTTTATTCTCAGAGGTTTCCTTTAACTCTTTCCCACCCAACACTCATTTTGACGCAATAACAGCAGACGACTTTTGAAAACATTGTGGCCAAAGGAAAATTGCGCATAATGAGCAATCTTTCCTTTGGTCACATTGTTTTCACCATTTTTAACAATTAAGTAATTTTTTTCAGAGATTGTTCAGGTGTTTTTCTCTATAGTCTAAAGTCGTCTGCTGCAGATTTGTCATATGTTGTAAAGGTTTAAATGATGTTTGTGAATAACTGATTAGCAGTTCAGATCATGCTTTCACTTAGATTGATCTGAACCTACACTGATTTGCAAAAGTCGTTGGGTTCGTTTTCCTTCAATTTGAGCTCATCTATTCTTGATAACATGAGTCAGTTAATTGCCATGAAAAAAATTGGCAGATATTATTACAGCCTTTTTTTAGTAATGCCTCTGTAGTGTTTAGCAGAGCAATGATATGTAATGACAATTGTTAACACTTTCCCACATACAGCAAATCTGCAGCAAAGGACTTTGAAAACATAGTGACTAAAACCTGAAAAATCTCCATAAAAGAATAGCTGAATTGTTAAATATAGTTGAAAACATTGTGTGGCCAAAGGAGAAATTGTGTCAAAATGCATCTGCATGTGGAAAGGGTTAACCCTGCAGGAACCAGTTTAGAGCAAGGAAACCAGCGCATCCGTATCACCTGACCAGGCTCTATAATGTTGTCTGCACGACTAACCATATGTATCTTAATATTCCTAATATAGACTATGGACTCTTCCAAATGCAAAGCTGGAAAAGCCCATTTTAAAAATTCAGCATTGAAAGAGTTAAATGTTCACCTGATTTGATATTTTCAGAGAAATCTGCTTTATAAAATAATGCAAACTTGGAATTATAATTCAGATACAATTGAAAACATTTTTGGAAGATAAGAATAATCAGCAATATCTCCTTATCCCACAATGCTTTCAAAAGCCTTATGGTTTAGAGGCATCAAAAGTCACCTGTATTAGGGAAAACACTAAATGAAACAATAATGATGTGTGTATATATATTTCCAGCCATTTCAAACACTCATTCATAACAATAATAAATAATGTTCTATGTTACAAAAAATAGCAACATTTACATATAAAACGTCTGTATTCCATACAACATGTCATAGAACTGAAGCCGCAAATAAATTCCAACAATCCATTTAACCCTTTCCCTCATACGACAATTCTGCAGACGACGACTTTGAACATATTTTGTCAAAACATAGAAAATCTCCATAATTGAATGGATAACCTATGACAAAAAGCGGAATCATTGTGGCAAAAGGAGAAATTTCACATTTTGTGCATATGAGGTAAAGGGTTAACAGAAACACAACTTTCCAGGATGTACAGCATACAGCTATGAATTAGCAACATGCAATGATGGAAGATCAAAATGTATCTTCACATCTAAAAATCCGTGTTTTGTCAATTAATTGACAAAATTGATAACATTTAAACAGTTGAGCACTTAAAAGTTTCTCAGTTATGCAGAGTTGCTTTATTAATTGCATGTATTTATTTAACCCTTTCCCTCATACGACAATTCTGCAGCAGACGACTTTGAATATATTTTGTCAAAAAGTAGAAAATCTCTGTAATTGAATGGATAACTAAAAGTGGAAAACATTGTGGCCAAAGGAGAAATTGCTCGTTTTGAGCAATTTCTTCTTTGGTCACTATGTTTTCAAAAAGCTGTCTGCTGCAGAGGCGTCGGAAAGCGTCTTTATGAGGGAAAGGGTTAACCGTTTCACACATTCAGACACACTTTGGTGCATCTACAGCAGACAACTATTAAAAATTGTGTGGCAAAAAGCAAAATTGCTCATAATGTGTAATTTTGCCAAACAGTTTAATCTTTTAAATGTTGTCTACTGTAGATTTGTTGAATGTGGGAAAGGATAACCAGTCATATCTTATTCTTACTAGTAGGAAACGCTTCAAGTATCACTTGAAATGAAATTAAAGGCATGTCTTCTAAGGATATATGTAAGGGTATTGTTCAAGCTAAACTACTGTGGAATGTGAATGAGACAAAAATCAAATCCATTAATACATGAAGATCTTGTTAGATTATTTAACGCTTTCCCTCATACGGCAATTCTGCAGCAGACGACTTTGAACGTATTATGTCAAAAAATAGAAAATCTCAATAATTGAATGGATACATTTTGTGCAATTTCTTCTTTTGTCACTATGTTTTCAAAAAGCCGTCTGCTGCAGAGGCGTCAGAAAGCGTCTATATGAGGGAAAGGATTAAGTAAGAATAAGGCATCCATTATTTTACGTACGCAGTGATTTGGGCATAAATGTAGGCATTGCCCAAACCCTTCCAACCCAGCTTTCCTCAATGTCTGACTGCTATAATTCCTTTCCCACTTGTAGATGCATTCTGACGCAGACGACGTTTGAAAACAAGCAATTTCTCCTTTTGCTACAATGTTTTCAACTTATTTCAGTAATTGTACTTTCATTTTAAGAGATTTTTAAGAGATTTTTCATATTTTTGCATGATTGCTTTCAAAGTCGTCTGCTACAGATTTGTTGTATGTGCGAAAGGGTTACGATTCATACATATTTTAATCCTTTTCAGTATGTTATTATGCTTGTTAACCATTTCCCACACACAACAATTCTGTAACAGAATACATGTACATTGAAAACCAATATAAATAAAGTTGAATTACTGGATATAGTTGAAAAACATTGTGACAAAAGGAGAAATTGCTTATTATGATAAATGTCTTCTGTTGTCACAATGGTTTTTTTAAAAATCGTTTGCTACAGGTGTTAGAGAGGGTTAATATACACTTTATTACAATTGTCACACAAGTCATGCTTTACCTACATATTGCATGGGAAGATAATCCTTCACATGTTCATTAAAACCATGACTTGTCAGAGACATGGTTTTTAGCTTGTTTTATTGAGTGCCCAAAGGTACTTCACAATGACAGCTATAGGGGTGTATGGTTATCGAACATGTTCTTAACCCTTTCCCTCATACAACAATTCTGCAGCAGACGACTTTTGTCAAAAAATAGAAAATCTCTATAATTGAATGGATAACCTATGACTAAAAGCGGAAAACATTGCGCCAAAGGGAGAAATTGCTCATTTTGAGCAATTTCTTCTTTCGTTACTATGTTTTCAAAAAGCCGTCTGCTGGACAGGCGTCAGAAAGCATCTATATGAGGGAAAGGGTTAAATACCCCCTGCTAACTACTAGGCCTGGCAGATTTCGAAAAAAACATATTGATATTTCATATCAAAACCATTGCTGCATTGTGGTTTCAAAGTTAATCACAATGTTTGAAATCAAGGTTTTTTGGGAGGTATATAAGTAATAGCATTATTGGACTTGTTGACAAATGATCCTTTATTTGAAAATATGATTGGAAAACATTTGGACGGAATTGGGTTAATACAAAAGATATGGAGGTCAGGATAAATATATCAATAAGTCTCTGAAACTAAATAACATGTGCTCATTTTTGCTGATACAGGACAAACATAAAAGGCAAGAGTAAGTTTCACCTACACAAATATTTATATTGCAACACTACATATATGTGTACATGCATGTGTTTGCATTTTGATATGTATGATACATTTTCATAGTCAACTTTGATAATGTACTAACACTAGTATCTCTGTAAAAATCATTGTGGCAAAAGAAGAAATTTCTTCCTTTCTTAGAAGATATATTTAAGGCATTCCAACGTATACAAAATATTCAGCAGACGGCTTTGAAAACATTTGGGCAAAAACCAATAATGGCAGTATGATTATTAAACATTGAATGATTCTGAGCAATTTCTCCCTTTGCCACACTGTTTTAATAATTTATACTTTTCTCTACATTACTTCTAATCTTTCCTCAGATGCAATTTATACAGCATGGAAATAAGTTAAATCGTCAAACATAAAATTTCACAGAAATATATGATTGCAAGCCCATAAGTTCGACTTGTGAATTGGTTATAATGATGTTCTAACTAAGAGTTTAGTATCACCTTCACATTAACTTTATCTATAATGAGATATTCCTATGAGATTATTACAATGCCTCTCAAGCACAGGCCCCAACCATTGCCCCAGAGTCTTGAAAGGGGAGATTCTTCTACGAAGCTAATGCAGACAATTGATTAAATGTTTATCGTGAGACAATGGTTTCATCATCTTCTCTTTTTGGAATGAATGACACTTGTTGTGGGACGTTTGCCTGAAACGAAAGAAAGAATATTTGTATTTCTTGTATTTAAAACAAGAAATATGCATAATTAATTATCTCGCCTTCATCCGCTTTGACCATAAATATGAATAAGGGTACAAGATGAATATTTGATTCAAATTTGAAAGCCCTGCGACTTATTGAGAAAAGTAAAAAACACAAAACTTTAACATTGATGTTTGACGTTCTAATTTCAATTGTGATAACGATGTATAAACTATAAAGTAAGTAATATGCTATGAAGAACCAAGAATGGTTCCTGAAAATAAATGCGATTGAATATAGAAATTAGATGATAATAATAGAAGAGGGTATACATGTAAGAGATCAATAATTGCAGTGAATTTGCGATAACTTGATATTCTATATTTCAGCCTTGATGTTTTGAAAGTCGTCTCAGTAAAAGTATGTGTGAAAGGGTTAGCCCTTTCCCACATACAACAATTCTGCAGCAGACGAGTTTGAACATATTTTGTCAAAATAGAAAATCTCTATAATTGGATGGATAACCTATGATTAAAAGTTGAAAACATTGTGGCAAAAGGAGAAATTGCTTGTTTTGAGAAATTTCTTCTTTTGTCACTATGATTTCCAAAAGTCGTCTGCTGCAGAGGCATCAGAAAGCATCTATATAAGGGAAAGGGTTAATAACTCCAAGTAGGTTACGGGTCTCTTGTGACTGAGATATTGTGAGACCACTGTATGATGATAAAAAATGAAATGGCTAATGCAAATCAAACATATCCTTGTAGGAATGTAGTTAAAAACATTTACAATATCAAGAATTAACCCTTTACCACATACAACAAATCTGCAGCAGACGACTTTGAAAATGTCTAGGCAAAAATTTGGAAAACCTCCTTAAATGAAAGGAGAATGACTGGAAAGAGTTGAAATAATTGTGGCAAAAAAAAAAATCTCATTTTGAGCAATTTCTTCTTTTACTACAATACTTCAAAAATCCGTCCCTTGCAGAGGCATCAGAAAGCGTCTATATGAGGGAAAGGGTTAACTTACTCTGATCCACAGGCTTTCCAGATTGAGCTTTCTTTGGATCGTTATAATGGCTGACAATTTTCTTATCATTTGTCATCTGTACATCCTGCTCTCCCGTCTGGTTACTATAAATACAGCAATAAACACAAATATGAATCAATCATCATAGAACAAGTGTCAGAAGGATTGTATTTGAGTTTTTCTGCTTTTTTTCATCATTATTTCAGTTATATTTTGGATTTTATGCTGTTTTCAACATTTTTTTTGTTACATTGCGACAACTGTTCACTTATTCATGATCCCTTGGTAAACAAAAAAGTACTAGACTAGAAAATATATCATGATCACAGCAATTTGGGTACGAACCCAGGACACCCAGTTTTAAATCCTCGGTGCTAACCACTCGGCTCTGGCAGATTCCTGAATGTCTGAAGGAACACCCATGTCTGTCAACAAATAGCCAATAACAATAACCAGTCATATCGTGACGGAAAGACTGTTTGACAACAAAGAATTGACCCCCCAAGTTCAAACTGAGAAAAGACAGGTGGCAACAAATAAGAAAGCCTATGATAATTTCGTTCAGTTTAACCCTTTCCCTCATACGACAATTCTGCAGCAGACGACTTTGAACGTATTTTGTCATAACATAGAAAATCTCCATAATTGAATGGAGAACCTATGACAAAAAGTGGAAAACATTGTGGCAAAAGGAGAAATTGCACGTTTTGTGCAATTTCTTCTTTTGTCACTATGTTTTCAAAAAGCCGTCTGCTGCAGAGGCGTCAGAAAGCGTCTATATGAGGGAAAGGGTTAAAGTCAAAAACATGATCTGTTATCTAGGTGACTAAGCAGCAATAGGCTAGGAAATGTGCATGCTCCAAAGGCAATCTGACGTGAACACCTCAAGCAAGGATCAAACCTGGCAAAAACCTGTTAATAAAGTCAATTACTCGAACAAGGTAGTTGTTTTGTTGCAGATATTTTCCTATGAGAGATAAGAGTTTATTTACCATTGAACTTTTGATATTCTATATCCCAGTGATAATTATCCCTTTCTGACCCTACGCATTTTGACGCAATAGCAGCAGACGACTTTTGAAAACCTTGAGGCTCATCATAACTTTCAACTTTATTTAACAATTAAGCTATCTTTTATGGAGATTTTTCAGGTTTTCGTCACTATTTTTTCAAAATCTTCTGCTGCAGATTTGTTGTATGTGGGAAAGGGTTAACATGACTGTGTGCTGCAAACAATCCTTTCTGCACACTAAATGGTATATAAATTATATATATCCTACATTACAATTGATGGCAAGTTATGTCATATCTAGTAACCAACGTTATATTCTGATAAAAATAGCTGTGTTTATGGCGCTTCTTTTGCCGTGCATGTGACTTCATTTCATATAATCCGGGCAACTGATAACATCCCATGGGAATTATTTCTCACTAGGAAATTATTAATTTTCAAATCCGCAGATATTTCTATAAATCTTCACTGTATATGTTATATAAAGAATTATGATTTTCATTTAAAAGTTTGAAATGCCATACCTGATAACATTATGCTTTTCCTTCCTAATCATATCTTTATTATTCGTGAACAGTATAGTATGGTGGGGCTGGGCTCCAGCCACAGTGGGTAAAATTCCACGAGCCCCGGACGTCACTGGTTGGAGAACTCCATTGTAAACTAATAAATCATCAACTATAAACTGAAATAGAAAGAACAAATATCCTTCAAACATTACAACGCAGAGGAAATCATTCTGGAAATTATTTTGTAAAGTAGTATCAATTATTTTGTTAACCATTTCCCACATAAAATAAATCTGCAGGAGATGACTTTATAACATTAAGTCATAGATGTAGAAAATCTCTATAAATGAAGATATAACAATTGAAATGAGCTGAAAATATTGCAACAAAAAGAAAAAGTGCTCATTATGAGCAATTTCTCAATTTGCAACAATGTTTTCAAAAGTCCTCTGCTGCAGATGCGTTAAAATGCGTCTGCAAGTGGGAGAAACAAAATAAACACTTAATTTGTTCATGTAGAACAAAAAGAAGTTGCTTGATTTGTGCAATTATACTGTGTACTGTACGGGTGCCTGTTTAAAACTTTCCCACATACAACAAATCTGCAACAGACAACTTTGAAAACATCAAGTCAAAAACAAAGAAAATCTGTATAAATGAAGGTTTAAATATCTAATTTGTTAGTGTAGAAAAAGAAGAAGTTGCTCAAAAGTTGTCTGCAGTAGAGGCGTCAGAAAGCATCTATATGCATCTATATAGGGAAAGGGTTAAGTAAATGGTTAACATAAGATAGGTTTGGAAACTATCAGTTATCATTTTAACCCTTTCCCACATACAACAAATCTGCGGCAGAAGAGTTAAGAAACATCAATGCAGAAATATGGAAAGTCTCTTCATGTGAAAATGAAACTAAAACTATCACTGAAGATGATAAATACCCCCTAAACAGCACCTTGACCTACACCATAACTTAATAAGTAAAAGGGACATAACTAATATGCAATTGTAACCCCTTTAGGATATGCACATCTCCTCTTGGTATAGAAGCTTCATGTAAACTTTTATTGAATTCCACCCAGTGGTTTGTAAGAAATAGGCCGGACAAAATATGGCTTTCGACTGACCGACAGCCCGACACAGTGACTCCTATATACCCCCTCTTCTTTGAAGAGGGTATAATTATTGAGTTGATTTGTAGTCATGTGGCAAAACTAGAAATTGGTCATCAAGAACAATTCCTCATTTCCCACTATACCTTACAAAAGATGTCTGCAACAGTTGCATCTAAAGGCATCTGCATGAGGAAAAGAGTTAATCAGAGCTCTAGATAAGGGGCATTTTTCATGTTCTAAAATCCTTATTTGACATTTAAAATCCCATAACATAGGATTTGCTTGAGTAATGAGAGAAATATTGTCGGGAAAAGACCTGTTCACTCCCTCTTATCTGGTCCTCTGGTTAATCATATTGTACTTGTACATGTACTTACAGCAAAATCTTTGGCTCCTCTATTTGCTGTTTTGCTATAATTCCATAGTTTTATCATAGATATAGTTGTCGGCTGATCAAAAATCACATAAACTCTGGTTAACTGAAAGTTATAAAAGAAAAATATTCATATCACAAAATAATTTTGTTCGTTTTTTCAACTTCACCATTTCCAGCATCCAACAAAACTGCAGCAGAGGTCTTCGAAAACATCTTGTCTAAAATATGAAAACTCTTTAAATGCAAGTGCAATCATTGAATAAAATTTAAAACATTATGGCAAAAGGAGAAATTGCTCATTTCTTCTTTTCAACATTTTCAAAAAATCAAATTGCGTTTGCAAGTGGGAAAGGATTAAGGTGCATATTCATTTTTAATAAAGTGATATTTAACCCTTTCCCACATACAACAAATCTGCAGCAGACAACTTTGAAAACATATCGGAACAATTTGGGAAAATTTCTATCAGGGAAAGTTTAATAATTGAAGATCATTATGATCAATTTGTCCTTTTGCCACAATGTTTTCAAAAGTCGTCTGCTGCAAAGGCGTCAGAGAGCATCTGTATGTGGGAAATGGTTATTAACAAATTATCGTTGTTCAAGCACACATAAATACTCTTTCAAAGATGCCAATCAACTGTTTCTTCTTCATGTATATTATACACTTTATTCTCTAGTTGTTAGGCTTCCTTTACCTGTAATGTCTGAAGCTCAAACAAACTGTATTTGGATGATTTAACCCTTTCCCATATATAGACGCTGTCTAAGGACTTTTGAAAACATTGTAGCAAAAGGTTTATTTGCTCATAGTGAGCAATTTCAACTTTTGTCACAAAATTTTCAACTTAATATGAAAATAATACTTTCTTTTTAAGAGAATTTCCATATTTTTGTGCACATGATTTCAAAGTCATCTGCTGCAGTTTTTTTGTATGTGGGAAAGGGTTAAAAATTTATTAACTGACTTAACAGTAACAATGCAATGTCATATAGATGCTTTCTGACGCTTCTGCAGCAGACGGCTTTTTGAAAACATAGTGACAAAAGAAGAAATTGCTAAAAACGAGCAATTTCTCCTTTTGCCACAATATTTTCCACTTTGACAAAATATGTTCAAAGTCGTCTGCTGCAGAATTGTTGTATGAGGGAAAGGATTAAAGGAATGATGATTTCTCTATACATACAATGGAAGGAAGTATGGGAGCCAGCCATGTGTGGGCACCATCTGACGTATCGTTTGTACCGTCTATAAGTTTATCTGGAGTTCTGGGATCATTCTGTATATTTTCCAACACATTTACACTGTCTGGGTAGGCTGATATATCTGAAGTAGTATTCGTTTAGTATTAATAACATAGGTTCGGTAAGCAATTAATGGATCCTATACCCAATTATGATCTAAAAAAACCCAACACATTTTAACATGCCCTCTTCTAGTGTCCCATTTGTTTGAAGGTCAGACAAGATCAAATTATTTCTACTTGTTTGTCACATGGGAAAGGGTTGAATGATTTTGGTGGACAGTTGTATTATGTCAAGGTACAGTTAAGCTCAAATTATTGTAAGGAGGGTTAACTCCTTTGGACTTTGAAAATTTCAAAGATCTATAGATATCCCAAACTGTAAACTTTAATTGAGTTGACATAATACAACTCTCCACACAAAATCATTTAAACCTTTTCCCATTTACAATAAATCTACAGCAGATGACTTTGTAAACATTTAGTCAAACATATGGAAACACTCTATAAATAATAGAACAATTATTGAAAAAAGTTTAAAACATTGTGGCATAAGGAGAAATTTCTCATTATGAGAACAAAATTTGCTTTTGTCACAATTGTTTCAAAAGTCATCTACAAGAGGCATCAGAAAGCATCTGTATGTGGGAAAAGGTTAAATATATGCATATATTGCAACAAGAGTAAGTGTAAACCAAGAAGTTTACAATCTGTTTAAAGTCCAATGGCAATACCTCTAATTGGAATAAACCAATGGAATCTAAATTTGAACTTGACACATGTATCTTGCCAAAATACAACTTTCGTACTACAAATTACTTTGAAATATCAGCACAAATTGTGACGGAAACAAATGGAAAAAAATTATGATTTAATAAAACTGTAGGCATAAAATAGTATGAATCATAGTATCATTTGATAGAGTTTAAAACATTGTGCAAAAAGAAGAAATTGCATGTTTCGATTGACTTGTCATTTTCCAAGAATGCTTTTCACATTTTTCTGCAGCAGAAATGTCAAGATTTTTGGTATGAAAGAAAGGTTTACATTTATAATGAATCTGATAAATAACAATGTTAATATAATTGTAGAATACATACTGCTTTCTGTAAGAGGTATTTGCTGTAGATTGGCATCATAGAACTCCAGACCATTCAAACCGACATAGTATACATCTCCCCATGTACTAAATAGTTGTAACTGATATATAACTAATACCTGGTTAAGGAACATAAAGGACAATTGACTTGAAATACCTTTAAAGCCATATATTTTTAAGGAAAAGGTTACTGGTTGTTTTCTGCAGCAGACAACTTTGAACATATTTTGTCAATCAATAGAAAATCTCTATAATTGAATGTATAACCTATGACTAAAAGTGAAAAACATTGTGGCAAAAGTAGAAATTGCTTGTTTTGAGCAATTTCTTCTTATGTCACTATGTTTTCAAAAAGCTGTCTGCTGCAGAGGCATCAGAAAGCATCTATATGAGGGAAAGAGTTAAGTTTCATGTGTTACTCTGTCAGTGCAAACAGGTACAAGTTGGCTTTCATGAACAATATAGATCTAGATAAACCTCTCTGTATGTGCACAGCCTGATAAAGAGTCTGATATGAAAAAACCGATGAACAGGCTGATCTGAACTTTCACTGTTCAGAGATGCAGACTTGTACTTTTTTGCATGTACATCCTTATATAATGTCGCCTTTTAAATGGAATGAAACACTTGCCTACGCTGGCAGTCAAATCCTAGTTTGTGCAATTTATATAACTATGAAATTTTAAAGGTCCAAGGGCAATTAATCTGTTCAGTAAATTCAGGCGGCTTAATTCAAACTAACCTTGTTTTTTGTTATAATATAACTACCCACCAAATATTTGCATAAAAAGGATACATCCACATGGCATCTGTACAAAATCATAATTCTGACTTTCATCTGTACTGGGTCTGTAAATGAAGAGACAAGGATAGAAATTAAGGTCACACAGTACTTTCATATCAGCAAAAGTTTAGAGCCAATTGAATTAAACAAAATCACAATAAAAGTACATAACAATAATAAAGTTTTCAAATCAAAAGAAATTAACCCTTTCCCTCATATAGACGCTTTCTGACGCCTCTGCAGCAGACAGCTTTTTAAAAACATAGTGACAAAAGAAGAAATTGCACAAAACGTGCAATTTCTCCTTTTTTCCACAATGTTTTCCACTTTTTGTCATAGGTTATCCGTTCAATTATGGAGATTTTCTATTTTTTGACAAAACACGTTCAAAGTCGTCTGTTGCAGAATTGTCGTATGAGGGAAAGGGTTAAACTTACAACTTAATTCTGCTCAGAATTATGGTTTAATTGTTGAATACACTTAAGGAGAGAAAAATGACCATGTCTTACCCGAGAGCAGAAAGTCCACGAATATTGCTATTGGCGTCCGGAGAAAATGAGATTTCCTGGGCATAGTCAAAATGGCAGTTTCCAGGGCCTTTCCTAACTAAATAACCCTCTGGCGGTGATATCACTTTTCTGTCTATTGTAACATGAACCAATCTAGCCTGAAATAACATTCATTCATTCAAGTTTATGTCGATGCTACAGTACCATCAAACCAGTTCTTTAACCCTTTCCCTCATATAGACGCTTTCTGACGCCTCTGCAGCAGACGGCTTTTTGAAAACATAGTGACAAAAGAAGAAATTGCACGTTTTGTGCAATTTCTCCTTTTAACAAAATGTTTTCCACTTTTAGTCATAGGTTATCCATTCAATTATAGAGATTTTCTATTTTCTGACAAAACATCTTCAAAGTCGTCTGCTGCAGAATTGTTGTATGAGGGAAAGGGTTAATCCTCCCAATAAACAATAAATGTGCAGCATACAACTTTGAAAACATCTGGGCAAAATGTGAACAATCTTGATAAGTTTTAAAGTATAATTATTGAACAAATTATTACATTGCGACAAAGGAGAAATTGCTCATCATGAGCAATTTCTCCTTTTGTCATAATGTTTTCAGAAGCCGCCGTCCACTGCAGAAGCCTTAATGTATCTATAAGTGGGAAAGGGCTAAACAGAAATGTCAAATGAGGATGTAAAACCATGTGATAATCATTGAAGAGACTGTCTTTAACCCTTTCCCTCATATAGATGCTTTCTGACGCCTCTGTAGCAGACAGCTTTTTGAAAACATAGTGACAAAAGAAGAAAATGGTCAAAACAAGCAATTTCTCCTTTTGCCACAATGTTTTCCACTTTTAGTCATAGGTTATCCATTCAGTTATAGAGATTTTCCATTTTTTGACAAAATATGTTCAAAGTCGTCTGCTGCAAAATTGTTGTATGAGGGAAAGGGTTAACTAAATTACGAGTATTGTTTGTGCACAACATAGGGCTTCAAAACAGAAGTGAAGTCTTTATCATATGTTATATGGTCATATGTTTTTATTCTCCTTGGAGGTAGGGGTGAGTGCTGGAAGTAACCAAAGATTTTGTTTGTTTGCACCTTTTCAGCTTGAAAATTGAAATATACCAGAATCAAGTTAGTATTGTTTTGCTTGCTTTTGACAGGAAGTAATAATTGAAATAGTTTTCAATGTGACCCTAACTTCGCCAGTCATTCTCTTTAATTAATATCTATTTTCATTTGACTCCTTGAAGGACATCAATCATTATTTCCTAACTTAAGAGAAACCACAACTTTTATTTGATCATTAGGAATTTCATTACTTTTTTAATCATATCCTATTGCATTGTTTTACTCCTTTAAGCGAAGACAAAATGGATATTGCTTTCAGAGTCAAGTTAACCCAATCCAAACCAAACAAGAACTATCATTGAAGATGATAAATACACCCAAAACAGCACCTTGACCTACACCATAACTTAATAAGTAAAAGGGCCATAACATGTAAAAAGCATGCAATTGTAAGACCTTTAGGATATGCACATCTCCTCTTATTATAGAACCTTCATGTAAAATTTTATTGAATTCCACCAAGTGGTTTGTAAGAAATAGGCCGACAAAATATGGCTTCCGACCGACACAGTATGGCTTCTGACCGACACAGTATGGCTTCCGACCGACCGACACAGTGACTCCTATATACCCCCCCCCCAAAACTTTGTTTTTTGGGGTTATAATTAGTCTCTTAATCCAAACCATAATAATTCTACTCACCCCTCTGTATGTGTCTTCTTTACTCTTATTATAGTTCCATATTCGGAGTCCCGCCATTAATACTTTCTGACCAAAGTTAATGGTGAGCATGTGGTTATTACCCTCGGTGAAGGGTATTAACCACATATGCTCATCTGACACAGTCACATTGTTTCCATTTATCAACCTGTAGAAGAAATGTAACATTTTACACATACATCTTAATTAACCCTTTTCCACATACAAACGCTTTCTGACGCCTCTGAGGCAGACGGCTTTTGAAAACATTGTGGCAAAAGATGAAATTGATCTGTGTTTTCAAAATTTGTCTGCTGCAATTGCATCATAATGTGTCAAAAAGCTAAGTAAACAAGATGTGTTTGTGAAACACTGATGCCCCTGAATGGCAACATCTAGGTCAAAGGTCAAGGTCGCAAGGTCAAAAATTTTGGTACTGACAGAAAGGTCATGTCACAAGGAATACACATGTGAAATATGGTAGCCGTACCTGTTATGGTTCAAAAGTAGTGGTCAAGGTTAAAGTTTTTTTCGACAGACAGACAAAGAGACAGACAGAAAGACAGACAGACAGACAGGCCAAAAACCAGATGCCCACCGAATCGGTGATTCCGGGGGCATAAAAATACAGAAACTATCTATTAATGAAAGAATGATTATTGAATGAAATTTAAAACATTGTAGTGAAATGAGAAATTGCTCAACCAATTTATTTTCAAAATCATCTGCTGCCGAGCCGTCAAAAAGGGTCGACGTGTGTGAAAGGGATCATCATGAGCAATTTTTCCAAAAATTGTGTGATACAGAGTTCTTTTAATCGTTTTTAGATGTTTTTAGACAGAACAAGAAATATGTGAGCTACTGCTCACTAGTGATACCCCCGCTCATGTTTTGAAAGACATATGTGATGGTGGGGTAAAGGGCCATAACTCCGTGAAAAATTATCCAACCGGAACGCAAACACGATATGCGCATCTACACTTGGTGGTGATCCTTCCTATGAAGTTTCATAAAATTCCAAAAAGCGGTTGCAGAGAAATAGCCCGGAAATGAATTTAGTCATACATAGCCTGATGGTGGAGTAAAGGGCCATAACTCCGTGAAAAATAATCCAACCGGAACGCAAACACGATATGCGCATCTACACTTGGTGGTGATCCTTCCTATGAAGTTTCATAAAATTCCAAAAAGCGGTTGCAGAGAAATAGCCCGGAAATGAATTTAGTCATACATAGCCTGATGGTGGGGGTAAAGGGCCATAACTCCGTGAAAAATAATCCAACCGGAACGCAAACACGATATGCGCATCTACACTTGGTGGTGATCCTTCCTATGAAGTTTCATAAAATTCCAAAAAGCGGTTGCAGAGAAATAGCCCGGAAATGAATTTAGTCATACATAGGGGTAAAGGGCCATAACTCCGTGAAAAATAATCCAACCGGAACGCAAACACGATATGCACATCTACACTTGGTGGTGATCCTTCCTATGAAGTTTCATCAAATTCCAAAAAGCGGTTGCAGAGAAATAGCCCGGAAATGAATTTAGTCATACATAGGGGTAAAGGGCCATAACTCCGTGAAAAATAATCCAACCGGAACGCAAACACGATATGCGCATCTACACTTGGTGGTGATCCTTCCTATGAAGTTTCATCAAATTCCAAAAAGCGGTTGCAGAGAAATAGCCCGGAAATGAATTTAGTCATACATAGGGGTAAAGGGCCATAACTCCGTGAAAAATTATCCAACCGGAACGCATACACGATATGCGCATCTACACTTGGTGGTGATCCTTCCTATGAAGTTTCATCAAATTCCAAAAAGCGGTTGCAGAGAAATAGCCCGGAAATGAATTTAGTCATACATAGGGGTAAAGGGCCATAACTCCGTGAAAAATAATCCAACCGGAACGCAAGCACGATATGCGCATCTACACTTGGTGGTGATCCTTCCTATGAAGTTTCATCAAATTCCAAAAAGCGGTTGCAGAGAAATAGCCCGGAAATGAATTTAGTCATACATAGGGGTAAAGGGCCATAACTCCGTGAAAAATAATCCAACCGGAACGCAAACACGATATGCGCATCAACACTTGGTGGTGATCCTTCCTATGAAGTTTCATCAAATTCCAAAATGCGGTTGCAGAGAAATAGCCCGGAAATGAATTTAGTCATACATAGGGGTAAAGGGCCATAACTCCGTGAAAAATAATCCAACCGGAACGCAAATACGATATGCGCATCTACACTTGGTGGTGATCTTTCCTATGAAGTTTCATCAAATTCCAAAAAGCGGTTGCAGAGAAATAGCCCGGAAATGAATTTAGTCATACATAGGGGTAAAGGGCCATAACTCCGTGAAAAATAATCCAACCGGAACGCAAACACGATATGCGCATCTACACTTGGTGGTGATCCTTCCTATGAAGTTTCATCAAATTCCAAAAAGCGGTTGCAGAGAAATAGCCCGGAAACGAAAGTGTTACGGACGGATGGACGGAAGGACGGACATGGGTAAAACAGTATACCCCCCCTTTCCTTCGGAACCGGGGGTATAATTATTTTATGTCTACATAAAAAGCATGAATGTGGATCATCATCAATATAACAGTATCTGTCGATGAAAATGTTTGAATTTCAATCACACTTACTTATCTAGAGTTCTGTCATCCCTTTCATGCCCCTGTAACCCTCGCACGTCAGATGGAGTGGCTGTCATCGTTTCCATGGATACAGGTAATGCTTCCCCATCTTTACCCACAACCTCTAGTCCAGTGAGACCTAAATAGTGCTGGTCGCCCCAGGTGGCTGTGAAATGCAGTTCTAAACCTGTAAGGGGCGAAATAGAGGGATGAGTCTCAAAATTAACACATAAACCCTTTGCCTCAAATAGACACTTTCTGACGCCTCTGCAGCATAAAGCTTTTTGAAAACATGATGACAAAAGAAGAAATTGCTCGAAACGATAAATTTCTCCTTTTATCACCATGTCTCTATTCAATTATTGTATTTTTTTTTAAAGGAAGTTTCCAATATTTTTCAGGTATGTTTTCAAATTCGTCTGGTGCAGATTTGATGTATGTGGGAAAGGGTTAACATATTGAAAAGTCTGCTGGTCATCTGAAGATTTTGAAAACATCCACTGAATTTGTTTGGATACCTCATGAAATAAAACCAACTTTATAGAATAGAGTAGAAAACAATAAGCAATTTCTCTTTATTCCACTTTTCAAGTCATCTGCCAATACATCTACATATAGTAAAGGGTTCATATAGGTGCTGTATATTTCTTTGATAATTTTTTTGCTGAAAGTCACATGACCAAGACTTGCTAACTTCCTTTAAATTTAAGATACTTTATACCTGTCCTGAAATGGACCTATTTCAAAAGCGATATCAATATCCACACCAACTGTCTCACTCCCAGGTATAGAAAAGGAGTAAAACGTTTTTTTGTTGTAAATTATCACCCCCTTATTACTCAATCAAACCCTATATTGTGAGTAATTGAAACCGTTGCCTCAATGAAATGATCATTTAGAGTAGCCTTAAAACAGGGTTGAGATTACATGTATATAATGGTTTAACAACAAATCTGAAGCAGACAACTGTGAAAACAAACAAAATATTGAAAATCACTATAGTTGAAAGATTAATTACAGAATAGTTGAAACTATTGTTGCAAAATTAGAAATTGCTTATAGTGAAAAAAAATCCATTTTACCACAATGTTTTCATTAGTCCTCTGCTATAGAGAAGTCAGAAAGCACCTGTATATGGGAAATGGTTAAACAGGTTTTCGACAGCAGATGACTTAAGAAATATTAAGTAAAAAACATGGCAACTCTATATATGTAAGTTAAATTGTTTAGTAACGTTGAAAACATTGTGACAAAGGGAGAAGTTGCTCATTATAAGCAATTTTTCTAATTGTCTCAATCATTTCAAAAGTTATTGGCTACATAGACGTCAAAAGCATCTGTATGTGGGAAAGGGTAAAAAACGGAAAAAAACCCGACTCATTTAGAGATCTCACTTACATGTTCCTTTATATACCAGAATATCTCCTTCATACTCCGGGGCAATTGACATGTTGGTGGCTTCTCTCTGCAATTCATTGATGTTACCTACAGCCCGGGTGAAAGGTCGATCCTGAAAACATATCATTAACTCTTTAACCCTTTCCCAAATACAGCTAATCTTTGAAAACCTCAAGGCAAAAAATAAGGAATATCTCTATAAATGAAAGTATAACTATGAACTATTAATTAAAGTTGAAAACATTGTGGCAAAAGGAGAAATGACTCGCTATAAGCATTAACTATATGCATTAACAAGATTAACTTTGTAATAACAGTTTTTGGGAGTTGAAATTGTTCAATCCAAAATATTGTATCCCTAATAAAAATGCCCCAAAATATCATTTTGTTACAGGTATTGCTAGTCAGCAAGGTAACTATATAAATCAACTTGATACACCTAAAATTGGCTATAGACACTTCTAAATGCAAAAGCTGGACAAGTCCTTTTTAAAAGTTTAGGATTGAAAGCTATAATACACACCGCTCCTCCTCCTTCTCCTTCTGCAGTAGAAGGCCTCTCTACATCAAATGGTACATCATCACTCAACATTTCTCCTTCATATGCCTCGTCATTCTGGGATACAGCATCTAAGATTCCTTCATCCATTGTAAATAACATTGTCTGCAAAAAAAAAAGCATTCATATTGTAAAGGGGGAAATATTTTTGAAAATTTTCTTTTTCTATTTATATTTTAAAATCTTTATCAAAACAATACTTCTAATTGTTCAGATGTAAAACGTTTTAACTTTTTCCTTCATACAGATGCTTTCTGATGCCGGACCGATAGAGATTTCAAAATTTCCGGAGCCCTGATAGACACCTTTCAAATTCTTACTAACATGTTTTGAAAGTCTAATTTGCCCAATGTCGTTAACAGTTTTAAGACAAGAGACAATGTCAAAGTATGTTCTTGTCTAACACATTTAAAATGACAAACAGTTTTTACAACACAGTTGGTCTGATCTCATAAAAAATGTCACACCAATGGTTATCATTTCTTGTCATAATACATGTCTAAGACCATTCTGGAAGGCCAACCTGGTCTTTATATTGATTCTTTTTCAATGTCCCCCAGAGTTGAACATAATGACAGTTGACTGTATATAAGTGTTGCTTACATCCCCAAATGCCTCTGTACCACCTTCGACCCCTCCACAAGCCCGGGCTATTTCACCCTTAAATATCACAGATGAATCTAACGTTATCACAACATCTTTGGCACCACGGTATGAATGAATACGTGATTTATTGTAGTTCTGAAATGAAAATGAATCTTCGATATAAGCATTTTACAATAGAAGGAGTGTGCATAGTAAACCACATGTGTCCTTTGCAAATAAGTTGAAGCCAGTTAGACAGACAGACAGACAGATTAATTGACATATGATACAAAGATGATCCCAATATGTCACCCTGGCAAAATAGGAGAAACAAACAATTGAAATGTCTGATGTTAAACTTTTTAAACTTTTTTAGAAAATGTGGAAATAATTGTCCTTTTGCGAGATCTGATGCAGATTTGTTGCATGTTAGATAGGGTTAACATTGTTTGTTGTCTGGCAAATAGGGAATGAGCCCATTTTAGAAAAGAGCAACTCTAATTTCCCTTGGAAACATAAAACAAGAGTGCCATAGGGCAAACGCCAACGCTCGTCTGCTTTTAACTAAGTCGAAAAAGATGCATTATTAAAGCCAGAGTTATGTGCATGTGTATTGTTCCTAGGATCATGTGTACCAAGTTTCATTTGAAAATGTTTTTGAGTTATGAGGTATGCCGACGACGCCAAGGGTATCACAATAGCCCAACTTTTTTCTTCAAAAAACAGACAAGCTTAAAAAGGACAGACTGCACATAATAAGAAAGTTTCCTAGTCTCTAAATATTTTCTATGGCTTTAAATTATCATCTATATAAAGACTCAAGCAGTACTCACCCATATTCTCAATAAAGCTATTTTACAAGGTTTCTCTAAAGTTGCAAACACAAGGTGGTCCTTTCCTTTAACAAAGGGAGCTAACCACATGTGGATGTCATCTCTTGTTCTATTTACACAATCAGACAAGTTTTTGACAACACGAGGATCTTTGTTGTAGTCTGGTAGAATGTTAATATCACTAGGATCAGCTCGAATCTGAAATAGGAATTATGTGAAAAGCTGTAAAAATAATCTTTGATGACGAAAATTAAAAGAAATTCCTTCTTGCAAGAGTACCAATTACCGTAAAATATTCAACTTCAAATGTGTTCAAAAGAAGCTACAATTTGTTGAACTAGTTATGTTAACCATACAAATCTCCACATGAACAACCTACAACAAATCCGCAGCGGACAACTTAAAATGTTGAGGTAAAACAAGAGGGCCAAGATGGCCCTAAATCGATCACCTAATTGATAGTAAATTAGTAGCAAATATTTAACTGCAAATATCTGGAAAATTTTATCAGGGAGTGCAAATGAAACTGAAAGGAGTGGACACTTCTCAAGAAACAGCTTATCAGTAAAGGCCATTTATATCTTGAAATCTAACAAGAATGGAATTATAAAGTTTTTGTAATTTTGCACCTTTCCTGATGCCGCCTTGCTGCCCTGTTTTTCAACAAAATCAATATGGCTTCAACAGTTTATTTAGAGGGTCACTTAAGAAACATTTCTACCAAATTATCTTGCAATCGCACAAGTAGATTATGGAGGAAAAGGATTTTAAAATTTTGGTATTTTTCTCACTTTCTGATGCCGCAGCAACCAAAGTTCTCAATGGAATTTAAATCTTTGAACAATTTTGAAAGAGGACCACCAAAGGAACATTCTTGTGATGTTTTGTGGAAATTGGTCTATTGGAATGGTAGGAGTTGGTCGTCATTTGTAGCTTAAAGTTCAATTTACCCTTTTTGTGATGATATGATTGTGTAACCAATCAAAACGGCTTAAACAAATTAAATAGAGGATCATTACAGTAAGATTCGTATTATATTTTCTTAAAATCAGACAAACACTTTCATAAAAATGGAATTTTCAAATTTTGTCATTTTGCCCCTTTTCTGATGCCGCCTGACTGCCATGTTTTTCGACCAATCAGTATGGCTTGAACAATTTCTATAGAGGGTCACCCAAGGAACATTTCTACCAAATTATATTTGAATCTGACAGGCAGATTCGGAGGAGAAGATTTTTAAAGTTTGGACATTTTGTCCCCTTTCTGATGCCGCAGCAAACAAAGTTCTCATAGGAATTTTAATCTTTGAACAATTTTGAAAGAGGACCACCAAAGGAACATTCCTGTGATGTTTTGTGGTAATTGGTCTATTGGAATGGTAGGAGATGGTTGTCATTTGTAGCTAAAAGTTCAATTTACCCCTTTTGTGATGACGCCTGGTTGCTATGATTGTGTAACCAATCAAAACGGCTTAAACAAATTGAATAGAGGATCATTACAGTAAGATTCGTATTATATTTTCTTAAAATCAGACAAGCATTTGCATAAAAATGGAATATACATCTATCCCCCTAAGACGGAATGTGTCGGCCGGATCAGTCTGCGCGGACGTGCAGGCTGATCTGGTCGATACATTACGCAGATGTTTAACGCCGCAGCTGCATTTTTTGGGCATTTTGAAAAATAATGTGTAGGCACGTGCCTACAGTGCCTAAAGGGAGATACGCTCCTGGTGGTGGAGAGGTAGAACGTCGGCCTCTCGCACCAAAGTTCCCGGGTTCAAGTCCCGTGATGAGCGGGTTTTGACTTTGGGATTTTTTCACACAAACGGGGCTAAGTCTCCGCAGCAACCAAAGTTCTCAATGGAATTTAAATCTTTGAACAACTTTGAAAGAGGCCAACCAGAGGAACAGTCCTGTGATGTTTCACGGAAATTGTCCTTGGAGTTTGGGAGGAGAAGATGTTTAAAGCTAAAAGTTAACGCCGGACGGACGACGGACAAAAAGTGATCAGAATAGCTCACCTTGAGCCTTCGGCTCAGGTGATCTAAAAATGAAAAATCTTAATGAGATATACATGTATCTCCTTTTGACATGATGTTTTCAAGAGTCTTCTGCCGATGAGGAGTTAAAATGTGTCTTCTTGTGGGTAAGGGTTAACCCTTTCCCACCTGCAGACGCATTTTGATGCAATAGCAGCAGACGACTTTTGAAAACATTGAGGCCAAAGGTGAAATTGCTCATGATGAGCTATTTCTCCTTTGGCCACAATGTTTTCAACTTTATTTTAAAAGGTTTTTGTCACTATCTATTCAAAGTTGTCTGCTGCAGATTTGTTGTATGTGGGAAAGGGTTAAGATGTTAAGGCATAAGTCATGAAAATAAAACAAGATGTGTTTGTGAAACACTGATGCCCCCAAATTGCAACATCTAGGTCAAAGGTCAAGGTCGCCAGGTCAAAAATGTTGGTACTGAGAGAAAGGTCATGTCACAAGGAATACACATGTGAAATATGGTAGCCGTACTTGTTATGGTTCAAAAGTAGTGGTCAAGGTTAAAGTTTTTTTCGAGAATGGCAACATCTAGGTCAACGGTCAAGGTCGCAAGGTGAAAATTTTTGGTACTGACAGAAAGGTCATGTCACAAGATATACACATGTGAAATATGGTAGCCGTACCTGTTATGGTTCAAAAATAGTGGTCAAGGTTAAAGGTTTTTTTTGAGAATGGCAACATCTAGGTCAAAGGTCAAGGTCGCAAGGTGAAAGTTTTGGTACTGACAGAAAGGTCATGTCACAAGGTATACACATGTGAAATATGGTAGCCGTATCTGTTATGATTAAAAAGTAGTCGTCAAGGTTAAAGTTTTTATCGAGAATGGCAACATCTAGGTCAAAGGTCAAGGTCGCAAGGTGAAAAATGTTGGTACTGACAGAAAGGTCATGTCACAAGGTATACACATGTGAAATATGGTAGCCTTACCTGTTATGGTTCAAAAGGAGTGGTGAAGGTTAAAGTTTTTTTTGAGAATGGCAACATCTAGGTCAAAGGTCAAGGTCGCAAGGTCAAAAATGTTGGTACTGACAGAAAGGTCATGTCACAAGGAATACACATGTGAAATATGGTAGCCGTACCTGTTATGGTTCAAAAGTAATGGCCAAGGTTAAAGTTTTTTTCGAGAATGGCAACATCTAGGTGAAAGGTCAAGGTCGAAAGGTCAAAAATGTTGGTACTGACAGAAAGGTCATGTCACAAGGAATACACATGTGAAATATGGTAGCCGTACCTGTTATGGTTCAAAAGTAATGGCCAAGGTTAAAGGTTCTTTTCGAGAATGGCAACATCTAGGTCAAAGGTCAAGGTCGCAAGGTCAAAAATTTTGGTATTGACAGAAAGGTAATGTCACAAGGAATACACATGTGAAATATGGTAGCTGACCTGTTATGGTTCAAAAGTAGTGGTCAAGGTTAAAAAAACAAGAGGCCCATGAGGGCCTATGCTCTACTGGTATAGTTCTTTGGTCATTTTCAATCCAGAGCATGTATGTATGGTGAAGATCGGATAGTAAATGGAGGCTCTTTTGTGTTCACAAGCTGTATTATAGCAATTTTTACAATTTCATGGGCCATAATCCAGTCTTGCATGGGCGGATCTAGCTGGTTTTCAAAAGGAACCAAGCTCTCATCAATATTTAACTACTATCTAAGTTTGGTGAAGATCAGATAGTAAATGGAGCCTCTATTGTGTTCACATGCTCAATTATAGCAATTTGGACAATTTCAAGGGCCATAATCCAGTCTTGCATGGGCGGATCTAGCTGGTTTACGAAAGGAACCGAGCTCTCATGGATATCTTACTACTGTATAAGTTTGGTTGAGATACAATCAAAAGTGAAGACTGTATCGTGTTAACAATCTCTTTTATAGCAATTTTGACTATTTCAAGGGCCATAATCCAGTCATGCATGGGCGGATCTGGCTGGTTTTCAAAAGGAACCGAGCTCTCATGGATATCTAACTACTGTATAAGTTTGGTTGAAATACAATCAAACGTGAAGACTATCGTGTTAACAAGCTCTTTTATAACAATTTTGACCATTTCAAGGGCCATAATCCAGTCATGCATGGGCGGATCTGGCTGGTTTTCGAAAGGAACCGAGCTCTCATGGATATCTAACTTCTGTATAAGTTTGGTTGAGATACAATCAAAAGTGAAGACTGTATCGTGTTAACAAGCTCTTTTATAGCAATTTTGACCATTTCAAGGGCCATAATCCAGTCATGCATGGGCAGATCTGGCTGGTTTTCGAAAGGAACCGAGCTCTCATGGATATCTAACTACTGTATAAGTTTTGTTGAGATACAATCAAAAGTGAAGACTGTATCGTGTTAACAAGAAATTGTTTACGGACGGACGCACGGACGCACGCACGCACGCACGCACGGACGACGGACAAATCGCCACGTCATAAGCCCTTCTGGCCTTTGGCCAGTAGAGCTAAAAATTGTGCAGACAGGCCAAAAACTACATCTAGGTCAAAGGTCAAGGTCGCAAGGTCAAAAAATTTAAATGACGTGCAGACAGACGTGCAGACAGATGTGCAGACAGACGTGCAGACAGTGCAGACAGACGTGCAGACCGGCCAAAAACTAGATGCCCACCGAATCGGAGATTCCGGGGGCATAAAAAGAAAATATGATTTTAATTAAATACATGATATGATAAAATAGCTAATATCGGCAATTAAACATGATTGTTTTATTCATCTTTAGCAGGGATCAGGTTAACATACAGATGCTTGCTGACGCCTCTTAAGCAGATGACTGTTGAAAACAAAGGAGAAATTGTTTACAATATTTCCAACTCTTTTCAATAAGTATACTTTCATTTAAAGAGATTTTTCACACATTTTCAAAGTCATCTGCTGCATGTGTATAAGGGACAAAAAAAACACAAGAGCACCGCGTACGGCACAGACGCTCGACTGATAGAAAACAGAAAAAAAAATTGAGCTGAAATTGAAATTGAAATTGAACAAAAAACCTTAACCGGACGACCACGCTGCCGCCGCCAACGCCAGGGTCATGACAATAGCTCTCGTTTTTTCAAAAGCTAAAAAGAGTTTTTCTTAAATATGTTACCTTAGTGATTGTCATGTGTTCGCCTGTGGATGAGAAAACTTCTATCCCAGTAAGACCTACATAATGGTTATCTCCCCAGGTCGTTCTAATATTAATTACCAACTCTTTACCATAAGGCAACTCTGGTATTACAAAACCATCATCATCACTGTAAAGAAAATTTACTGATAATTATTTTTTCGTAAAAATTGCACCATGTAAAAATTCAATTAATACGATTTGATGCAGAAAAATAATTGAAAACCTTGTGGAGAAAACAATAAATTGCTTGTTTTGATCAATAACTCACTTTCTAATAATATTTTCAAAATTATCTATCAGGGAGAGAGGTAGACACAAACAACTTGGCCTCATATTGATGAATCATACCAAAGAAGAAATGGTCTGAGCTGTATTAGAGTACTGGCAGACAAATGATCAATTCTCCCAACAGAGTGATTCAAACTTGTGTTAGCGGTCATCTCTGTTAACCTGTTTCCCAAGCTTTTTGACGAATCTGCAGCAGACAACTTTTGAAAACACTGTGACAAAAGGAAAAATGCTCATTATGAGCAATTTCCCCTTTTGCCACAATATTTTCAGCTTCTTGCATCACTTATATTCTCATTTACAGAGATATTCTAATTTTTAGTCTAAATAGTTTCAGTCGTCTGCTGCAGATTTCTTGTATGTGGCAGCCTACTAGGTGCTGATCTCCAGATGGAGATCAAATTTTTCGAATGTTGCTAATAGTGACAACAAAGTAAGTAATAAATAGTTCAAAACTATTTTGGCCGTAAATGTTGAAGAACGAACAGTCAATAGAAATTCCTGAAAATGTACAAGATTTGGCTAACTGGGTATGTCTACCCAGTAAAGATGAATCATAAACAATCAATAACTAGAAATATCACTGAAGATGATAAATACCCCCAAAACAGCACCTTGACTCAAAAATGGCTTACGACCGACCAACAAAAGGGCCATAACTCTGTAAACAAGGAAAAGTAACAAAGGGCAATAACTCTGTATTTAGATTAAATAGAGTTATGGTTTCTGTACACTGCACTTCCTCTCAATGTGTTGTATCATCCTATGAAGTTTTATTAAATTCCAACAATTAGTTTTAAAGTTATGCTCCGGACAAGACTCTATGAATATGAAAAAGTAACAAAGGGCAATAACTCTGTCATTATGTTAATTAGAGTTATGGTTCTTGTACACTGCACTTCCTCTGATTATGCTCTACCATTATAAGTAGTTTTATTAGATTCCATCTATTAGTTATTAAGTAATTCTACGGACAAGAAAAAGTAACAAAGGGCAATAACTCTGTATTTAGATAAAATAGAGTTATGGTTCCTGTACACCGCACTTCCTCTCAATGTGTTGTATCATCCTATGAAGTTTTATTAAATTCCAACAATTTGTTTTAAAGTTATGCTCTGGACAAGACTCTACGAATAAGAAAAAGTAATTATGTAAATTAGAGTTATGGTTCTTGTACACTGCACTTCCTCTGATTATGCTCTACCATTGTATGCAGTTTTATTAGATTCCATTTGTTAGTTATTAAGTAATTCTCCGGACAAGAAAAAGTAACAAAGGGCAATAACTCGGTATTTAGATTAAATAGAGTTATGGTTCCTGTACACTGCACTTCCTCTCAATGTGTTGTATCATCCTATGAAGTTTTAATAAATTCCAAGAATCAGTTTTAAAGTTATGCTCTGGACAAGACTCTACGAATAAGAAAAAGTAACAAAGGGCAATAAATCTGTAATTATGTAAATTAGAGTTATGGTTCTTGTACACTGCACTTCCTCTGATTATGCTCTACCATTGTATGCAGTTTTATTAGATTCCATCTGTTAGTTATTAAGTAATTCTCCGGACAAGAAAAAGTAACAAAGGGCAATAACTCTTTATTTAGATTAAATATAGTTATTGTTCCTATACACTGCACTTCCTCTCAATGTGTTGTATCATCCTATGAAGTTTTATTAAATTCCAACAATTAGTTTTAAAGTTATGCTCCGGACAAGACTCTACGAATAAGAAAAGGTAACAAAGGGCAATAACTCTGTATTTAGATAAAATAGAGTTATGGTTCCTGTACACTGCACTTCCTCTCAATGTGTTGTATCATCCTATGAAGTTTCGTTCAAATCCTATGTTGCATTGTTAAGATATGGTCCGGACAAAATATGGCTTCCGACCGACCGACCGACCGACCGACACAGTGACTCCTATATACCCCCCCAAAACTTTGTTTTTTGGGGGTATAATTAGATGTTTATTGTACTGGAAAGTGAAATAATTGCTCTTACTTTATCCCAGAATTATGATTCTAATATTTCAAGACAACTTTTGAACAGTTTTAAAACTTTGACTAAACTATATATAATCTGGAGTTCAGCACCTTAAAGATTAACCAAAGCAACATTTCCTTCTTTATTAAACTTGTACTAAGTAGCCACCTGTGTTCAGCAGCCAAATGTTAACTCTTCCCTGGGGAGCTGCTTAAGAACAGTTTGATCATATAGGCACACACAACCACACTTTGCATGTGGAGGTATAAATAGTTACATGATTTGTATGTGTAAGATTCCTTACAACAATGACCTTTCAGTAGAAGATTTAGCCAAATACAAAGCTGTTATACATCTATTATTATGATAAGAGCAAATGACTCCTATTGGATCCAAGACAAATTAATCAAACAAGTATATTGTATTTCTCATCATTATTTGTATAATTTTTTTACTCTTTCACACTAGTTTTTTAACCCCCCCATGACTTTTGTGAAACATTGTGACAAAAGGAGAAATTGCACATCATGAGCAATTTCTCATTTTGCCACAATATTTTCAACTCTTTTCAATTATGATTATTTCTTCATAGATAATTTTCACATTTTTGCCTATATGTTTTTTTAAGTCGTCTGCTGCATTTGTCATATTAACCTTTTCCCACATACAACAAATCTGCAGCAGACGACTTTGAATACATTGTGACAAAAACCTGAAAAATCTCCAAAAAGATAGCTTAATTGTTAAATACAGTTGAAAACATTGTAGCCAAAGAAGAAATTGCTCATCATGAGCAATTTCACCTTTGGCCACAATGTTTTCAAAAGTCACCTGCTGCTATTGCATCAAACTGCGTCTGCAAGTGGGAAAGGAATAAGGGAAATGGTTGAAAGTGGTGTGATGCTGGAGTTTTAACCCTTTCCCTCATACGGCAATTCTGCAGCAGACGACTTTGAACGTACTTTAGTCAAAAAATAGAAAATCTCCGTAATTGAATGGATAACCTATGACAAACAGTTGAAAACATTGTGGCAAAAGGAGAAATTGCACGTTTTGTGCAATTTCTTCTTTTGTCACTATGTTTTCAAAAAGCCGTCTGCTGCAGAGGCGTCAGAAAGCGTATATACGAGGGAAAGGGTTAACGAGTTAATCTACTTACGAGTCCACACTCATATTGACGGGTAGTTCTTCCTGGTCCTCCTCCTCTAGTATGGTGGGCTCTACGGGTAAACCAGCTAGTTTGGCAGCTTTATTGATATACTCATCTAATACATCATCTATATAAAACAAGAAGGATGTTTCTTAATATGTTACTTATTCTTAACCCTATCACATTTGCAGACATTTTTTAAACAACTGAAGCAGCTGACTATTAAAAACGTTGTGGGAAATGAAACACTTCATCAAATTGATAAATTCCTCAATTTGCCAATGTTTTCCAACTCTTTTCAGTAATTACACTTTCATAAAGAGAGATTTGTTTACATTTACTTCTTGATGTTTTCAAAGTGCTCTGCTGCAGATTTATTGTATGTTGGAAGGAGTTAACTAGTAACATGTACAAGCTACAGATGAAGAGGACAAGTCAATCTCTAGAGAGTCAACTGGTACAGAAGTACATGTACCTAAATTTACCTTTTCCCAAATACAGACACTTTTTGATGCCTTTTCATTGAATGACTTTTAAAAACATTGTGTCAAAAAGGGAAATTTCTCAAAACAAACAATTTCCCACTCAGCCTTGTTTTCCTTGATTTTTTCCTACATTTTAAGTAAGTATTTTATTACAGCATTACTGATTCAATATCCTATTTCGATAGTTTCTGTAAAGCCTTGGCTTGAAAAAACTTTAACTGGATATGATATTTGAAGAATCATCATTTTAAAAAAAAAAGGAGGAAAGAATAGATTACAAAAAAACCTTTTACTTCTCCCAAATGTTTACTGCAGACGTCTGTAACAGAGATATCTATAGTATATGTACATAGGAAAGAGAAAAACAATTAAAAGTAAAGCAATGGGAGATGGGGTAAGGTGCTGAGAAGATGTTGATATAGTTCCTCCTTACCGTCCATATCAAGAGACAGTCTCCCTCGCTGATTTTTGTTAAACTGTGACAGGGATCCCCAGGATTCTTCAAGGGTCATACTCGGGTTTTCCCTCCACTTTGATCTGTTCTTCTGTATACGCTGCATTGGTGTATTACTGCCTTCTGAAAGTAAGTACGGATATACAAGTTTGCGTAATTTAATCCTTTCCTACATACAGACTCTTTCTGAAGCCTCTGCAAAAGACGTCTTTTGAAAACAATGTGTCAAAAGGAGAAATTGCTCAGATTTGTTGTATGCGGGGAAAATATATTATAATGAGCAATTCTCCTTTCGCCACAATGGTTTTAAGTCTACACAATAATCATACTTTCATTTATAGAGATTTTTCATATTTTTTACTAGATGTTTTTAAAAATGTCTGCCGCAGGTTTGTCATTTTGTGGATTAAACCAATAGAACCATATAACCGTTTCCCACATACAACAAATCTGCAGCAGAGAACTTTTTGAACATTTTAAAGATCTACAGGCTGGTCTGGATCTACACTGTTCACAAAGCAACTAGTACCCTTTCCTATGGGTAGGCTCATATAAATAAGGAATTGAAAAAGCTTAATTAATAATTTGGCATACCTCTCATCTCTGCATCTGGTATTTCTTTCTCTTTCCTGAAATAGAATGTTACAGACATTGTACCAATACATCACTAAACCAACATCCAATTGTTTTCTGTAGACATTTTAACCCTTTCCCACTTGCAGACGATTTCTGACGCCTGTGCTGCAGACCACTTTTGAAAACATTGTGGCCAAAGGTGAAATTGCTCATGATGATACATTAACCCTTTCCCTCATATAGACGCTTTCTGACGCCTCTGCAGCAGACGGCTTTTTGAAAACATGGTGACAAAAGAAGAAATTGCACAGAATGTGCAATTTCTCCTTTTGCCACAATGTTTTCCCATTTTTGTCATAGGTTATCCATTCAATTCAATGGAGATTTTCTATGTTTTGACAAAATACATTCAAAGTCGTCTGCTGCAGAATTGTCGTATGAGGGAAAGGGTTAACACTTCTCAACAAGAAAGACAAGAAAGACACATTTTCACTCATCTTCTTCTTCAGAAGACAACTTATGAAAACATGTTTTCAACTATATACAATAATTATACTTTCATTTAGAAATGTTATACACTTAAAAGATGTTTGCAACAGATGTGTTGTATGCATTGTATATGGGTAATTGTGCTTGTTTCTGGATACATATATATATTCTTTTTGCCAGATACATGTCCTATCATAGTCTGAAACTTTTAGTATATATCGGTAATACAAGGACTTCAAATATCCTGAAGACTGCCTAATAATGTAAAAAAAAAATCAATGTTTCCTTTTGTCACAATGTTTTCAAAAAGGTCATCTGCTACAGAGACTTCTGTATGAGGTAAAGGTTTTAATTTTTTTTTCTAGTTTTGTACATGCAGATGCAGTCAACTTTTGTCGGAATGTTTTCAACAGTTTTACTTTTTAAAGTATATTAACATTTTTACCAAGCTGTTTTTAAAAGTGTCTAATGCAAATTTGCTGTATGTGGGAAAGGGTTAATATGACTGAAGTGGCTGTATTTTGAGAAGAATTCAAACTTAAGACAAGCATGGTTTTACAAATTAACCCTTTCCCTCATATAGACGCTTTATGGCGCCTCTGCAGCAGACAGCTTTTTGAAAACATAGTGACAAAAGAAGAAATGAAATTGCTCAAAACGAGCAATTTCTCCTTTTGCCACAATGTTTTCCACTTTAAGCCATATATAGGTTATCCATTCAATTATAGAGATTTTGCATTTTTTGACAAAATATGTTCAAAGTCATCTGCTGCAGAAATGTCATATGAGGGAAAGGCTTAACCCCATTATACAAAATTACAGATACCCATACGTACTTGGCTTCAGGAAACAATGACAATTCCTCATCAATCAACATGTTTATTTCCTCTTGTGTGGGTGGGGGTTGTTGTACCTTGGGCTCCTCTTGAGATTGCTCTTCTCTTATACCACAACGGCTGTCTGGGGGATTTTCAAAAGGTGCTAGAATAAAACAGGAATATTGGCCACACATTATCACTTCAGGCTAATCTGCTTTGAAATAAAAGTGAAACAAATTGTTAGATCTAAAAATTTGACTTTAAATTTTATATAGAGCTGAAAACATTATGGCAAATGGAGAAATTGCTCATCATGAGCAATGTCTACTTTTGTCACAATATTTTCGAAAGTTGTCTGCTACAATTGCTTCAGAGTGCGTCTGCAAGTGGCAAAGGGTAAATTAAAAATGCTTGTAAGTACATGTTGTTCCAGAATGCAGTAGAAATAGTATCATTTAATCCCCAAAAATGATTTATTTACAAAAATGTATAAGGTCTTACCATTTACATCTTCCTGTTTCAGCCATCTTGGAACATCCTTCTTGCGTGGGGTTGTCTGCTCTCTGAAAGTTTAACTGAGATCTGAGAAATCTTTACAAAGACACACTGGTAGTTGAACAAAGCTTGCATGTCAATAGATAGAAATAACACCGTTAACCCTTTCACCTCATATAGACGCTTTCTGACGCCTCTGCAGCAGACAGCTTTTTGGAAACATAGTGTCAAAAGAAGAAATTGGTCAAAACAAGCAGTTTCTCCTTTTGCCAAAATGTTTTTCACTTTTAATCATAGGTTATCCATTCAATTATAGAGATTTTCTATTTTATGACAAAATATGTTCAAAGTCGTCTGCTGCAGAATTGTCGTATGAGGGAAAGGGTTAACACTTTCCAGGATACAGAAACATTTGCTTTTGAGCAGACATCTTTGGAAAACATTGTGGCAAAAGGAGCAATTGCTCTCAATGATATATTTTTCTCCTTTATCACAATGTTTTCAACTCTTTTCAATAATAAACTTTCATTTATAATAAGTTTCAATAGTTTTATCTAGATGTTTTCAAAGGGCACTTGATGAAGATTTGTATGCAGGAAAGGTCTTATAAGTTATATGTTCCAAAGAAATTACACAGAGTAATCAACAACAGCATTTCAACATGAACACAAATTAAGGTACTTAAGGCACTTAATGTTATATACAAGCCTTGACATTATCATTTTGAGGCGTACTTTGGATAAATATGTCATTCAGTAGTACAAACAAACACTGTGAAAAGGGAATCTATTGTGAAATCCTTCAAGAGTATTTTATTTGATGTCCAGGCTATCAGGTATTCAGCAAATAAAGGGTGAAATAACACATCTTGTCACAAGATAAATACATAATTAATGATCATTTGACACAGATTTACCCTTTTCCATTCAAACTATAAAAAAAAAAAAAATTCGCCACAAAAGAATTATCATTGTGCAAATCAATCACTAGTGAATTTATTACTCATTAAAATGAATAAAATTTAATGTTATTATAGGTTAAAATGCAATCCGAGTAATATATATCAGTCCAGAAATATTTACGCAAGCTCAATGCACAATCTCACAACTCAGAAATAGCATGCTCTGCATGTGGATAGTTAATAATTAATTGAGCGAACAGTTCACATGGGAAATACTACAAAGAACTAGTTAATATTTCAATTAAACTCTGTACCTCATGATAAAACTCGTCTTGTTCAGGGTTTGTGTATGTGGATAAGGGTTAATTAACCCTTTTCCAAATTTGACAACTCTGCAGCAGACGACATTGCAAATATACCCGAAAAATTTGGAAACTCCCTTTGAAATGAAAGTACAATTATTGAACAGAGTGGAAAACATGGTGACAAAAGGAGAAATTGCTCGTTTTGAGCAATTTCTTCTTTTGTCACCATGTTTTCAAAAAGCTGTCTGCTGAAGAGGCGTCAAAAAGCATCTATATGAGGGAAAGGGTTAAAACAGTACGACTACAACAGACACAGAAAGTAACAGGATATCTGTACTTACTTTTTATTCATGTCTTTGAGTTTTTGTAACATGGGCATGTCGTCCTGACTGGAGGTCACAGACACAGATGAAGATGTGGCGTTACCAGGAACTCTCATTGAATCTTCAACCTCACTCTCCTGATCTGCCTTCTTCCCTTGCACAGTGGAAACCTGTCCCTTTACTGCTTTGTTAGATTTATCTTCCAAGGATTTCTGTGCTAAAGCCTTCCTTGACACTTTGCTTTCTGACTTTCTTGGTGGCATTTTCTCTTCAGATTTTCTCGGCGTTAACAGTTTCTCTTCTGATCGTCTATGTGGCACTGGTGGTCTATTTTCTAGGCTGTAATGATAGAAAGAATAATCACAAAGGTAATATGAGCTCTTTGTACATCAATTTCATCTTGCAAGACAGGACTGTCAGCATTCAGAAATCCAATACTTATTTTTCTAGATTGTATTTGACTCTATCTTATTCTCATTACGCCTTAATGTTTTCAACTTTTTTCAGTAATGATGTCCTCAATTATTTAGGTTTTCCATGCCTTGATACTTTTAACTCTTTCCCTCATACGACAATTCAGCAGCAGACGACTTTTAACATATTTTGTCAAACAAGAGGGCCATGATGGCCCTGGAATCGCTCACCTGATTTTTTTTTCCCACTTTAGCTATATAAGCCCCGCACCCTGGCAGCCATAGTTTCTGACCAATCAACTTGGCTTGCAGGAATCTGATAGAGGGTCACCCTAGGAACATTTCTACAAAATTATTTGAAAATCGGCCAGACATTTTTGGAGGAGAATTTTTTTAAGTTTTCACTATAGCCATATTATGCAAAATAGCCCTGCCCACTGGCGGCCATGTTTTTTGACCAATCAACATGGCTTGAAGGAATCTGAAAGTGGGTCATCCAAGGAACATTTCTACAAAATAATTTGAAAATCGGCCAGACACTTTCGGAGGAAAAGATTTTTTAAGTTTTCACTATAGCCATATAAGGCAAAATAGCCCCGGCCCCCCCCCCCCCTGACGGCCATGTTTTTCGACCAATCAACTTGGATTGAAGGAATCTGATAGAGGGTCATCCAAGGAACATTTCTACAAAATTATTTGAAAATCGGTCTGACACTTTCAGAGGGGAAGATTTTTTAAAGTTTCACTATAGCCATATAAGGCAAAATAGCCCCGCCCCCCTGGCGGCCATGTTTTTTGACCAATCAACATGGCTTGAAGGAATCTAATAGAGGGTCATCCAAGGAGCATTTCTACAAAAGTATTTGAAAATCCGCCAACCAGTTTGGGAGAAGAAGACTTTTTAAGTTTTCACTATAGCCATATAAGGCAAAATAGCCCTGCCCACTGGCGGCCATATTTTTCGACCAATCAACATGGCTTGAAGGAATCTGATAGTGGGTCACTTAAGGAACATTTCTACAAAATTATTTGAAAATTGGCAGGACACTTTCGGAGGAGAAGATTTTTTAAGTTTTCACTATAGCCATATAAGGCAAAATAGCCGCGCCCCCCTGGCGGCTACGTTTTTCGACCAATCAACATGGCTTGAAGGAATCTCATAGAGGGTCATCCAAGGAACATTTCTACAAAATTAAGTTTTTTTCATTTCATTGCCATGGAAACCAGAATTCTGCATGGATCCCAAAAATTTGAAGGAAATCTGGTGAGGTCATTGAGGGGATGCTATCTGTGAAGTTTCATCCCAATTGACCCACTGGTTACTGAGGAGAAGAAGTTGACGCACGACGGATGCCGGACAAAAGGCGATCACAATAACTCACCTTGAGCAAAGCTCAGGTGAGCTAAAAATAGAGAATATCTTAAATTGAATGGATAACCTACGACTAAAAGTGGAAAACATTTGTGTCAAAAGGAGAAATTGTTCGTTTTGAGCAATTTCTTCTTTTGTCACTATGTTTTCAAAAAACCGTCTGCTGCAGAGGCGTCAGAAAGCGTCTATATGAGGGAAAGGGTTAACCCTTCCCACATACAGCTTATCTGCAGTAGACCATATTTGCAAAAATGTGAAAAATCTCTATAAATGAAACTAGAAATAATGTGAGCAAAGCTCACTGAATAATACCCCCCGCTCCCCTCCCAAAGCATCGGATACAATGGTAAAGTTTCTACGGCTAAGGAGGATTTGCGTTCGCAAGGTATCACAGGAGTACCTCGTAACCTCTTAGTTGAATTATCTTCCCTTGGAAGAATCTGAGGAGAAAAATCTTCCTTCATGCATATCTACATATAATGTGTAGCCTTCATATACAGTTTGAATCAAATCAACTGAGCCCTTTAGGAGGAGTAGCGTTTACAATCTCCCCTTGGAAGAATCTGAGGTGTATGATCTTCCTTCATGCATATCTACATATGATGTGTAACCTTCATGTAAAGTTTGAACCAAATTCATTGAGCCGTTTAGGAGGAGTAGTGCTTACAAGACATGTGGAGGTATGTGCACAGGAGTCCCTCCCAGGTAACCTCTAAGTTGAATTATCTCCCCTTGGAAGAATCCGAGGTGTATGATCTTCCTTCATGCATATCTACATATGATATGTAGCCTTCATATACAGTTTGAATCAAATTAACTGAGCCCTTTAGGAGAAGTAGCGCTTACAAGGTATGTGCACAGGAGTCCCTCGCAGGTAACCTCTAAGTTGAATTATCTCCCCTTGGAAGAATCCAAGGCATATGATCTTCCTTCATACATATCTACATATGATGTGTAACCTTCATGTAAAGTTTGAACCAAATCCACTGAGCCGTTTAGGAGGAGTAGTGCTTACAAGAAATGTGGAGGTATGTGCACAGGAGTCCCTCGCAGGTAACCTCTAAGTTGAATTATCTCCCCTTGGAAGAATCCGAGGTGTATGATCTTCCTTCATGCATATCTACATATGATGTGTAACCTTCATGTAAAGTTTGAACCAAATCCATTGAGCCGTTTAGGAGGAGTAGTGCTTACAAGAAATGTGAAGGTATGTGCACAGGAGTCCCTCACAGGTAACCTCTAAGTTGAATTATCTCCCCTTGGAAGAAAACGAGGCGTATGATGTTCCTTCATGCATATTTACATATGATGTGTAACCTTCATGTAAAGTTTGAACCAAATCCACTGAGCCGTTTAGGAGGAGTAGTGCTTACAAGAAATGTGGAGGTATGTGCATAGGAGTCCCTCACAGGTAACCTCTAAGTTGAATTATCTCCCCTTGGAAGAATCTGAGGCTTATGATCTTGCTTCATGCATATCTACATATGATGTGTAACCTTCATGTAAAGTTTGAACCAAATCCATTGAGCCGTTTAGGAGGAGTAGTGCTTACAAGAAATGTGGACATACAGACAGACAGACGGATGGACAGACAGACAGGGTGATTCCTATATACCCCCCCAAACTTTGTTTGCGGGGGGTATAATAATAAGTTGAATAAAGTTGAAAACACTTGTGGCAAATGGAGAAATTGCTTGTTTTAAGTGTCACAGTGTTTTCAAAAGTCATCTGCAGATGTGTCAGAATGCTTTGTCTGAAAGGGGTATATAAAGTTATGCCTGCCTATCCATTTTATTTGAATGAAATTCACATTGTTTGACACACAAGTTGTAAAGGCTTTTCCATACCTATCTGTAATTGATCGAGAGTTGTCAATATCGGATGAGGTATGGCCATCTAGTCTGGCTGCCATGCGCTTCGACTTCTTTGGTGTTTTAGTCCCCCGTCTTTTGGCTGGTGTGCTCCCATGGGTTGGGCCATCTGAAAATCAAACATTAATTTTGTTAAAATATAACCAGTGTGTAAACAAACTTTTCTTGAAATCTTTAACATTTGTATCAGCGCATAACATGCTATGACTTGTGTTGTTCAAACACTTTAAATTGAAAACATAAGTAGAAAAGTTTATGGAAATCTGAATTGAGAAAACTAGCTTTAACACTTTCCCACATACAACAAAACTGAAGAAGACGACTTTGAAAACATGTAGGCCAAAATCTTGAAAAATTTATATAAATCAAAGTATAATCATTAAATATATAGTTGAACAAATTGTGGCAAAAGAAGAAATTGCTTATAATAAGCAATTTCACCTTTTGAAACTTTGTTTTCAAGCCGTTTGCTGCAAATACATCTAAATGCATCTACAAGTCTTGTACAAAGTAGAAAAATTGTGGGACAAGGAAATATTGCTTTATATAAGTAATTCCTCATTTGCTCATGTTTTTCAAGATCATCTGCTGCAAAGGTACTTTTTAATTGTGTGCATTGCTCCTTTGCCAGACAACATAAGAGCAAGCCAAAGTTTATAAACAATGTTGAATAATCATGAATTTCCGATACAATGAGTGTTTCCTTGTTCCAAAAATGTATCTTTGACCCTTTCAAACATACACCAAATCTGCAACGGACGACTTTCAAAACATCTAGGCAAAATTATGGAAATTTTCCTGAAGGGAAAGAGTTGAAAACACTGTGGCAAGTGGAGAAATTAGGAAAGGGTTAAATTCATTTTTTTAAAAACCTTTACAACTTGCATTAAATTATCCCTTTCACTCATATAGATGCTTTCTGACGCCTCTGCAGCAGACAGCTTTTTGAAAACATAGTGACAAAAGAAGAAATTGCTCAAAATGAGCAATTTCTTCTTTTGCCACAATGTTTTCCACTTTTCACAGGTTATCCATTCAATTATAGAGATTTTCTATTTTTTGACAAAATATGTTCAAAGTCGTCTGCTGCAGAATTGTTATATGAGGGAAAGGGTTATAGAACATTTCCATGTTTTTGTCTAGATCTTTTCAAAGTTGTCTACTGCAGATTTGATTTCATCTTGGAAAGGTAATCATGTTCAGATTTTCGAAATTTCTGCACATTGATTTCAAGTAATGTGCCGAATTCCATCATACAATCATGAATACAACCTTTACCCTTTCTCACATACTACATTTCTGTAGCAGACTAATTTGATGTCATCAAGGTGAAAATATAGAAAATATCTATACAATTTTATATCAGTTTTACAAATGAGTACAGTTGAAAACATTTTAGCAAAAGGAGAAATTGCTCGTTTTGAGGAATTTCTCATTTTGTCATATTGTTTTCAAATATTGTCTGCTGATGAAGTGTCAAAATGTGTCTACAAGTGGGAAAGGATTAATTTCTAGACAATGTTGCAATAGAAATCTACTCACAAACCTGACAGTATTCATATTTAACTCTTTAGATATATCACACAGATCATGTATGTCCACCACAAAATCACTTAATATTCAAATTCAAAACTAAATCCTGCAAATTATGTGTCAACTTAAAAAGGAAACATTTTTCTCACAATAAATAACACAAACACATTATTTGTATGCGTTCTGCACTCAAACAGCTAGTATGAATTATATTGTAAGTCAAACTCAATAATCAATGAAACACAAGTCTCAGCTTAAAGCTGTATGAATTTACCTGTTGATGTGTATTTTGAGAGAAAACATTTGATCAGCTGAATTTACCATTGTATAGTTTGTTTAACTGTTTAAGAAACCTATTTATAACTAAGTAATGTCATGTTCAAGTCTTATCGAGGCATCTATTAACCCTTTTTCCCCAAATAGATATCAACATAGGGTACATTTTAGCTCTTTTAGACACACAAATTTCAACAAGAGCTTTGAGGAGCAAATTAACACCAACGCTCGTCTATTTTTTTCTTAGTCATAAAAAAAGAGGCATTACAGAATAATTATTAAAGCCAAAGTTAAGTGACTTGGCATAGACATGCATATTGTTCCTAGGAATATGTGTACTATTTTTAGTTTCATTTGCAAATGTTGAAAGGGTTTTTGATTGATGAGGTAAGGTTAAAGTTTTGTGACGACCCAGCCGACGCCAGGGGTATCACAATAGCCCAACTTTGTTTCTTCCATAAATAGACGCGCTTAAAGGGACAGGCAGAATTTACTAAAATTGTATAACTTGACAAATTTAACCCTTTCCCTCATATAGACGCTTTCTGACGCCTCTGCAGCAGACGGCTTTTTGAAAACATAGTGACAAAAGAAGAAATTGCACAAAACGTGCAATTTCTCCTTTTGGCACAATGTTTTCCACTTTTAGTCATAGGGGTTATCCATTCAATTATAGAAATTTTCCATTGTTTGACAAAATACGTTCAAAGTCGTCTGCTGCAGAATTGTCATATGAGGGAAAGGGTTAACTGATCCAGATCTGTGTACAAAAGTATAATTGAGCCTGTGCATGGGAAAGGTTCAAGTTGGCATCAGTGAACAGTAAAGATCCAGATCAGCCGGTGCATCCACAAAGTCAAAATGTACCCTGTTCACATGTTACTTAAACAAGTTTGTTAGAAGATTCTTTTGCGTAGATTCTGATTAGACTGACAGCAGGAAGACAAGATGATCTCAACCTACACAGTTCATAACGCACTGGCTCATACATTTCAATCATTGCTCCATCATAGTGATTCCTGACATTACCAAACGGATATCATAATATATAATTATCATTGAGAAATACGTACAACACATTGTTGATTATCTTAATTAAGCACTGATCATTGATTTAACCCTTTCCCAAATACAACAAATCTGCAACAAACGACTTTATGAGCAATTTCTCCTTTTGCCACAGTGTTTTCAAAAGTCGTCTGCTGCAGAGGCGTCAGAAAGTGTCTGTATGTGGGAAAGGGTTAACAATTGTAATCAAATATTTAACCCTTTCCTATATACAACATATCTGCAGCAGACAACTTTTTAACATTGGAAAATATATCTACTATTGTTATTGAATAAGAGTTGAAAAACAATGTGGCAAAGGTTGTCTGCTGTGGGGGCATCAGAAAGCACCTGTATGAGGGAAAGGAAAAAAACAGGCTTTTTTTTTTATTTATACCCGACAATCCACTTGGATCTAAGTTCTTGTTCAATAATTGCCTTAACCCTTTCCCTCATACGACAATTCTGCAGCAGACGACTTTGAACATATTTTGTTAAAAAATAGAATATCTCAATAATTGAATGGATGACCTATGACTAAAAGTAGAAAACATTGTGTCAAAAGCAGAAATAATTATTGTTTGTTTTGAGCAATTTCTTCTTTTGTCACACTGTTTTCACAAAGCCGTCTGCTGCAAAGGCGTCAGAAAGTGTCTATATGAGGGAAAGGGTTAACCCCAAATACAGTAAACATTTAGGCAACATTATTGAAAATCTAAAAATAATTAAAGCATGAGCAATTTCACCTTTTACAACAATGTTATCAAGCCTTTTCCATTATAAATCATACTTTCATTTCATTTTTATTTTTTTGTCTGGATGTTTTCAAACTTGCTGCTGCAGATTTGTTACATTTTTAAAAGAATTAATTAAAGGTAGAAAATCTATTCAGTCGAGACAGAAGCCTTCTTAATTCTGCTAGGAATCCGCTGTGGTCGAGTGGTTAGCGTCGGGGATTTCGAAACCGAGTGTCCCGGGTTCGATCCCCAGTCGCGGCCATTCGGTCATGGTGGAGTGCTCTTGGGCAAGGCACATTTTCTAGCCTAGTACTGGTTTGTTCACCCAGGGATCATGAATAATTAAATTTAAATGCGCGCTAAATGACCTTAGCTGTAGATGCGCCGTAAAACAATATACATTCATTCATTCATTCTTAATTCTGCTACATAAAATATTCAAAACCTTCTACTCCTAATCACTTTAATAATTTGGCCCTTAACCCTTTACAGTAAATTATACTTCTGGAGTCATCTGCTTTCCAAGGCAAACAAGAGCTGTCCAACAACAGCATGTTCAACTATTGGTATTGATTGTCAAACAAAAGAAAAGTTAAATAGAAATGACCACAGAGGCGGTCAAAGAAAGTTTGACCCTTTCCAACCTGCAGACGCATTTTGACGCAATAGCAGCAGACGACTTTTGAAAACATTGTGCCCAAAGGTGAAATTGCTCATGATGAGCAATTACTCCTTTCACCACAATGTTTTCAACTTTATGTAACAATTAAGCTATCATTCATGGAGATTTTTCAGGTATATGTCACTCTGTTTTCAAAGTCGTCTGCTGCAGATTTGTTAAATGTGGAAAAGGGTTAAACAAAATACAAATGCATTATTATTAATTGATTGATTGTTTGGTATTTTACACCACTTTCAACAAATATTTAGTTATATCACAGCGTTTTCTGGGCAAGTTACCGGTACTACTGGTCCATTTATCCTGACACCAGCCAATCAGTTGTTATGCAAGTATGGCAACCCCTAAGCGCAAAGGAGGGCAGCCATTACTACCATTTTTAAAGTCTTTGGTATGACCTGGCCGGGGATCAAACCTGCACCCGAGGCGGACACTCTACCTTTACACCACCAAGGCAGTCCCAATGCATTATGTAGATCTAAGTTGAAAGCATATGATCACCAATGACCTTGACCGTGGAGGAACTATAAGACCCCGAACATATATGGCATCTCTACATTGATATAAATCATTATGTGAAATTAAAGTTTCATCAACAATGAACCTGTCATTGCAAACATTTAAGAATAAATAAATCACAACCTGCATTAAAACCTGAATCATACAACATTAACCAGATACAGATAACATTTGATGTCCATGCATTCACTTAAATTGCTTTAACCCTTTCCCTCATAAGACAATTCTGCAGCAGATGACTGAACATATTTTGTCAAACAATGGAATATCTCTATAATTGAATGGATAACCTATGACCTAAAGTGGAAAACATTGTGTCAAAAGAAGAAATTGCTCTTTTGTCACTTTGTTTTCAAAAAGCCGTCTGCTGCAGAGGCGTCAGAAATCGTTTATATGAGGAAAAGGGTTAAAAAGGTTAATGTCAAACACTGTATCAGAGAAAGAGTTAACGTTACAAAAGATTCAACATTACAAAACATACATTTCACTTTTATATAAAGTATTGTCTTGAATTGTCCCATGATGCACATATAACAAGGTCAGTTTTCTACATATCATTATTTCTATTGTAATCTGACCTTGTTATGTATTCATCAAGTGAAAGGTCAACTTATACAGACAACATACCTACCGGTATGCACATTTATATATATGAGTAAAGAATAAATCTGCAATGTCCGTATAGTGGAACAAATATCAATACATTGATCATGAGCTTGTTGATGGACTGTACATTGAATGGTGTATTAATTAGTACAACATATTAACCCTTTACCTCATACAGACGCTTTCTAACGCCTCTGCAGCAGACGGCTTTTTGAAAACATAGTGACAAAAGAAGAAATAGCTCAAAACGAGCAATTTCTCCTTTTGCCACAATGTTTTCCATTTTTAGTCATAGGTTATCCATTCAATTAAAGAGATTTTCTATTTTTTGACAAAATATGTTCAAAGTCGTCTGCTGCAGAATTGTAGTATGAGGGAAAGGGTTAATGAAGGTCTTATTGAAAGCCCAGTAGATTGATTGCTCATTTTAACACTTTTCCAAATACGTCAAATCTAGAGAAGGTTATTTCCAAACATAAAGGCAAAACAATGGAAGATCTTCATTTATGAAAGTAAAACTATTGGGTAGAGTTGAAAACATTGTGTCAAATGGAGAAATTGCTCTTTGTGAGAAATTTCTTCGTTTGGCCACAATGTCTTCAAATTGTGTCTGTACGTGGGAAAGAGATAATCTAACTTGGGAATACCTAATGGAAATACCATAGGGAATGTGGACAATTAATAGCATCTATACAAAAGAGTTAACCCTTTGCCACATACAACAAAACTAAGCAGCGAGTCTGTGCATACATTCTAAGCAAAATTATAGAAAATCTCAGTAAAGGAAAGAATATTTTTTGAATAGAGTTGTTGCAACTGGTGTCACTGTGATTGCCTGAAAAAGTGCATGTGAGAAAGGGTGAAACAATTAACCCTTTCCCACATACAATGTCTTTTTGATGTTTCTGCAGCAAACCTCTTTTCAAAAATTTGACCTTATTTAAAAAGATTTTCCACACTTTGACTAAGGTGTGTTCCAAGTCTTCTGTTGCACATTTCTAGTATGAAGGGAAAGGGGAGTTAAATGACAATAATATTGCAATGCCCTAGCTCTCATGATAAATCACAGAAAGGTAATGATGGCCTTTATATTCATTCCATAGAGCTCCCCAAGGTATTATATTGACATAATGGCAACAATGAAAGGTACATAACTCCTGCCAGTCTCTTGTGAAAATATAAAATAAACATGCAAGAGTAATGTATCTTTACTGATCAACCTCTTTCTTTAGTTAACCCTTTCCAACATCCAACAGGTCTACAGCAGACGTCTTTTAAAACATCTGGACAAAAAAGTATGGAAGATATCTATAAATTACAATATAATGATTGAATAAAGTGGAAAACATTGTGGAGAAAGGACATATCTTTTTTTTTTGTATTTGGCAATTATTCATTTGTCATTGTCTTCAAAAGTTGTTTGCCGGAGATGCCTGAAAATGTGTTTGTATGTGAGAAAAAGCTCAAACAATTCCCAGTTTTGTATGAGGGAAAAGGCTCAAACAATTCCCAGTTTTGTATATGGGAAAAGGCTCAAACAAGTCCCTGTTTTGTATGTGAGAAAAGGCTCAAACAATTCCCTGTTTTGTATGTGGGAAAAGACTCAAACAAGTCCCAGTTTTGTATGTTGGAAAAGGCTGAAACAATTCCCAGTTTTGTATGTGGGAAAAGGCTCAAACAATTCCCTGTTTTGTGTGTGGTAAAAGGCTCAAACAATTCCATTTTGTATGTGGGAAAAGGCTCAAACAATTCCAAGTTTTGTATGTGGGAAAAGGCTCAAACAATTCCCTGTTTTGTATGTGGGAAAAGGCTCAAACAAGTCCCTGTTTTGTATTTAGGAAAAGGCTCAAACAAGTCCCTGTTTTGTATGTGGGAAAAGGCTCAAACAAGTCCCTGTTTTGTATGTGGGAAAAGGCTCAAACAATTCCCAGTTTTGTATGTGGAAAAAGGCTCAAACAATTCCATTTTGTATGTGGGAAAAGGCTCAAACAATTCCCTGTTTTGTATGTGGGAAAAGGCTCAAACAATTCCCTGTTTTGTATGTGGGAAAAGGCTCAAACAAGTCCCTGTTTTGTATTTAGGAAAAGGCTCAAACAAGTCCCTGTTTTGTATGTGGGAGATTAGGCTCAAACAAGTCCCTGTGTTGTATGTGGGAAAAGGCTCAAACAATTCCCTGTTCTGTATGTGGGAAAAGACTCAAACAATTCCCTGCTCTGTATGTGGGAAAAGGTTCAAACAATTCCCTGCTCTGTATGTCGGAAAAGGCTCAAACAATTCCCTGCTCTGTATGTGGGAAAAAAGGCTCAAACAATTCCCAGTTTTGTATGTGAGAAAAGGCTCAAATAATTCCCTGTTTTGTATGTGGGAAAAGACTCAAACAATTCCCTGTTCTGTATGTGGGAAAAGGCTCAAACAATTCCCTGTTTTGTATGTGGGGAAAAAAGGCTCAAACAATTCCCTGTTTTGTATGTGGGAAAGGATTAATTTTTTACTAGGTATGTTATTCTTAGTCATACTTTTTTTTTCTAAAGGAGACATGCTGCTAAAGGTAACTAGTTCAGCAGTTTGAAGTTGATATACATATTTGATCATATGTTTCGGGACGTTCACTCTATATTTTATAATACTGTTGGTGCCATATGGGGCCACCAGTCCTTTGCTTAGATTAATAATGCCACTAGGTTTGTTGCCATATAAAACTTTGAATTTGCAATAATTTCTCCATTTCCCACAATTTATTCAAGTAATCTGCTGCATAAATGTCAAAAGGTTACTTTTTAGTCACGCCAAGGAGTACCTAAAGCGAAACCTTGACCCTTTCCCACATACAATTCTGAAGCAGACAACTTTGAAATCATATTGTCAAACACATGAAAAATATCAATGAATGAATGTATATTGTTTTATGGCGCATCGACAGCTAAGGTCATTTAGCGCGCAATTAAAGAAAAATATCAATAAATGAGAGTTCAACTATTATAAATAGAGTTGAAAACATCGTGGCAAAAGGAGAAATTGCTCGTTTCGAGCAATTTTTCTCTTTTTGTCACAGTGCTTTCAAATGTCGTCTGCAGTACAGGCTTCAGAAAGTGTCTGTATGTGGGAAAGGGTTAAATCTTACAGGGTAGAGGGTTGTCAAAAGACACAGAATGAAATCCCAAGTTTTAATGATAAACCCATGTTAGGTAAATATAAAACCTGATTAACATATAATAGTCAAATATAAACTACATCGAATATTCCATAGGGGTCATTTTGTGAGTTATCAAACTATTGTGACCTTAACCCTTTACCTCATATAGACGCTTTCTGACGCCTCTTCAGCAGACAGCTTTTTGAAAACATAGTGACAAAAGAAGAAATTGCACAAAACGTGCAATTTCTCCTTTTGCCACAATGTTTTCCACTTTTAGTCATAGGTTATCCATTTAATTATGGAGATTTTCTATGTTTTGACAAAATACGTTCAAAGTCGTCTGCTGCAGAATTGTCGTATGAGGGAAAGGGTTAAAGCAGACGGCGTTTTGAAAACATAGTGACAAAAGAAGAAATTGCACAGAACGTGCAATTTCTCCTTTTGTCACAATGTTTTCCACTTTTAGTCATAGGTTATCCATCTGACAAAATACGTTCAAAGTCGTCTGCTGCAGAATTGTTGTATGAGGGAAAGGGTTAACCCTTTCCCATGTGTAAAGGTATTTTGACACATCCACAGCAGATGTACAACTTTTGAAAACATTGAGGCAAATTAATGGAGAGCTTGCCACTATGAGCAATTTCATCTTTTGCCACAATGTTTTCAACTCTATTCATTACTAATACTTTCATTTATAATATAAGCTTTCTATTCAATAAGAGTTCGCCTAAATTCACATAGGGAAATGACAACATATAATTATATGTTCAATACTGATTGCTTAACTTAACAATTGAAATCAAGAGCTGTAAAGAATAGAACAAATGAACTTTTCAACACTAATTAAGACCATAGCCCTATCAGGTTTCATATGGATATCTTTAATTTGTATTCTTAACCCTTTCCCATCTACAGACCCTTTTGACGTATCTGCAGCAGAATTTTAAAAAACAGTCTGACAAATGGAGAAATTGTTCATAGTGAGTAATTCTCATTTAGTCACAATGTTTTCAATTTTTCTTTTCAGATATTTTCATAAACTTGCATTCATGCTTTCAGAGTTGTCTATAATGCAGTTTGAATACATGTGGGAAAGCATTAATCATCTTGCAAAATGAGAATTAAATTACTTATTTTGAACAGTTTCTCTTATTGACACATGATTTTTAGAGTCGTCTGCTGTAAATACATCAAAAAGCATCTGCTTGTAGATGGTTAAATCAACCCTTTATACCTCATATAGATGCTTTCTGACGCCTCTGCAGCAGACAGCTTTTTGAAAACATAGTGACAAAAGAAGAAATTGCTCAAAACGAGCAATTTCTCCTTTTGCCACATTGTTTTCCACTTTTAGTCATAGGTTATCCATTTAATTATGGAGATTTTATATTTTTTGACAAAATATGTTCAAAGTCGTCTGCTGCAGAATTGTCGTATGAGGGAAAGGGTTGAGTTCAGGGTTGCAATGATTATCTGACATCTAGGAATCTTTCAGCTGTATCATTGATTTGATATCATATCTCGATCATTATCATGGCAACTATAATAATTATCATATAAAATGTTATCATGTTTATTTATCACATTAGAAGAATCCATAGTGTTCCATTCAACTGTTAAAATAATCACCAGAATGAGCAACAATATTTGCCATCGGTAATTAAGTGCCACAATAAATAAGAGCGAGCGGCACCAGGTAATTTTCGGGTCTTGTTGTATGTTGTGATTGCTTCATGCAAAACGGTTGTAACTTCATCTTGTAACAATAGACTGTTATAATCTTTGTGCATGAATCCCACAATTTGCGAAGAACAAGCCCATCAGGGCCTTTCGCTGCTCTGCAAAATTAGCCCATTCCCACATACAACGAATCTGTAGCAGACGATGTTGAAAACAGGAAGCAATAATATTGAAAATCTCAATAAATAAAAGAATTATTATTGGACAGAATTTAAAACACTGTGGCAAAAGGAGGAATTTCTTCTTTTGTCACAATATTTTCAAAAGATGGGAAAGGGTTAAGTAGAGGCACATTATCTAAATTCTGATGAAAGCTAGAATGTCAGATTCACAAGCTTCACAAGCAAAGCCCTTTACTGACGTGTAACAAAACACTATTGCAAGACAAAAACAAGAGCACCGCGTAAGGCACAGACGCTCGACTGATAGAGAGAAAACAGAAAAAAAAAAAATGAGCTAAACAAAAAAAATTTAACCGGACGACCACGCCGCCGCCGCCAGGGTCATGATAATAGCTCTCGTTTTTTTCAAAAGTCGAGCTAATAACAATATAGCATTGACACATTTTCGGCAGTGGGGCTTTCCTACAAGGGTATATATAAATCAATCAAGAGTTATCTAACTTTGTCAGAGACCTCATCTTATGGCCCCAGAGATGAATTATGTGATCTCGAGTTTAATGTCTCAGAAAATGATATGATCGAGTACAAATTTTAAATTTTTTGAGACAAATTTATTACTAGTCAAGAAATGAAAAGAATCCCTCTGTATTATAGTAAAATTAAAATACCTTTTAAGTAACCAAAAGCTTTAACCAAAACAGAAAATCCAGAAATGCAGTTTTAGCTAACATAGTGATTAATATAGAATTAGATCTGAATCCACCAGACAAGCTAAATATGATTAATTTACAGTATTGTATTATACAAACCTGGAACTGTTTCCTGGTTTTGCCAATGTTCAGGTAAAACCCATTTTTTCCTTATGTTATCTAATCCAGGTGGCTCTTTATATAAATAGTTAGCACCATGCAAAGATCTATCAGAAGAAAATGTCTCTGAAGATCCCACACTTTTACTGTCATTCAATCTTGTTTGTATAATTTGTGAAAATTTACCATTAACCACATGTTGAAACTTTTCTCTACCACCATTTAGGAACTGTTCACTGGTTATGGACTCTTCACTGTTCAGTGATCCTGCAGTGGGTGGGGAAGCGTAATAATGAATTGGTTCATCGGTAGATTTAAAATTCCATTTCTTTCTAAGACTGATTTTAGTCATGTTTAAAGTTGATGGACAAGACTGAGACACTGCTGCTGTCTTTGTTTGAATAAAACTTGTGAAACTAAAGTCTGTTCGAGACGTAAAAAATGGAGAGTCAAATGATTCCTGGGAGACATGCAAGACCCTATGACGAGGAACTCTGATGTGAGTATATTTTGGATGCTCCAAAAGTCTTGGTAAGCTTTCTTTTTGACCATTGTTCGTTTTGGTTCCAGTCATGTCGGGAAAATCATGATATGCAGGAACAGGTGCAGCCTTGAAGGACATACTCAACCTGGGAAGTTCTGATTTGGAACTCTTCTTTAATACTGATGGTATAAATAACATTGATTTATTCATTTCCGTCTCTCTTTTGCTGTTATCTATCATAAAGTCAGTGTTTGTACTTAAATCCAAATCACTAGACTTACTTATCACTATTTCTGGAACAAGAAAACTATTGTTAATTTGATTGCCTTGTTCCCTGTTATAATTGGGTTGGAGACCAGGAGGAAATACTTCAGTATTGGAATTACTCTCATTCATCTCATCACCATTTTGATCTACATCATACGATCTACATGTTGGACTGCCTACTCTTCCTACAGCAATGTGTCCTATCCTTAACGCAACATTACCACGAGTATCTAAAGTCACTTTAGAGTCTGTCTTTCTGTGTCCATTGTCGGCAATTATTGGTGGGAATTTTAGACGACCTTCCTCCTCTTCATTTATTTGATAAATCTCGGTATCCCCTACTCCTAAGTTATTGGACCATTTCTTTCTCTTCTTTTTGAACGGCCCGCTTTGTTGCTGTAGAAGTGACTTCGCCCAGACACTCTGGTTAGATGAGTACCCCGTGGTACCCACAATATGGGTTGTGCTGGACGAGAAACTCATGGTAGGGGAAGTTAAAACAGATATTTGTTACATCACTTGTATAACAAGTACTTAAACGTTACAACTGATATGGATCACTCTCTATGTCTGTTTTCGGGATACGAGTTCATTTGGTACAAAGTACTCGTGGTACTTGGTTACTCTGCATAACAATCAAGTGTCTTACACACGTTTTTATACTATTGTAATGATCTGTAAGTTGATGAAATACTTCTTTTCAAACACACACACTTAACCCTTTCCCTCATAATATAGATGCTTTCTGACGCCTCTGCAGCAGACAGCTTTTTGAAAACATAGTGACAAAAGAAGAAATTGCTCAAAACAAGCAATTTCTCCTTTTGTCACAATGTTTTCCACTTTTAGTCATAGGTTATCCATTCAATTATAGAGATTTTCTGTTTTTTGACAAAATATGTTCAAAGTCGTCTGCTGCAGAAATGTCGTATGAGGGAAAGGGTAAAAATATTCTTATGAATAGATGTTATATCAGGTATAATATGAAACTTGCATATATGTTTGAACTGTCATTACATTGTCCAAAAATTGCAAGCATTTATATTCATGGGTAGTTTCTATATTACCAATTTAAATTGCGACAGTGACACCCATTCAATCCACATATCAATTCATTTTCAATCATTTTGCATTCCGGAAAGTTTTACACTCAATTTCATCTTAACATAATATCCAACCACATTTCGAAATACAAGTCAACACTTTTTGATGCCATTAACTGATACAGTAACAGTTAAATATAAAAATTCAATTGCAGCCATTCCTTGATTGAAAAAAAAAACAAACTGATTTTGCAGCATTTGACTTTGAGAAGAATTATGCACAAATATAGAAAATCTCTAAACATGAGGTTTCATTATTGAAAAGAGTTAATACTTCAAAAAGAGAAAATCTTCATTACTTACTATAAGCAATGTGTTGGCAACCCTTTATGAACATACAACGAATCTGCACACAACTTTGAATACATCTGCACAAACATATGGAATATCTTTTTATAATGAAAGTATAATTCTACGATCTTTTGGTGTATATATAAACGGCACTTTCAAACAATTTTTCAGTTATATCAGTGACTTTCCTGGGTTAGTTTAAATACCAGTACTTCTGGTCCATTAAACCTGACACCAGCTAGTCAGTCATAATATTAACCCGGCAACCCTGAGTGCCAAGGAATGCAGCCATTAACCCTTTCCCTCATATAGACGCTTTTTGACGCCTCTGCAGCAGACAGCATTTTGAAAACATAGTGACAAAAGAAGAAATTGCACAAAACGTGCAATTTCTCCTTTTGCCACAATGTTTTCCACTTTTTGTCAATAAGGTTATCCATTCAATTATGGAGATTTTCTATGTTTTGACAATACATTCAAAGTCGTCTGCTGCAGAAATGTCGTATGAGGGAAAGGGTTAATACCATTTTTAAAGTCTGAAAGCATAATTAATGAATAGAGAAGAAAAACATTTTGGCAAAAGGTGAAATTGCTTATCATGAGCCATTTCTCCTTTTGCCACAATATTTTAACTCTTTCCCTCATATAGACGCTTTTTGACTCCTCTGCAGCAGACAGCTTTTTGGAAACATTGCGACAAAAGAAGAAATTGCTCAAAACGAGTACGGTAACTTCTCCTTTTGACACCATGTTTTCAACTCTATTCATTTATTGTACTTTCATTTAAAGGGACAGTTTCCATAACAAGAGCTGTCGGAGGACAGCGCGCTCGACTATATGCCGCTTATTCATATAAAGCACTACTTCATAATATTGCACTTAAGTACTATTAAGTTATTAACCCTTTCCCTCATATGGCAATTCTGCAGCAGACGACTTTGAACATATTTTGTCAAAACATAGAAAATCTCCATAATTGAATGGATAACCTATGACAATCAAAGCGCTGAAAGCGCTGTTGGTATAGGGGGCATATGTAAATTGAAAACATATGGCATAGATCATATGGACAAACATTGTTGAAACAATGAAACAATGACCTTTAAACAAACCAAACCAAAAATGTTTGAAGCAACACATATTGCCTGCCAATAACATATACCTCATTTGTCAAAGTTTTACCCTTTTCTTGTATAAACAAAATATCGAAGGACAAAAGATTGACCAAACAAACCCGAGCAGCTACCCTTAATTAAAATATTTCTAGTTCAGAAATCACTAAAGATCCACAATGTATATTGTAATCATGCTGATAAAGGAAAGACGATCGAAAGCATGATAGAGTTATGTTTCTTTTGCACTGCACAATTGCAGCTCTGAGTTTCCTATACACCAAGTCTTTAATTGATATATTGGACATATATTGAGACAATAACCGAAGAAATGAAAAAATTGAGTTTACACCTAAAAAACAGACTAGATTTGACGAAGTACAAATCTTGGGGAAGCACTCATTAACGAAAAAGGGAATTTCACGGAACGCATGTGTTGCATATAATAAGGGAGAACATTGAAAGACAAAAATATACACACTCCAAACGCAGCATGCCAAATTTATGGTAATGGTGCACTGCAAATCTGTAGGTCATAAGTTACATACAAACCAAGTTTGAAATTGATACAATGAAAGTTAATTGAGACAATCGCTGAACTAAATAAGGAAAAATGGAGATAACTGAAAAAACAGACCAGAGTTATGTACCTAGTACTTTGAAAAAGAGGAATATAATCATTTGGGAACAGTATGCAAGGGTATAATTGTGACCACTTTGAAATAAATCTGCCATACAGAAACAACGTGTTAACCAATACATGCAATCCATGACGGACGGACGAATGCACATTCAGGCAGACAGCCGGCCGGACGCCGGATTATACCTCCAAGCTTTACAGACGGAGACAACTCTGAAGTATTGATTACAGAAGACTGGTTCGATGCGTCAAAACACGTCAGCTTAGATTATGGTATTTGTAAAGTATTTGCAATTTAATTGTATCTCCGAAACGGGACCGGACCGTCAAGGTTAATTTTCAAAAACCTATTTAGACTACATTTCTAGTTTATTTGTCAACAGATACATCTAGGACTATATTACACGTTGATGAACGTTGAGTCTTAAATTAACGCAAATGCATATACATTATAATTTTAGTCCCAAAATCGCTAGAAGCTTCTCAATAATAAAATAAATAATGACATTGCGGTTATAACTCGGATGTGTTGACAAATTCGGCCAAATTTCTTTCCGACGTTTGACAAAAGTCAATGCGACATGCGTCATTCGTCTTTCACCAATGGCTAAGTCTATGTGGAAACGCAGCCAGTTGCTTGGGAAGATTGTTGTGAGGAGTACTGGTTTGAGAAAACCAGGAAATACATTTGTAGGTGAACTGGCCGCCGTGATATGACTGAAGAAATGTTAAAAACGGCGTTAAATCCCAATCAATCAATGTTGAAATTAACTTATCTATAATTTGTAGATTTAATTTCTATTTCCTAGTAGTGTCATACAGCGACACATGAGAATATTCAACACAAAACGCGACCTGTTTTACCAACAATTCCCCAGTAGCGGTGAGACCGTTTGTAACATTATTTCATGGCATGTATACACAGTAGGACCTCTCTCTTTGGACGAATTATGTTGTAACAAGTTTGTTTACAGTATTCCTTAACCTTGACCACATAGACTAAATATACAGCAAACAACATTGAACTAAGGCATAACTATTGACCTGAATAAAAGTATGATTTTGAATAGTGATGAAAACATTGTGGAAAAAGACAAACTTGTTGATTATCATTCATCTGTTAAGGTTAGTCAAATGTGTCTAAAAGGGGCAAAGGTTAAAATAATAACTGTAGACAAATGTTTTCGTTATCTAGGTTATAGAAACAATTTGATTCATGTTTCAAAGCATTGTTTGAAAAGGAGGAATTGCTCATTGTCAGCAATTGCTCCGTTTGCAAATATACTTTCAACATTTGTTTGTAACTAAGTAGCTATAACGGGAACGGTTCAACCCTTTCCCGCTTACAGTCGCTTTTTGACGCATGTGCAGCAGACGGCTGCAGAATTGTTTATCATGACCCATTTCCTCTTTTTCCACAGAGGTTTCAACTATATATTTTTCCCCTTGATGTAAGGCAAAATTGCTCGTAATCATTCATCTCTAGCATGTTATTCAAAATGTGTCCGGAAGGGAGAAAGAGGGAAAGAACGTCCATAGTAAAACGTTTAAATATGAAAAGAATTAATTTGAAACGTGTTTGAAAGCATTGTGTGAAAAGGAGGAATTGCTCATTGTCAGCAATAGCTCCATTTTCAACAATATTTTTTAAATATTCGAACTGTTATAGTATCACGGAAAGGGTTCCGCTTCCATGGGAAGGATGTAACCATTTTCCGCCTACAGACGCTTACAGACGCATGTGCAGCAGACGACAATCGAAAACATTGTGACAAAAGGGGAAATTGCTTTTCGTAGGCAATTTCTACTTTTGCCACAATGGTTTCAACTCCTTTCAATAATTGTATTTACAGTGCTTTGCACATTTCTCTATAAGTCGACTGTTGTAAACTAATGGGGTCACAGAACGGTCGACGTTACCTCACACTACTGACCCTAAGGTCAACCATAGTTCAGAGTGAGTTTCATTCATAGAAACTATTTTGTCTCATAAAATTATGCAAGCGGAGGGTTTTGTGATTCGGTCGAACCAATGAAATCGTTGAAAAGGCAGATTATAACCAATCAAAACTCGATTTCGGTGTAGGTATACACATGTAGACTGCGGTTGCAGCTTTTAATCCGACTTTTCGAAAGCAGCTTCGCTATGAGATAGTGGCGAAACGCCCCTATCCCAAAAACTAGAAAAATATTATGGCAAAATTTTCTAAGTAATTCAAGGGCCATTACTCCATATTTAGGAAACAATGGAGTTATCTAACCTAATTGTACGATGGTCCTTAACAAATGTGTGAAGTAATAATAATGAAGTTATTTGAATTATGAAACTTTAACGTTGAGCTAAACGCAATGTTAAAACAGTCCAAAAATGGCAAAACCTTAAAAAAAGGTTTACCAAATGTTTGACATCATGCAAAACCCGTTTGATATGTTGAAGAATTATATTTGATAAATGAATGATCACAATTAGAAAGGAATGTAACCAAAAATTATGAATTTATCTAAAATTCTTAAAATCAAACAAATATTTATTCCCAAAAAGTCACACTCAGCATCTTCAACATACAATGTGAAGAAAAGTATTATATGTAATTATATTCCAAATATGAAAGCCCTAACACAAGTTCTTATTGAGAAAAATTAAAAAATTAAATGAAAATGCCAACTTGCCCTAAAACTTTAACCACCCAAAATCAGGTTTTTTACCCCAAAAAGAAGGTCACACTCAGTACCTTTAACATTCAATGTGAAGAAAGGTATAAGATATAACTATATTCCAAATATTAAAGCCCTAGCACAAATACTTATGAATGAAAATGCCAACTTGCCCTAAAACTTTAACCGGACGCCGACGCCGGGGCGAGTAGTAAAGCTCTCATATTCTTCGAATAGTCGAGCTAAAAATTTGAATATGTTTTCTAAGTCATCTGCTGCAGATTTGTTGTATGTGGGAAAGGGTTTAGATAAAGACTCTACATTGATAACCATTTTAAATTGTGCTCATGTTCATCCAATAAAGTTTATAAATCTGTAGTAATTGTTGAATAAAATAAAGAACCAAATCAATCATGTACTCCTCAAGTAGTCTGGAACACAATTAACCATATCAATAATTCAAAATATTGAATAGCCATATATACTATTTCATTTTCATTTCAATTCAATAGCCATTTGTTCATACAACATTAGATATGAGGTTTAACCCTTTACCTCATATAGACACTTTCTGACGCCTCTGCAGCAGATGGCTTTTTGAAAATATAGTGACAAAAGAAGAAATTGCTCAAAATGAGCAATTTCTCCTTTTGCCACAATGTTTTCCACTTTGAGTCGAAGGTTATCGGGCATTAAATTAGAGATTTTCTATTTTTTGACAAAATATGTTCAAAGTCGTCTGCTGCAGAATTGTCGTATGAGGGAAAGGGGTTAAGATTGAAAAATGAATACATGTACTCCAATTCATTCTAGGATTTCTTCCACTTATTTCATTACAAAGATTTTAAACTAATTTATTTCCTTACAGTCATTTTTTATTAAAGTCATTTGCTTAAAACATAACATGTTTTGAGCCGTTCCTCCTCTCTTTTTCACACAATGTTTTTCAATATGTGCTGAAAAGTCACAAACATGTTGTGTCTGCATCAAGGAAAAGGGTGTTCCCAAGGAATCATATTTACAATCTTCACATTCTAATTTGCTTATGAATTCACCACTAGAAGAGGGGATGAGTTGATTAATTTTCAACTGCTGATTAAAGCCTTTTGTATTTTTCGGTTTGATCGTGTTCTTTATTGTTTTCTTTACATGGCCATAATTATTTTGTAATTACAATTCAAAAGTTTAATTAAACTCTTTTTCTGACATGCTGCGAGACCAATTTTGATGCATCTTGTAGCAGCAGGCATGTTTTGGAAATATTGCACAAAAAGTAAAAACGAGAAATTTCTCCTTTTGCAACAATGGTTTCAATTCTATATCATATTTATTACATTTATTTGTTCAAATCCATTCTTTTGGCTAGATGTTATCTGAGATTTTCTATTTTTTGACAAAATATGTTCAAAGTCGTCTGCTGCAGATTATTTGTTTGTTTGAAAGGGGTTTAAATCAAAGCGCTGAAGGCACTGAATTTGTTTGGGTACATAAAACTGTTCAAACATTTGCCTTTGCATAGATGTGTGATTTATAAACTATGCATTGTTTATAAATATTACAACTTCGGGTAAAAGAATAAATGACGCATCCGTTAAAATTAAATGCCATTTTAGTTGTCTATAAAAATAAATCATGAGACATACATGTGAATATTATATTTAATGTCCAAGTTTCAAAAGACATGTAAAACAAATGGATAACCATTATGGCCCCGACTCACTCATCTAAGTATTTAATAATTTTTGTTACAAGGGTTTTCTAAAATCTTACTCAAAAGCTTCCTGCTTAACAAGAGATTTTTCAAGTTTTCACTATAGCCATATAAGGCCAAATAGCCCTGCCCCCCTGGCGGCCATGTTTTTCGACCAATCAACATGGCTTGGAGGAATCTGATAGATGGTCTCCCAATGAACATTTCTACAAAAAGAATTGAAAATTGGCCAAAAACTTTCGGATGAGAAGATTTTTCAAGTTTTTACTATAGCCATATTAGGCAAAAAAAACCCGACCGCCGGCGGCCATGTTTTTCGACCAATCAACTTGGCTGGAAGGAATCTGATAGAGGGTCACCCTAGGAACATTTCTACAAAATTATTTGAAAATCGGCCTGACACTTTTGGAGGAGAAGATTTTGTTGAGTTTACACTATAGCCATATAAGGCAAAAAAGCCCCGCTCCCTGGCGGCCAAGGAACACTGTAGCAACGTTAAATGTCGCACCAACGCTAAATGTCACACTTGACGTTTTATGTCACAAGGCTGACGCTAAACGTCGCAACCAACGCTAAATGTCGCAAAACCTTCTGACGTTATATGTCGCATCTGTAACGCCAAATATCGCAAAACAAGGTACTGCCGCTATATGTCGCAACATCAACGCTAAATGTCTCACTCCTTTATAAGCACTCTTTTGTAGTATTACTGTTTCACAATGTACAAATTACAATGTTTCATCTCACTCTGTCCCTTCTTTTTTTAGTTATAGCTCCTGAAGTAGTCATTTTTTTGCGACATTTAGCGTCAGCCTTGCGACATATAACGTCAAGTACGACATATATACAAGATATATATGCACTCTCGTACTATCGATATGGATTCGCACACTTACGATAAGGACTCTCACACAAGCGATATGCACTCTTGTACTAACGATATGGATTCGCTCACTAACGATATTGATTCATACACTTACGATATAGACTCTCACAAAAGCTGTATGCACTCTCGTACTAACGATAATGACTCGCACACTAACGATATGGACTCTAGTAATAGTGGTTCATCAGAATAACAGATTGCGCTTTGTGTTTATACATTCCTTGCGGGCCAATGACTGGCTCTTTCTGCGGATAGCCACATTTTGTGGCTGGTATACAATAGATGGAATATGGTATAAACGTCCAAGACATTTTTTTGTAAACACATGTACACGGACATACACTGTGACATAACGTTATAACATGTACAATTTTCTTAAGTTTTTTAAAACTGTAAAATTAAAGAAAATTGTACATGTTATAACGTAATGTAACAGTGTATGTTGTCACAAACTGTATAAGCTAATACTGGAATAAAAACTGACACGGAATAAGTAACATGCTTTTTGTTGCCATTCCTTAACCTACTTATAAAAAAGTTTATAAATGTAGCACTTTAACATCCCGTAACTGATACCTTGAACGTTTATACCATATTCCATCTATTGTATACTAGCCACCAAATGTGGCTATCCGCAGATAGAGTAGAGCCAGGCATTGGCCCGCGAGGAATGTGTTAACACATCACGGATTGCCTGCACTAACCAACAGCCAGGTCCTGCTATTCATATAATTCTTCTATATAACACTAAAAGGCGACACAGATATATCACAGAACCGGCAAGGGTTGAGATACAACCGAGGCGGTTGTGTCTTGCTCACAATGTCTTTGAACAATCTATTCACCCGTTGAAGGGAGTATCGCGACGAAGGATTTTGTTTCGAACCAAGGTTAACAATAATATACCAAATCAACTGTGGTAGTTCTACATGGTGCTTTTGATGAACGTGTTTCGGTTTCCGTTTTAAATGTATCATTTCTCACAATCTGTTATTCTAATGAACCACTATTACTAGAGTCCATATCGTTAGTGTGCGAGTCATTATCGTTAGAACGAGAGTGCATATAGTTTTTGTGAGAGTCCATATCGTTAGTGTATAAATCAATATCGTAAGTGAGCGAATCCATATCAGTAGTACAAGAGTGCATATCGCTTGTGTGAGAGTCCTTATCGTAAGAGTGCGAATCCATATCGATAGTACGAGAGTGCATATATATTTTGTCTATATGTCGCACTTGACGTTATATGTCGCAAGGCTGACGCTAATTGTCGCAAAAAATGACTACATCAGGAGCCATAACTAAAAAAAGAAGGGACAGAGTCAGATGAAACATTGTAATATGTACATTGTGAAACAGTAATACTACAAAAGAGTGCTTATAAAAGAGTGCGACATTTAGCGTTGATGTTGCGACATATAGCGGCAGTACAATTTTTTGCGACATTTGGCGTTACAGATGCGACATATAACGTTAGAAGATTTTGCGACATTTAGCGTTGGTTATTTACTTCGTGCTCAGGTGAGCTAAAAAAGAAACATCTATCCAAATGAAAGAGTAATTGAAATCATGCATTATAAAAGGATTAAATGCTCCAGAGAAAACCAATACCTGTACCGTCCGAATTTTACTCTACAGTATACACCTAAGCTGGCCGCTATTTCCTTTAAAGGGTGTTTAAGCTTGCCAAATCAATTAAGGATGCGTGACCACACACTGTTAATTACCATTGTTTACGAGTGTCATTCCAAACAAATTATAAATGTAACCCCTTTTCCCAATAAACCTATCATATACATGTATGTATTTGTAACTTGCCGGGATGTGTCGATACCGTCATGGTACAATGTGATATATGCACAAATTGGTTTCACAAATCTTGTGTTAATGCACCTGTGGGTATTACGACAACAGATGCGGACTTTAATTGTAACTTTTGTTAATTATTTGGCTATTATAATGATAAGATATGTGATTAAATTGGCAACATTTAAGTTTTTTACTTATAACAGCCTTCAAATACAAATTTGGTTTATACGACGGTAAAGAAAGGTTATTGGAATTAAGAAATTGTTTAAATAAGCAAATTTTCCTTTTCCCACAATGTTTTCAATATATGTTGCTTTTTACTGTTTACACAGCAAGAAAAAAACATTTAACTTATTTGTTATAGATTAGTATTATAGTTGCATATATATATAATTACTAGAAATAAATTAAGATTTAAAGTGTTGTATATATATATATACTTATTGTTTATTTGTTATTTAAATTGTTCTGCCCCTTCCAAGTACCCTACAGAATAGAATGTTGCATGGATCATTTGCCTCGTAGTATGGCACATGGAAAACTGTTGAAAGTTACAAAGTAGAAAATGAAGAGGCCCAACAATAATTAGAACTCATGACCCTTCAATCGAGTGTAAAGGAGAGGATATAATTGAAGCAAAACCTATGGCTAGTTACTAGCAACCTATTCTATTCTTGCAATGTTTTCAAATTTCGTCCGCTGCAGATGCGTCAAAAGACATTTACTTGTCGGAAAATCAATCCATCAATTCTCTTTATTGATATCTATAGATATGATATAAAGAGGAAAGTCGTTAAAACACTTTACAAAGAGATTCCATTTCAGCATGATCTCGATTTTTGGTTTATTCTATATCACTGATAAAAGCAATCAAACACATTATATATTTACAAAGAAAACCCCGGATATGATCATATGTAACAAATTATACACAGTTGCCCATCTTTAATTAAACATTTTTTACAACAAATCATAGCGTCCGCAGATTTGCTCTATATTCTATTGCGTCGGCATTTTCCCTCTATATTGCATTTGTCCGCATTTTCCCTCTATAATGTATGTGTCCGCAGATCGCGTCCGCACTTTAGACCCTCCCCCATACCGTTGTATTATATATAAATAGAATTCGACGATCACGATTTCTCTGCAAATGTGTTACTCTCATTTTAAATGCATTTTATGACGCACATATTTGTTTTTTTAATTCTTTATACTATATTTATATGGCCGACAAGGCACAAAGAAAATATTTTCAATTCTGTTTTTATCTACAATTTCAATGCGTGATTGAAAATTCAAATACCGTATCTGGAGCTTAAATCGGAAATAGTTCTCCCTGTAGCAGTTCACTCATTGAGATTTATAAATCTCTCCGCATTCATGTTTTAAAATACAATGTTTCATTTTATTTCGTAATTCTCTTTGAATATAAGAACCACATAAGAAAACAAAGACGATATAAATATATCATTATTTCAAAAATCGTGATACATTTGAAAAGTAAGAGCAAGTATTGAGTACTACTTTCACGCGTATGAAATTCATGGAATTTTAAATAAGACGAACGGCTTCAGAATTGCAGCTACTAAATTTGTTTGTTCCAAACAAATAAAAACCATGAAGTTCACTTTTCAAATGGTCTCTTCAACTTAATTAATAACACTTTTCCTTAACCCTTTCCCTCATATAGACGCTTTCTGACGCCTCTGCAGCAGACAGCTTTTTGAAAACATAGGGACAAAAGAAGAAATTGCACAAAGCGTGCAATTTTTCCTTTTGCCAGAATGTTTTCCACTTTAAATCATAGGCCATTCAATTATAGAGATTTTCTAATTTTTGACAAAATATGTTCAAAGTCGTCTGCTGCAGAATTGTCGTATGAGGAAAAGGGTTAACCACACCATTAATGAATCGTTTATGACAATGTGGAACTTCTCTTTAATTGGAAATTTCTATTGAACATTTTCATTAGCATCAGTTCTCGGAAACAATCCTATTCAATCTTAAATTCTTTAACCCTTTCCCACAAACATTTAAAGAAAAAATTAAAACAATCTAATGAGTTGATAATAAGTATGATCAGACTATTCAAATGAACCCTTTCGCGCTGATGCCAGAGTATTTTCAACTTTTCTTTTAGTAATTTTACCTACATTTATAGAGCCTTTAAGTGTTTTTGCCTGGATGTTTCCAAAGTCGTCTGCTGCCGATATGTCTTATGTTGGAAAGGAATAAATACTCTCTTCAACCCAAACATTTATGACTTGATCAGTCTGTAGGATTTTGAAACAAGAGGGCCAAGATGGCCCTAAATCGATCACCTAATTGATAGTAAATTAGTAGCAAATATTTAACTGCAAATATCTGGGAAAATGTTATCAGGGAGTGTAAATGAAACTGCAAAGGAGTGGACACTTCTCAAGAAACAGCTTATCAGTAAAGGCCATTTATATCTTGAAATCTAACAAGAACTTTAATAAGAATGGAATTATAAAGTTTTTGTCATTTTGCACCTTTTCTGATGCCGCCTTGCTGCCCTGTTTTTCAACGAAATCAATATGGCTTCAACAGTTTATTTAGAGGGTCACTTAAGGAACATTTCTACCAAATTATCTTGCAATCGCACAAGTAGATTATGGAGGAAAAGGATTTTAAAATTTGGGTATTTTTCTCACTTTCTGATGCCGCAGCAACCAAAGTTATCAATGGAATTTAAATCTTTGAACAATTTTGAAAGAGGACCACCAAAGGAACATTCTTGATTCGTATTATATTTTCTTAAAATCAGACAAACACTTTCATAAAAATGGAATTTTCAAATTTTGTCATTTTGCCCCTTTTCTGATGCCGCCTGACTGCCATGTTTTTCGACCAAACAGTATGGCTTGAACAATTTTTATAGAGGGTCACCCAAGGAACATTTCTACCAAATTATATTTGAATCTGACAGGCAGATTCGGAGGAGAAGATTTTTAAAGTTTGGACATTTTGTCCCCTTTCTGATGCCGCAGCAACCAAAGTTCTCATTGGAATTTTAATCTTTGAACAATTTTGAAAGAGGACCACCAAAGGAACATTCCTGTGATGTTTTGTGGAAATTGGTCTATTGGAATGGTAGGAGTTGGTTGTCATTTGTAGCTAAAAGTTCAATTTACCCCTTTTGAGATGACGCCTGGTTGCTATGATTGTGTAACCAATCAAAACGCCTTAATCAAATTAAATAGAGGATCATTACAGTAAGATTCATATTATATTTTCTTAAAATCAGACAAGCACTTTCATAAAAATGGAATTTTCAAATTCTGTCATTTTGCCCCTTTTTTGATGCCGCCTGACTGCCATGTTTTTCGCCCAATCAGTATGGCTTGAACAATTTTTATAGAGGGTCACCCAAGGAACATTTCTACCAAATTATATTTGAATCTGACAAGCAGATTCGGAGGAGAAGATTTTTAAAGTTTGGACATTTTGTCCCCTTTTCTGATACCGCAGCAACCAAAGTTCTCATTGGAATTTTAATCTTTGAACAATTTTGAAAGAGGACCACCAAAGGAACATTCCTGTGATGTTTTGTGGAAATTGTTCTATTGGAATGGTAGAAGTTGGTTGTCATTTGTAGCTAAAAGTTCAATTTACCCCTTTTGTGATGACGCCTGGTTGCTATGATTGTGTAACCAATCAAAACGGCTTAAACAAATAAAATAGAGGATCATTACAGTAAGATTCGTATTATATTTTCTTAAAATCAGACAAGCACTTTCATAAAAATGGAATTTTCAAATTTTGTCATTTTGCCCCTTTTTTGATGCCGCCTGACTGCCATGTTTTTCGCCCAATCAGTATGGCTTGAACAATTTTTATAGAGGGTCACCCAAGGAACATTTCTACCAAATTATATTTGAATCTGACATGCAGATTCGGAGGAGAAGATTTTTAAAGTTTGGACATTTTGTCCCCTTTCTGATGCCGCAGCAACCAAAGTTCTCAATGGAATTTAAATCTTTGAACAACTTTGAAAGAGGCCAACCAGAGGAACAGTCCTGTGATGTTTCACGGAAATTGTCCTTGGAGTTTGGGAGGAGATGATGTTTAAAGCTAAAAGTTAACGCCGGACGGACGGACGGACGACGGACGACGGACAAAAAGTGATCAGAATAGCTCACCTTGAGCCTTTGGCTCTAGGTGATCTAAAAAACTGAAAATTCTATTGTGGTAAATTGAGGGTCAAATGGCCAAATTTCTTTAATTCCAAAAATGTATTCTATTCTGTCTGGTGCTTAAATTTATAATCTCACATCGAGATATTTTTCCTTCAAGTATTTCCAATATAGTGAGCATTTAAAAAAATAATTAAAACAATCTTATGAGTTGATAATGAGTAATGATGATCAGACTATTCAAATGAACCCTTTTGCGCTGATGCAGGCAAAATATGATGCATCTACAGCAGTTTTCCTTTATCACTCTAGATCTTCTATTAATTAACCCTTTCCCTCATATAGACGCTTTCTGACGCCTCTGCGAGCAGACGGCTTTTTGAAAACATAGTGACAAAAGAAGAAATTGCTCAAAATGAGCAATTTCTCCTTTTGCCACAATGATTTCCACTTTTAGTCATAGGTTATCCATTCAATTATAGAGATTTTTTTGATTTTTTGACCAAATATGTTCAAAGTCGTCTGCTGCAGAATTGTCGTATGAGGGAAAGGGTTAACCCTTACCCACATGCAACAACTCTGCAGCAGACGACTTTGAAAACATATATACCCAAACAAATTTGGAATCTCCCTTTAAATGAAAGTACAATAATTGAAAAGAGTTGAACAATTGGTGACAAAAGGAGAAATTGCTCATTTTGAGTCTCAAACATCCATACTCAAATAAATTAAAAGATGTCCTTAATAATATTTTCTTACAAACTTGTATTTGCAACAACAAAGAAGCAAAGATTATTTAATCTTTACACAAAAAACATAATGTATACGATAAACAATACTTTTCTCCCCACGAAGTTAATTTTGTCAACACCATTGTTTTTTTAAGTCAGTTAATTGTCAACAATATCTACCAAATAAAATTGAGTAAAACTTTTACATATTCACAATACGTTTTTCGACATTAATGTCTTTAAAAATTAATTTAAGTCCAGAAGAATATGAAATTTGAATATTTCAGCACATGCTCATTATCCAAGTCGATGAAAACTATTCTGTGATCACACTCTCCAAAAGCTCCAATGCTTTGAATATGTCCATATTATTAGTGCACTTGTATTTAAACTAAATGATTGATCCATGTAGGTAAACACGGGTTTAATTGACAGTATCTTATCATTTAGTCTACAGACCTCCATACAGCCTAGTGAGTTTTTATTTTACCCATTCCTTAACCCTTTCCTTCATACGACAATTCTGCAGCAGACGACTTTGAACATATTTTGTCAAAAAGTAGAAAATCTCTTTAATTGAATGGATAACGTATGACTTAGAGTGAAAAACATTGTGGCAAAAGGAGAAATTGCTCGTTTTGAGCAATTTCTTCTTTTGTCACTATGTTTTCAAATAGCTGTCTGCTGTAGAGGCGTAAGAAAGCGAGGATTAACCCTAACGGTGTTTGACATACCTGTAAAGGACACATTTTGAAAACTTTGTGGCAAAAGAAGAAATTGCTTATGATGATCAACTCAATCAATTCAATAATTATACTTTCTTTTCTACACACAACAGATTTTGCCTAGATATGTTTTTAAAATCATCCGCTGCAGAATTTCTGCATGGGGTGAAGGTTTAAACCAATGTGTTTTTTGAAATATTGTGGAAAAATAGCAAATCAAAATAAAGCTATTTTATTTATAAGTAGCAATCTTCCATTGGTTTCTTTGATATCTTTAAATCAAACATTAATTTCTATTGATTTTCTCTTCTTTCATTTTTTTTTTTTTTATTTGGATGAAAACAAAATACCGGATATCTCGGATATTGGATTTAACAATAGAGTGAAACAAGGGCAAACTCTCAAACATAAAAATATTTCATGTACGTGTCTCTCTTAAACTGTTCACTTGATAACTCTTTCCCACATATAACAAATCCACAGCAGACGACTTCGAAAAATATATTGAAAAAACATGAAAAATCTTCATAAATGGTTTTATATGTATTATTAAAAGGAGCCGTTTTCGAGATTTAATTTTTGCCTAATGGCAGTAGAGTGATACTGGCCCAAATGCTTGTTTTGAGTAATTTCTCCTTTTGTCACATTGTTTTCAAAAGTCGTCTGCAGCAAAGGCATCAGAAAGCGTCTATATGTGGGAAAGGATTAACCCTAATCCTTTCCCACATACAGTAAATCTGTAGCAGTTAACTTTGAAAAAACATGGGAAATCTCTATAATTGTAGGTATAATTACTGAAAAAAGTTGAAAACATTGTGGCAAAAGGAGAAATTGCTCATTTGAGCAATTTCTCCTTTTGCCACAAAGTTTTCCAAAGTCGTCTGCTGCAGATGTGTCAAACTGCGTCTATAGGTAGTGTAACACAATGAGGGTAGAGGTATAGATTGAGGGTATAACTATATATGGGATATCACATGTATACGGCGCCAGCCCTCTTGTATATAAATGTATGTTTTTGTGAGCGGGAGAGAGACATGCAGAGATAGAGAGAGAGACTGAGAGAGGAAGGAGAGGCATGGAGTCTGGAGAGAGCCGTGTGACTATCTCTCGGGTTACCCTTCGTACTATATCTTCACAATAAAGCTTACGAAAAGTACCACTATACGATTTCATTTATTTACCTGTGTTTTCCTTGTGGACAATCTGATGTAGCTAGCCAGAGTGCTACATAAGTTATTTGGTGTCGTGACCAAGATAATCGAACTTGTGTTGTGTCGGACATGATGTGAAATGTAGTACTCAGTGCTGGGCATAATCGAACTTGTGTTGTGCCGTCGTGATGTGAAATCTAGTGTTGGACACTTTGACAATTTGATATGATGTGAAATGTAGTGTTGGACACTGACAATTGTGTTGCTGTCGTGAGCCATCCAGAGACGTTTGCCGGTGAATTGTAAGTTACAATCTTTTGTTATTTCCTTTACGTAATTGGCAAGGCAAAATGACAGAACAAATGTTTTTAGAATTGTTTCTCTATTGTTCTCTATATATGGACAAATGACTAACTTAAACACCACTATGGGGGCTCAAGGCATGGCAGAAGTTGTTCAAACTTTTGACAGTAGTTATAATCTAAAGGAATTTAAAGAATGGATTAAAAGTATTGAACAATTTGGCATGTTAACTAGAATATCTAATAAAAGGGTTAAATATATAGCATATCAGGCAGGCACAGGACCTGTCGGTGATTTCACAAAACGATATCTTGAACAGCATGCTGATCACAACTGGGATCAAATTAAGGGGGGAGTTAAAAACGCGGTTTGGCGAAGTAGACTTGTGGGGTATTTCATTGATGGGCTCAGGGAAGATTCTCTTAAAATTAAAATAATGAGGGAAAAACCCACAATTCTTTCAGAACGCGGTTACGATAGCTACGCGAGAACAAAATCTCCGTAGACGATTTCAATTGCGAACAGGTCATTGGCCGAGAGAAAATCATCAAGTTGATGAGGCCGTCCCGATGGAGGTCGATCATTATCGACAGAAAATTAAATGTAATTACTGTCACAAGATAGGTCACCTCATTGCTGATTGTAGGTAACCACCCTCCAATTAAGCTCAGACCATATCACACCCAGTTGAAACCGTAAAGTAATAGATATTTAACGAGCACAACGGTTTTTGTAGAGGGGAAAATAATGAGTGTGCTGTCAATACCAATGATAAAGCTTGACGAACAATTCGAGGTATATCTATCTGTACCAATTATATCTCCGAAGCCACTTTATCATGTCCAATAAACATTGCTTACTTCAGTAACCATGGAAAACTTACCTATAGCTTACCATTTATACAATTGGGTAATTATTTCTAGGGTGGATTTACATTTCGATTTAATATGTAATGATCAGCATATGAAAGTTGAACTTAAATCACCTATTGACTTAATGGAGCTCAAACAGGAATGCACTGCATCCATAGAGTATTTCACACTCGCAGCACCGTATGTTGTAGGAGTTTTGCAAACCTTTCTGAAATTCAAATTCCCACGACTTTATCAGAAATAAAGAACTTCTATTCCCACGACTTTATCAGAAATAAAGAACTTCTAGCCTATCGATAGGTTAATTAAAGAGTTAGAATTTACAAGGTTTGGAAAAATTGAAATAAGTTTGTCGCGTAGCGCTTGGTATTACGTTTACAAGCTTATAGGTATTGCCATAGTGGTGGCCATATAAGGCTTAATATGTTGTTACAAATAAAAATGTAGCGATTTAATTAACTGTCTGCCAAATTGTTTACGTAAATGGATGACAAAAGGGCGGAACGAAGCGGTTCACAATGAAGTGAACTCCAAACGATGGATAATGGCGGTAAGACTGTGGCAGGGGGGTTCTCAATAAGAATGGCAGCCACAGTCTGAGACTGACCCTTGCTCAAATTGTAATAGCTGAATAGGTCTGAACCATTTGGGGAGTCAATGTAACTGTTGAGCTTAAGCGGGTGGGATCAGGTATTGGTTTCATAAATTATTTATTTTTATCTTTATGTTAGTATACAGTGTGTGGGACCAATATCATTTTTCCTGTCCGCTGCAATATGACCTGAGCATTTGAAAGTGGCGCAAAACCCAAAACAATCAAATGCCTCAGTATCAGAATTTGTTTAAAACATTGTGAGAAAAGGAGAAATTTTTCACTTTACTTGTTAAACCCTTTCCTACATAATAGAGACTTTCTGATGCCTCTCTGTCAGTAGCAGACAACTTTCGAAAACATTATGACAAAAGTAGAAATTATTCAAAGCGAACAATTTATCCTTTTGCAAAACTTTTATCAACTATTTTCAGTAATGTTACCTACATTTATAGATGTTTGCCTAGAAGCTTTCAAAGTCGTCTGCTGCAGATTTGTTGAAGGTGGGAACAAGTTATTTCAATATTGAAAAATCCCAAGATGAAGACTCACAGTATGAGGTAAGATGGTTTTGAACATTTCTTCTTTTGTCACTATGTTTTCAGAAAGCTGTCTGCTGCAGAGTCATCAGAAAGCCTCTATATGAGGGAAAGGGTTAAAACAAACAAATCTGCCATAACAAAAATTGTGTCAGTTTACAATGTGCCATGTTTATTTAACCCTTTCCCACTTGCAGACGCATATTATGCAGCAGATGATTTTTGAAAACATTTAAGTGGCAAAAGAATAATAAATATGAGCAATTTCTCCTTTTGCCACAATGTTCTCTAGTCTATTGAATAATAATACTTTCATTTATAGCAATTTTCCCTATCTTTTCCCAGTATTTTCAAAGTTATCTTCTGCAGATTTGTTGTATGTTGGAAGGGTTAACCCTTTCCCTCATACGACAATTCTGCAGCAGTCGACTTTGAACATGTTTTGCCAAAAAATAGAAAATCTTTATAATTGAATGGATAACGTATGACTAAAAGTGGAAAACATTGTGGCAAAAGGAGAAATTGCACGTTTTGTGCAATTTCTTCTTTTGTCACTATGTTTTCAAATAGCCGTCTGCTGCAGAGGCGTCAAAAAGCGTCTATATGAGGGAAAGGGTTAAGTGAATCAGATGATTTAAAATTTCTTTTCACTTCACTTTGTTATCAGTTTGTTTTTTTATTCAATAACATATGAAGATATATAAGAGATACATGACCCATATTTATTAAAAAGTTTAGGATTTAATGTAGACTTTAGAAACATTCCCAATTCTAAAGCAACAGTTCTACAGATTAGCAATTTAAACCACTATTGTAGAAGTTTTCGAAGGAGTAGATAAGTCACCGCTGAGTATTTCAAATGAACCAATTGACTCAGGAAACCCAAATGTTTTGATCTTGCCACCAGTAAAGACCTAGATTATCATCCTGTAAGATATTCCTTTTTTTTTAATACTAATCTTATCCCACATACAGGCGTTTTCTCACACCTCTGCAGCAGACGACTTAACCCTTTCCCTCATACAACAATTCTGCAGCAGACGATATATTTTGTCATTTTGTCAAAAAATAGAAAATCTCTGAAATTGAATGGATAACCTATGACTAAAAGTGGAAAACATTGTGGAAAACATTGTGGCAAAAAGAGAAATTGCTCGTTCTGAGCAATTTCTTCTTTTGTCACTATGTTTTCAAAAAGCCGTCTGCTGCAGAGGCGTCAGAAAGCGTCTATATGAGGTAAAGGGTTAAGTTATATAATTTTAACTGTATTCAATAGTAATACACTTTCATTTATAGATGTTTTCCATATCTTTTTTATAGATGTCTTCAAAGCCATCTGTTGCAAATTTTGTGTAGGGTTAATTAAATCATTAAATTAGTCCGCTTCAATATAACATAAAGCAGAAGAGTTTGAAAAGATCTCGGCTAAAATTTGTAAATGTGATGATATTTTAGGATGCTTACACAATAAAATGACAAATTTTGAGTATGGAAGTAACATTTCAAATATTACACATTCATTCACAGATACTGGAAATAAGATGAAAACTAATTAATAATACTATCATGAAATAATGCTATCATTCCACAGATATTTCGGAGGCAAGTAAGTTTCCACTCACCAATGGTGGACTAAAGTGATCATAAGTCTAATTTTGTTGCACACACAAAATATGTGTAACGAGTATAAGATCATGATATGTGACGCTTTTATTCAAGAAAGTTTCCAGTCACCAATGTTCATAAGTCTTTTGTGCAGTTGCACTCACCGAATATGTGTAGTGCCTAGTCAGTATATCAAATCATGACATGCGACGCTTTTATTCCAGTTCACAGCATAATATAGACTTTAAATAAACATTAATTATTTAGTTCCTTCCTAACTTTCACCAAGACCAACAAAATATCCATCCTTACTTCACAATTACCCACAATATATCAAACGCCTAAAAAGGGATTCCACAAGAGATGTGCTTATACAGGACATGCCTGTTCTAGATAAAATGAATGGTATTAGAGCTAGAGCCATAATCTTGATTATTAACAATTATGTTTTAAAATGTTGTCTGGTTGTGGTAGACAGATAACCCGGCCTTTCCCACTTGCTGACAATTCTGCAGCAGACGACTCTGCTCAAAATGAGAAATTTTTTTCTTTCACCTCAATGATTTCAACTCTATTCAATAATCATATTATCATTTATACGTATCGAGATTTTCTTTATTTTTGCCTAGATAATTACAAAGTCGTCTGCGATAATTACAAAGTCGTCTGCTGCAGATTTATTATATGTGATAAAAAGTTAACCCTTTCCCCCATACGACAATTCTGCAGCAGACGACTTTGAACGTATTTTGTCAAAACATAGAAAATCTCCATAATTGAATGGATAACCTATGATAAAAAGTGGAAAACATTGTGGCAAATGGAGAAATTGCACGTTTTGTGCAATTTCTTCTTTTGTCACTATGTTTTCAAAAAGCCCTCTGCTGCAGAGGCGTCAGAAAGCGTACATATGAGGGAAAGGGTTAAGGAGCCCTTCCATGGAAATAGTTACATTGTGACATTTCTGAACATTGAATGATTGTTTGGTGTTAAATTACTCCACTTTTAAAAAAAAAATCATTTATAACACGGCATTTCCATGGTAAGTTACCAGTACTACTGATCCATTTATCCTTACACCAGCCAATCAGTGGAAATGCTAACTCCGCAACCCTGATGCCAAGGAGAGCAGTCATTACTACCATTTTTAAAGTCTTTGGTATGACAAGACCGGGGATCAAACCCGCAACCTCCCTCACCCCAGGCGGAAGTGTAGGATCATATCAGTCCTGTACATCTGCTGACTTATAAGCATCTACACAAGTTGACATTAGCTTCTAACAGTCTTATGTAAGTAATATGTGAACAGTGTATATCTTGATCAGACTGTGTGGAAATAGAGGCTTTTCTGAAATATTTTCACAAAAGCCAACTCATACCTTTTTGCACTGCCAGGCTCAAACAAAGTATAGGTAAAAACTTTCAAAGGTCAATATGACTGATAACTAAACTGAAATTAGAACACTTTAAGAAATCAATAAACACTTGGACTTAAATATATAAACCACTAAGACACCCATTACCTACCATGAAGTAAAATTCTAATTCTACATTGTGCTACTGAGTAATAATTTACCACACTCTGACAAGTCAGAACAATTCATCAATTATTTAAAGGCCAGCCATACATCAGTATAACCTTTATGATTTGTACCATGTGATAAACATTGGCTGTCAATTGGGAATAGATATGTTTAAACACTAGAGGGTCTAAACCCTTTCCCTCATATAGACGCTTTCTTACGCCTCTGAAGCAGACGGCTTTTTGAAAACATAATGACAAAAGAAGAAATTACTCAAACCAAGCAATTTCTCCTTTTGCCACAATGTTTTCCACTTTAAGTCATAGGTTTTCCATTCAACTATAGAGATTTTCTATTTTTTGACAAAATATGTTCAAAGTCGTCTGCTGCAGAATAGTCGTATGAGGGAAAGGGTTAAAGGCCCTAAATCAATCGCCTGACTGATGGTTTTGTTTGTTTGTACATGTATATCGCTGCATTTCCTGGGTATATTACCAGAACTATTTATCCTGACACCAGAAAGTCAGTCAAAATGCTAACTCCAAAATCCAGAGCACCAAGGAGGGATAGCTATTACTACCATTTATGTAGTCTTTATAATCACTTGCCAAAGGATCGAACCCGCACCTGAGGCAGATGCTCTACCACTACATCACCAAGGCAGTCATGAGTGATTGTATAGTAGCAAATATGTAACTGCTAATATCAGGGAACATTTAACCCTTTCCCACATGTAGACTCTTTCCGAGGCATCTGCAGCAGACAACTTTTGAAAACACTCTGGCAAAAGAAGAAATTGCTCATAATGAGTAATTTCACCTTTTGCCACAGAGTTTTTCAACTCTATTAAATAACTGAACTGTCTTTAATTTGGATTTTTTCAAACTTTTGCTGAAACATTTCTAAAGTCGTCTGCTAGAGATTTGCTGTATATGGGAAAGGGTTAAAGAATGGGAAACAAGTAGATACTGTTAAGATAACAGTATAACAGTTAATGTCAAGAACACTTCTAATCAAGCAAGAAGTAAAAATTAACAACTCATTAAACAAAGAAATACATGGATTGCTAAAGGGGCCTAAGCTCATGGCAGCCATGGTTTTTTTTTCAATCCCTTAATCACTGTTTGTAGACGGTCACTTAACCATTTCCCTCATATAGACGCTTTCTGACGTCTCTGCAGCAGATGGCTTTTTGAAAAACATAGTGACAAAAGAAGAAATTGCTCAAAACGAGCAATTTCTCCTTTTGCCACAATGTTTTCCACTTTTAGTCATAGGTTATGTATTTAATTATAAAGATTTTTTAATTTTTGACAAAATATGTTCAAAGTCGTCTGCTGCTGAATTGGCGTATGAGGGAAAGGGATAAGGAACACTTCCATAAAATGATCTTGAAATCATACTAGTAGATCTTTAAAACAAGAGCTGTCGGAGGACAGCGCGCTTGACTATATGCCGCTTATTCACATAAAGCACTATTTCATTATATTGCACTTAAGTACTATTAACCCTTTCCCTTGTCAAAACATAGAAAATCTCCATAATTGAATGGATAACCTATGACAAAAAGTGGAAAACATTGTAGCAAAATTTTCTAAGTAATTCAAGGGCCATTACTCCATATTTAGGATACAATGGAGTTATCTAACCTAATTGTATGATGGTCCTTAACAAATGTGTGAAGTATGAAGTGATTTGAATTATGAAACTTTAACGTTGAGCTAAACGCAAATGTTAAAACTGACTTAAAAAAAGGTTTACCAAATGTTTGACATCATGCAAAACATGTTTGATATCTTGAAGGATTATATTTGATAAATGAATGATCACAATTAGAAAGGAATGTAACCAAAAATTATGAATTTATCTAAAATTCTCAAAATCAAACAAAAATCATGTTATTTATTCCCAAAAAGTCACACTCAGCATCTTCTCAACATACCATGTGAAGAAAGGTATTATATGTAATTATATTCCAAATATGAAAGCCCTAATACAAGTACTTATTGAGAAAAATTAAAAAATTAAATGAAAATGCCAACTTGCCCTAAAGCTATAACCACCCAAAATCACATCTTTTACCCCAAAAAGAAGGTCACACTCAGAATCTTCAGCATACAATATGAAGACAGGTATTAGATGTAATTATATTCCAAATATAAAAGCCCTAGCACAAATACTTATAAATGAAAATGCCAGCTTGCCCTAAAACTTTAACCAGACGCCGACGCCGGGGCGAGTAGTAAAGCTCTCATATTCTTCGAATAGTCGAGCTAATAATTACATTGTCATTCTTTCTGAATAAGCTTGAAACAGTGAAGAATATATTGAAAATTTGGCTGTATTGTGGATGCTTCAAGTTTTGAACCACAGAACTTGTCTGAAGATGGTCAAATCATAATGTCCAATATCCTCAAATCATGATTAATCAACCCTTTCCCATATACAACAAATCTGCAAAATACGACTTTAAAATCATCTAAGGAAAAATACAAAACATCTCAATAAATTTGCTTCAAAAAGTAGAAAACATTATGGCAGAAGGAGAAATTGCTTGTTTTGTCACAATGTTTTCAAATGTTGTCTGCTGCAGAGGCTTTCTAAAGAGCTTATATGTGGGAAAGGGGTAAACTTGTACCTGGAACTGACAACTAAAGATTGATTAGTGTTTTAAGCCGCTTTCAACACTATTTCAGTTATATCACGACATTTCCTGTGTAAGTTACAGTAGTGAGTACTGATCTATTTATCCTGACAACAGTCAGTCAGCTGTAATGCTAACACCGCAACCCTGAGCGCCAAGGAGGGCAGCCATTACTATCATTTTTGAAGTCTTGACAACCAAAGAACTACCTCTGCAGCAGACATTTCAAACTATTGCAAATTCTACAATTAATTTAATAACTTTATTTACCAAAATTATAGTTCCTATTTTCAAAATACTGTATTATCATTTATTCTCAGAATAATTTCAAAGATGGCAACTGTGATGTGAATGATAAATGGAACTGTCAAAGAAAGATCTGAGTTGGAGATACAGGCTCAAATGGGAGCTAGATTAAAGGCCTCCTGATTCAAAAGTTGAAAGTTTAAATCCTCTAGTCAGTGAGGTCTATTTTTAGAACTTTCCCCACAGCCTTGATGTCAGGACTGCTTATAAGTCTCAAAGTCGTCTGATGCAGATTTGTGGGAAAGGGTTAAGTTAGATGTATTCTGAGAAACCTTTGTCAGATAGCTCTTTCTAACCTGAAGAGGATCTGCAGTAGACATTTCTTGAAAAAAATAACCCTTTCCCACATACAACAATTCTGCAGCAGTCGACTAGTGAAACAGTGACAAAAACCTAAAAAATCTCCATAAAAGATCTTAATTGTTAAATAAAGTTGAAAACATTGTGGCCAAAGGAGAAATTGCTCATCAAAATGCGTCTGCAGGTGGGAAAGGGTTAAAGGCAAAAGATGAAATTTCTCATATTGAGCAATTTTTGACTTTTGCGACGATGTTTTCTAGTCATGACTGAATAATTCTATTTTAATTTGTAGAGATTTTCTATATTTTTGTCAAGATAGTTTCAAAGTTGTCTGCTGAAGATTCAAAACGAGCAATTTCTCCTTTTGCCACAATGTTTTCCACTTTTAGTCATAGGTTATCCATTCAATTATAGAGATTTTCTATCTTTTGAGAAAATATGATCAAAGTCGTCTGCTGCAGAATTGTCGTATGAGGAAAAGGGTTAAATTGGAATCTGAGATCTGGGAATATTGTGTGCAGATATACTACAAACAATATTATGGAATATGGATATCACTAGAGATTCTATTATACCTTCTTTCTATTGTCAAGCATGTGAAAGGGAGTAAAAGCTTGTATTCAGCCATTGTTATAATGTACAATTTAATCTAACAAATTGGATTGACAAATAGAAGCCATATTATTGACAAATAGAAAAGTCATTCATTTTAATATATATATTAAACTTTAGTTAATCCTTTCCCACATGTCATCTCTTTCTGACACCTCAGCAGACGACTTTTCAAAACATTGAAGCAAAAGGAGACATTGCTCATGATAAACAATTTCTCCTTTGCAACGATGCTTAAAAATGCATAGTTTTCATAGTTTGTTTAAATGTTTTCATAGTCTTATGCTGCAGATTTGTTGAATATATGGGAAAAGGTTAAATCTTTCCATCTTAAAGGCAACTTTTAAACACTTCTGCAGCACATGGCGTTTGAAAGCAATTGAAAATGAAGAAATTTTTATCTCGAATTTTCCAAATATACATATGTATTAGTTTTATCTTCAGATGTTTCCCAGGCAGACAACTCTTCAAATGTCATATAACCCTTTCCCTCATACGACAATTCTGAAGACGACAACTTTGAACATATTTTGTCAAATAATGGAAAATCTCTATAATTGAATGGATAACCTATGACTAAAAGTGGAAAACATTGTGACAAAACGAGAAATTGCACGTTTTGTGCAATTTCTTCTTTTGTTACTATGTTTTCAAAAAGCCGTCTGCTGCAGAGGCATCAGAAAGCGCCTATATGAGATAACATATAACCCTTTCCCACAAAAACAAATCTGCAGCAGACGACTTTGAAAACATAGTGACAAAAACCTGAAAAATCTTCATAAAAGATAGTTTAATTGTTAAATAAATATAAAAACACTGTTTTAAACTATATTCAATTATTTCATTTATAGAATTTTCCTTGTTTTTGTCTCAAAGTTGATAAGGGTTAATAAGGATTGTTTTACATTTTCTCTCAACCTGTATAAAACTTCCATAACCCTTTCCCACATACAGATGCTTTCTGTGGCATGCAACTTTTGAAAACATTGTGGCAAAAGAACAAATTGCTCATAATGAGCAATTTCTCTTTTAACCACAATGTTTTCAACTTTAATCAATAATTGTTCTGGCATTGTTAGAGTTTCCATATTTTTGACAGAAATATTTCAAAGTCATCTGCTGCATATTTGTTGAATGCGGGATATGGATAATACTTGTGAATTAGCTATAAACACAGAGGAGGTTGTTCACAACCCTGTCAATAAATCAAAGGTTTTTATATATCACTTACTGGGGCTGCCCCCTTCTATTCAATAGTAGGACATGGCAATATCAGATTTACAATACAAAAGTTAATAAGCCATGATTTATAGACACTGAAAGAAAGCAGATCATTTAACGACCATTTAGCCTTGAAAACACTTTAACCCTTTACCCCACTGTACAGACTGAACCCTTTCAATGACAAATATGATTTTTCAAAATATTGTGGAAAATTAGCCATTTTGCTGAGAACTATTATTTTTTGTCATTTTTCAAAACAGCAGTACTTCCAATTTTCTCCAGATGACTGAAAGTGGTAACTGCATGTTTCTCTATTTTTTCGGACAAGCTTTCAATGTAATAGAATCCTTAAAATTAACCCTTTAACATTTCTTTTTGCCAGATAATTAGATAAGAGTGTAATCAATTTATTATAATTATTATGCATAGTCTCTCCTTTTGCCAAAATGTTTGCCAAAAATCTTGTGCATGTCAGCAAGGATTAAAAGCAAATGGCATTAAAATTATCATATCAAGTAAATTGATTAAACCTTTCCCACATACAACAAATCTTAAGCAGATTATTTTGGAAACATCTAGAGAAAAATCTCTGTTTATATAGTGAAAGTACATTAATTGTATTGAATAAAGTTGAAAAAATTGTGACAAAAGGAGAAATTGTTCATTATGAGCAATTTTTCCTTTTGTCACAATGTTTTCAAGTGGTATGCTGCAGAGGTCTGTATGAGGACAATCCGGAAAGGATTAAAGTAAACTTTCATGGTTTATCTTTTTTCTATCTGGGCAACATACAATGTTTGCAAATATTGCAGAAGGATTTTATGATGGTTACCCATTGTAGAAATGCAGTTAGCAGTTAATAGCGTAAACATGTGATCTGATAATAAATGTCTGAAAACATGTTTTCAATAAATGTGTTTACAGGAAAAAAAGTCAAAACCTGACAGAATAGACATACAGCTGAAAAGTGACCTATTTAACAATGGAAAATTTCACAAATTGAAAGAATAATTATTGAATAGAGTTAAAAATACTTGCCAAAGTGGAAAGTGTCTATTTTGGGCAATTTCAACTTTTTCCAGTGTTTTCATAATAGTTGTCAGCTGAAGATGCATCAAAATGCATCTATTTGTGGAAAAGGGTTAACATGGCATTGTTAGAAAACTATATATATGACGAAATTAAGTTGAACACGGACACAATGGGCCAGGTGAAGTGAAACACTAATTAAGAGCTATAACAGTGTAATTTTAGAAGAAAGGTCAGAAAAATATAATTTTCTTCACCTAAACATATTTCACTTCCCCTCATTGCATAGTCACAACAGTCCTCTGCAAAAAGTAATTATACCATAAAAAATCCCATTTCTATATAAACATGAATTCACATGAGATTTTGATATCTCTGCTTGTATAGCAGAAGACCTAGCGATTCCTCCTTCTCCAACAATATTTCGACAATTCTACAGCATTTATCTTCATTTATTCAAGCTGAAACAACTTTTTCCACAGAACTTTCTGAAAAGGTATTTGGTAAATAGTTGAGCAAAATCTTAACAGAATTTGGGTCTACTCCGGGGATAATTTATTCACTTAGTTCATCAATATGGCCATATTATTATCCCTTACCGACATACAATAAATCTGAAGCACCACAACTTTGAAAATATCTAGCTAATTTGCGGTCAGGTAAGCAAACACAACAGAGCCTGTATTACTCCACTGCCGCAAAGAGAAATAACCCAACCCGAAGTTGGTTGTCTTTTATCAAATCAATATGACTGATAAAAAGTCACAAAAAAAAAATTACAATTTGCAGAGGACTGTTGTAAAATCCTATTTCTATATATACATGAATTCACATGAGATTTCGATATCTCTGCTTGTATAGCAGAAGACCTAGCGATTCCTCCTTCTCCAACAATATTTCGACAATTCTACAACATTTATCTTCATTTATTCAAGCTGAAACAACTTTTTCCACAGAACTTTCTGAAAAAGGTATTTGGTAAATAGTTGAGCAAAATCATAACAGAGTTTGGGTCTACTCCGGGGATAATTTATTCTCTTAGTTCAATATGGCCATAATATTAACCCTTACCCACATACAATAAATCTGCAGCACCACAACTGAAAATATCTAGATAATTTGCGGTCAGGTAAGCAAACACAACAGAGCCTGTATTACTCCACTGCCGCAAAGAGAAATAACCCAACCCGAAGTTGTTTGTCTTTTATCAAATCAATATGACTGATAGAAAGTCACAACAAAAATGTACTGGTAAGTACCTGTATTACTCCACTGCCGCAAAGATAAATAACCCAACCCGAAGTTGTTTGTCTTTTATCAAATCAATATGACTGATAGAAAGTCACAAAAAAAATGTACCGGTAAGTATTTGAAAAAAAGACATTTAATTTCTTAGGAAATAATTGTCTGAATCTTACAGTAACACTTTGGGAATTAAGAGTGAAACAGTCCTAGCCTCTATTATCAACCAACAGGACATGGAAAAATCATTTGAAAATCATCCAATATGTTCTAAGAATAAGTTTTCAATGTGGGCATAAAGAATACAAAATAGCCCCGTCCCCTGGTGGCCATTTTATTTTACTCTTCAACGTGGCATCAAGTTTTCACTATAGCCATATAAAGCAAAACAGCTGCACGTCTGATGTCTATATTCTTTTTTACCAATCAGTATAGTAATTGGCTTGAAAGAATCTGGTAGAGAGTAACCAAACGATTTTGAAAGTTTTCAAAAAAGCCCCGCCCCCTGTAGGCCAGATTTTAAGACAAATCAACATGGGTTGATTGATTGATTGGGGTTAAACAAAATTGTTTTAGTTATATCACGGCGGCCAATTCACCTACTCATGCGTTTCCTGGCTTTCTCATACCAGTACTCAAAACAACTGGCTGCTTTTCCACATATACTTTTAGCCCATTGGTGAATGACGCATGTCACAGTGACTTTTGTCTATCGCCAGAAAGAATGTTGGCCGAGCTGGGATTCAAACTCAAAACCCCTGGATTGACAGCCCTCGTCGCTCCCGACTGAGCTACTGGGGCTCGAAGGCACCTGGTAGAGGGTCACCCAGTATTTTTCCACTTAGTTATTTGAAAAATCGGCCAACCAGTTTCGGTGATGAAGATTGTTAGTTTTCACTAAAGACATATAAGAAACAAGAGGGCCATGATGGCCCTGGAATCGCTCGCCTGATTTTTTTTTTCACTTTAGCTATATAAGCCCCGCCATCTGGCGGGCATAGTTTCCAACCAATCAACTTGGCTTTAAGGAATCTGATAGAGGGTCACCCTAGGAACATTTCTATAAAATGATTTAAAAATCGGCCTGACACTTTTGAAGGAGAAGATTTTTTAAGTTTTCACTATAGCAATAAAAGGCAAAATAGCCCCGCCCCTGGCGGCCATGTTTTTTGACCAATCAACATGGCTTGAAGGAATCTGATAGAGGGTCATCCAAGGAACATTTCTACAAAATTATTTGAAAATCGGCCCGACACTTTTGGAGGAGAAGATTTTTTAAGTTTGCACTATAGCTATATAAGGCAAAAAAGCCCCGCCCCCCCTGGCGGCCATGATTTTCGACCAATCAACATGGCTTAAAGGAATCTGATAGCGGGTCATCCAAGGAATATTTCTACAAAATTATTTGAAAATCGGTCTGACACTTTTGGAGGAGAAGATTTTTTAAGTTTTCACTATAGCCATATAAGGCAAAAAAGCCCCGCCCCCCTGGCGGCCATGTTTTTCGACCAATCAACATGGCTTCAAGGAATCTGATAGAGAGTCACCCAAGGAACATTTCTACAAAATAAGTTCAAAATCTGCCAACCAGTTAGGGAGAAGTAGAATTTTGAAGTTTTTTTCGTTTCGTTGCTATGGAAACCAGAATTCTGCATGGATCCCAAAAATTTGAAGGAATTCTGGTGAGGTCATTGAGAGGATGCTTTCTGTGAAGTTTCATCCCAATTGATCCACCGGTTACTGAGGAGAAGATGTTGAAGATTTTTTAAGTTTGCACTATAACCATAAAAGGCAAAATAGCCCCGCCCCCTGGCGGCCATGTTTTTGACCAATCAACATGGCTTGAAGGAATCTGATAAAGGGTCACCCAAGGAACATTTCTACAAATTTATTTGAAAATCGGCCTGACACTTTTGGAGAAGAAGATTTTTTAAGTTTGCACTATAGCCATATAAGGAAAAATAGCCCCGCCCCCCCTGGCGGCCAAGTTTTTCGACCAATCAACATGGCTTGAAGGAATCTGATAGAGGGTCACCGAGGAACATTTCTACAAAATTATTTGAAAATCGGCCTGACACTTTCGGAGGAGAAGATTTTTTAAGAATTTTGAAGTTTTTTCATTTCGTTGCCATGGAAACCAGAATTCTGCATGGATCCCAAACATTTTAAGGAATTCTGGTGAGGACATTGAGAGGATGCTTTCTGTGAAGTTTCATCCCAGTTGACCCACCGGTTACAGAGGAGAAAATGTTGACGGACGACGGATGACGGACGCCGGACATAGGGCGATCACAATAACTCACCTTGAGCACTTCGTGCACAGGTGAGCTAAAAAATAGATAAATAGATTTGAATATCAAAAAAACAGTATGATCAACTTCTTTGGGCATTTTTTATTTTTAAATGTCTGCAGATAGACTGCTTCTAGGCAATTTCCCATTAAGAGGATGATACATATTGATCATCTCATTGGTCACAATCTATTTCTCAAATTCTTTCCATTATACATGTATAAAATTGAACAAACTTGTATATTTACTTGAGGTAATACGTTTGTATACAGAGAACAAACAAAATATGATGTACAAACCTCTTGGTGTGTCATCACTTTCACTCAGACTGTCTGAACTTCCTCTTGATGGTTGATCCTCTTTTTTCACTTTAGGGTAATTCAATGTTCTTGTTTCACTTCTTATTTGTTTCTCTTTATCTGTTGATGCAACAAGACCAGAACTTGGCCTTGAGTCTCCGCCAGACGAGGCCGATGACTGGGATGACATACTGATACTGCGGAATGTTTTCTTTTCTCCTAGTCTCGGTGATGGCGATATACTTCTGTGATTAGATGATCTAGGACCTCTTGGAGATGCACAATCAGCCCCTAGTCTAGGAGCTGGTGAAGGGGACCTCTCATTGCGAGGGGACACAGGGGGACGGTTTGACTTTACTTTGTCAACAGCTTTGCTTGTTTCTATATGAGTACCATTATTGAGATTTTTTAAATTCCTATTATTTTCTTTTCTGGTGTCTTTAACAGGCTGCTTTCTATTGTTTACTGCACTTGCTTTATTTGTTTGAACAGACTGTTTCTGTGGCTGTTTGGCTGCAGACTGATGTGCCTCGGCTTCTAAATCTCGACTAGGCTCCGTAGAGGAAGGTTCGGGTTTTATAGATATCACATGACAATAATCAAACACTTGGTTTCCACATCCTTTGTCGACTGGCCCATTATACACTAGATCACTGCCCACAAATACCCGTATATCCTTCACACCTATTTCCAAGTCCTGAAACACGGTTAAATTTGCTGCGTTTAAACCCTTTTTCACTTGCAACTTATCAGCAACAGAAGACATTGAAAACATTAACTTATAAGTCAAAATTTTTGGAAAATCTATTTAAAGAAAGGTTTTATGTATTAAAAATATAGTCGCAGAAATATTTCTCCTTTTTGCCACAATGTTTTCAAGTTGTCTGCTGTAGAGGCAACATGATACATTTACATGTGAGAAAGGGTTAACCCTTTGCCACATGCAAATGCAATTTGATACATCTACCGCAGATGACTTTTGCCACAAAGTTTCTACAGTGATTTTCTATATTTTCGCTGTTCAAGGAAAAAATGTCCAGGGAGGGAGGAACTTCAAGCTTTTTTTATTTGGTTTTTGGGGGGGTATTTTTTAATTTAAATTATAATGAGTGCCCAAAAACCATTAAAATTAGTGGTTGTTCCTCCCCTTGAGATTTTTACATTGAACCACCATAAGATGTTCTCAAAGTATACTGCTATGTTATCATATATGGTAAATTTTTAAACCTTTACCTCATACAAATAATTTAGACAGATGAATTCTGCTGACAATTTGTGAAAACATTGTTGGAACAGTAGATTATATTCCTTTTAGACACTACTTTTAAAACTACATCAAATAGTTCATCAAGTGTATTAAGCCTTTTACACTTATGCCACAAAGTAGTCTCTATACGTTCTGAGAGTAGCAATCATCATGTGCAGGGCTCACACTTGTACTCCACTTTAACTCATTTACTCTTGACATAGGAGCAATAAAAAGGAGGAGGTCTGTCAAATTAATATCATATTCAAGTGTATTAACACTTTCCCAAAAACAGCAAATCTGCAGCAGACAACTTTAAACCCTTTCCCACTTACAGACACATTCCGACACATTTGCAGCAGACAACTTTTGAAAACATTGTGGCAAAAGGGGCAATTGCTTATCATGAGCATCGGCATCAGAAAGCATCTGTATGAGGGAAAGGGTTAAGGTTTTTCACTCTTATCACTACACCACCTAGTTTTCTCTATACCTGTTGATGGTAGTAGTCATCATATGCAGGGATCAAACTTGTACCCCACTGTATCTCATTTACACTTAACCCCCCTGTCCTACATGCAATAAATCAGCAGCAGACAGCTTTGAGACGGCTTTGAAAACATCTTCTTAAAAAGAAAGGAAACATTTCTTAAAATGAAAGTAGTCATTGAATAGAGTTCAAATCAGTGTGGCAAATGGAGCAATTTCTCCTTTTGCCAAAATGATTTAAAAAGTTGTCAGCTTCCTAGACTAAAGAATGCGTCTGCATGTGGAAAAAGGTGTCAAAAAAGAAAAGAAAACCACTCACATTGATGCTCTTGTTAAAGTTCCAGATCTTCATCATTCCTAAAGCAAATTTGTCTTTCCGTCCTGGATTTGGGTTTCTTGCTATAATTGTAAACTCAACAGGTCTCCTCGCGTGGTACCTACAGCTCCACATATTTCTCTCTTTATTCGTCTGAAATCAATAATTTGCTAATTTTGTATGGTGTGTTATGCCGCTTTCAACAATTTGTCAGTTACACCACGGCATTTCCTGGGTAAGTTAACCCTTTCCCGCATATAGACGGGTTTTGACGCCTCTGCAGCAGACAGCTTTTTGAAAACATAGTGACAAAAGAAGAAATTGCTCAAAATGAGCAATTTCTCCTTTTGCCACTATGTTTTCCACTTTTAGTCATAGGTTATACATTCAATTATAGAGTTTTTTATGTTTTTACAAAATATGTTCAAAGTCGTCTGCTGCAGAATTGTCGTATGAGGGAAAGGGTTATCAGTACTTTATTAGTCAGTTGTAATGCTAGCCTCAGCAACAAGGTGGGAAAACCATTACTACCATTATTACAGTCTTTAGTATGCCCAGACCATAAATTTAAAATCAATAGAAAAGTCTACATACCAAGTCCAACTTTCAGCAAATTAATGCAACTAAAGTCTTGAAAGGATAAGAATGAGCATTTGCAAAACATAAATTACCATGTTTCACTTTCAAACAGTAAAGCCTCATTTAAGCCTTTGCATGAGCAAACTCTCAGCAGAGTCTTCACTGCCTTTCCACACTTACATGAATTAAAGAAGTGACCTATGAAAACAAATATTACCCCACTAGTTCCATACCGATAATTCCTTGACTCTTTCCCACATATTTTATGCAGATGCAGCAGACATATTATGGAAACATTGAGGCAAAAGGAACAACAGCCCAAGAGGGCCAGTATCGCTCCACGGCCATAAGCTAAAAAAAAATTTTTTCAAAGTTTTCACTATAGCCATATAAGGCAAAATAGCCCCGCCCTCTGGCGGCCATCTTTTTCGACCAATCAACATGGCTAGCAAGAATCTGATAGAGGGTCTCCCAAGGAACATTTATACAAAATTTGTCAAACACTTTCGGAGAAGAAGATTTTTAAAGTTTTCACTACAGCAATATAAGGTAAAATAGACCATGCCTGACGGCCATGTTTTTCAACCAATCAACTTGGCTTGAAGGAATCTGATGAAGAGTCACCCAAGGAACATTACTACAAAATTATTTGAACATTGACCAAACACTTTCGGAATAGAAGCTTTTTTTAAGTTTTCACTATAGCCATATAAGGCAAAATAGACCCGTCCCCTAGCGGCCATGTTTTTCGTCCAATCAACTTGGCTTGAAGGAATCTGATAGAGGGACACCCAAGGAACATTTCTACAAAATTATTTGGAAATCGGCCACACACTTTCGGAGGAGAAGATTTGTTAATTTTACACAATTTTTTTTCTTTCGGTTGCCATTGAAACCAGAATTTTGCATGGATCCAAATTTCAAGGAATTCAGGAGAGGACATTGGGAGGATGCTTCCTATGAAGTTTCATCCTAATTGGCCAAATGGTTAGGGATTAAAAGTCGTTTGAAGCAAAAGGTTAACAACGGATGCACAACGGACAATTCGCCATGACATAAGCTCGACTGGTTTCAGCCAATGGAGCTAAAAAGTGCTGAATCTAAGAAGTTTCTACTTTTGTCACAAAGTTACAACTATAATCGTACATTCATTTATAGAGATTTTCAGCATTTTTCCCTAAATGGTTTTCAAACAAGTATGCTGCTAATTTGTGATATATGGGATTTTTAATGAAATGCCTTTACAGAGTTGTATTCAGGTCCCCAGTACACAGCTCAAATTGAATCTTCACTGCATGCTGATCTACCATAATCTATCATGAGCAATTTCTCCTTTTGCAGCAATATGTTTAAAATTGTCTCCATTTGAGAAAGGGTTAAAGCCCTATGGATTGATTGATTGATTAATATGAGTTTACCGCTGTTTTCAACAATTTTCAATCATATCATGGATACCAGTTCACCTACCCAAGTGTTTCTTAGCTTTCTCACACCAGTACTCCATACCACAGTCTTTCCAAGCAACACATAAGCCATATGGAAGACTTCTAAGCAGCTATTTCTCATTCGTACATAGGAAATATAAAGAGAAGATACAATGACATCTTACTTTGAATTTTCCATTGAACAGTAAATCAAGAGTCCCCTGTATATCCTCAGCTCCAAAAACAGACACTTCAGATGGCGAGATAGGGACTGGGTTTTTGTCAGTGTCATAGAGCTGTATCTCTGTTAGCCCCAGTCTCATAGAATGCCCCCAGTTAGACTTGATCTCGATGTAAACTTCCAATATGTTTGGGTCTGTACTGCTGACGCCCGCCATACTGTTCTGTAATCAAACAAGAAAGGAAACATTAATAAAACATCATTCAGAGGGATAAAAATCTATGCAAATGTTGAAGTATTACCCCTTCCCAGTTACAGATGACATTTGATGCTCCCAGCAGATAAATTTTGATAACATTGTTAGAAAAGAATAAACTGCTCAAAAAGATACAACTTCTCCTTTTGCCATAATGTTTTCAGCCGTTTTCAACAGTTACTTACATTTATAGAGATTTTCCTTACTTTAAGTGATGTTTCCAAAGTCGTCTGCTGCAAATTTGCTGTATATTGGAAAGGGTTTAAATCATATCAGATAAACAATTCAATGAAACTATAATATTTGTTAGTATACCTTGATAAAAGATGCTCTGGTAGCTTTGTTGTATGTGGTTAACCCTTTCCCTCATATAGACACTTTCAGACGCCTCTGCAGCAGACGGCTTTTTGAAAACATAGTGACAAAAGAAGAAATTGCTCAAAACGAGCAATTTCTCCTTTTGCCACAATGTTTTCCACTTTTAGTCATAGGTTATCCATTCAATTATAGAGATTTTCTATTTTTTGACAAAATATGTTCAAAGTCGCATGAGGGAAAGGGTTAAGCTAGATGTTTGTAAAGTTGTCTGATGCATATTTGTTGTAGGTGGGAAAAGGTTAACTAAAACAAGAATATTTGTATACCTTGACAAGAGAAGTTCTGGTAGCTTTGACAGGTTTGTTGACTGATCGTCGAGGAGTTAACTGTTTATCTTCTTGAACATCTTTATTTTCATCTACAAGAGAATGTTCTATACTTCCAAGCATTTTCACCAGCCTCTTTTGTTGTCTGTAAAATATTGTATTAGCAAATTTACTTATTAATCATGTATCCATGACATGTTTTAAAAAGTTCATATCATCAACTTATATTAGTTATCGCATAATGTCCAGATTTTGGCTTCACAAGAATGGTCGCTGAAATGTTCCACTGACAAGACAGTTCTAATGAACAACCTTGCCAAATTCCAATTGATTGCAGTTTACCCCTTTCCCTCATACGACAATTCTGCAGCAGACGACTTTGAACGTATTTTGACAAAACATAGAAAATCTCTATAATTGAATGGATAACCTATGACTAAAAGTGGAAAACATTGTGGCAAAAGGAGAAATTGCACGTTTTGTGCAATTTCTTCTTTTGTCACTATGTTTTCAAAAAGCTGTCCGCTGCAGAGGCGTCAGAAAGCGTTTATATGAGGGAAAGGGTTAACGCAGTTTCAATAATTTTTCAGTCATATCATGTTGGCAAGTCCCATGTGTTTCCTGGCTTTCTCACATATTACATCTCCACACAAGTCTTTCCTAGCTGCCTGCTTTTCCACATAGACTGTTGGGCCCATTGGTGGTAGATGAATGACACTTGTCGAATTACCTTTTGTCAATAGTCGGAAAAACTTTGGTCTAGCTAGAGTTCTAACTAGAAAGTCTCATAAGTTAAAAATTGCTGACCCATCCAATAGGGGTGACATTATAATACATCTTACTTTACTGTTTATAGAATAATATTCATGAAATTGTACCAGATATTATTAAAGTTTTCTGTAAAGTTTTCTGTACTTACTTTGGATTCATTTTTAAAACTTTCTGCATGATTTGATCAATCTTTTCTCGTGACACAACAGGTCCACCAACACTGTTTCTAGGACTTTCTGACTGCCGCATCTGGTGTGAGCGAGGAGGCATTTCTGACTTGTCATATAAAGGTTTAACAAGGTTTTCTCGGGCAACCTTTGGCGATGGCTTTACTTTTGAGGCCTGCAAAAAAAAAAGAGTACACATTATGAACAAGAGCACCACGTACGGCACAGACGCTCGACTGATAGAAAACAGAAAAAAAGCTGAGCTGAACAAAAAACCTTAACTGGACGACGACGACGCCAGGGTCATGACAATAGCTCTCGTTTTTTCAAAAGTCGAGCTAAAAAAATATTTCTATGAAAGGGAAATAACTCCAGATTGTATGAAGTCTGGACAGTCAGAAATGAGAATTGATATTTCGTCATTTATTTAGAATAAAAGTGTAATATGCAGATGACAAATTACAAAAATAAAACAAGAGGGCCAAGATGGCTCTTAATTGATCACTTGATTGTTAGTTTAGTAGTGAATGTATAACTGCTGATATCAGGGAAAATTTGATCAAGAGTGGGAATGAATCTGCAAGGAGTGGACACTGTAAATGAAACAGCTTATCAGTAAAAGGACATTTGTAAACTTTGAATAAATTGAAAGAGGACCACCAAAGGAACATTCCTGCGAAGTTTGGTTGATAGCAGTCCAATGGTTTTGGAGATGTTGTTTGTTGCTAGAAGCTCGTTTTACCCCTTTCTTGATGCCGGCTTGTGGCTATCTTTTTCCACCAATTAATAGTACTTGAACAATTTATGTATAAGATCAATAAAGGAACATTTCTATTAAATCATCTTGAAACCATACAAAAACTGTCATAATATTTGAATCATAAAGGTTTGTCATTTTGCCACTATTCTGATGGTGCCTTGCTGCAATGTTTTTCAACAAATCAATATGTTTTGTTGTTTTTTTTGTTTTTTTTGTAAAATGTCAATCAAGGAACATTTCTACAAAATTATCTTGGAATCAGACAAGCAAATTTTAAATTTTCGAGGAATAATTTTCTTCATCTCTTTGAACAATATATCTTTATATCTCTGATGCCACCTGGGTGCCATGTTTTTCCACCAATCAAATATGACTTGAACATGTTTGAAGGAACATTTCTACTACTTGATTATGGAATCTGTCTAATGTATTCAGAGTATAATATTTTTTAAGATTGGGCAGAACAATGCCGCAACAACCAAAATTCTCCATAGAATTTACATATTTAAACATTTTGAAAGAGGACCACAAAAGGAGCAATTCTGTGAAGTTTCGATTGGAATTGGTCCAGTGATTTTTAAAATTTAGGAAATGTCGTTTAAAGCTAAAAGATAATTCAAAACGGATGGTGGTCAGAGAGTGATCAGAAAAGATCCTCTTGAGCCTAGTGATTTAAGAATGAACATACATGTACATAATGAAACAATTAACAAGATAGGACATCAGTTTCAAAGTAATAGTATAATTTTTCCATGTAGCCATTAAAAAGACAAGAGCTGTCAGAGGACAGCGCGCTCGACTATATGCCTCTTATTCACATAAAGCACTATTTCATTATATTGCACTTAAGTACTTTTAAATTATATATACTCTATATGTAAAAGCAACTGAATAGATACATACATTTAAAAGTCAATCAAGGGCAATAACTCCATATTAAAGTTAAAAATCATGAATGAAAGGTATTAGATGTAATTATATTCCAAATATGAAAGCCCTAGCACAAGTTCTTATTGAGAAAAATTAAAAATTAAAATAAAATTCCAACTTGCCCTAAAACTTAAACCACCCAAAATCATGTTTTTTACCCCAAAAAGAAGGTCAAACTCAGCATCTTCAGCATTCAATGTGAAGAAAGGTATTATATGTAATTATATTCCAAATATGAAAGCCCTAGCACAAATAATTATGAATGAAAATTAAAAATTAAAACAAGATGTGTTTGTGAAACACTGATGCCCCCCAATGGCATCTAGGTCAAAGGTCAAGGTCGCCAGGTCAAAAATGTTGGTACTGACAGAAAGGTCATGTCACAAGGAATACACATGTGAAATATGGTAGCCGTACCTGTTATGGTTCAAAAGTAGTGGTCAAGGTTAAAGTTTTTTTCGAGAATGGCAACATCTAGGTCAAAGGTCAAGGTCGCAAGGTGAAAAATGTTGGTACTGACAGAAAGGTCATGTCACAAGGTATACACATGTGAAATATGGTAGCCTTACCTGTTATGGTTCAAAAGAAATGGCCAAGGTTAAAGTTTTTTTCGAGAATGGCAACATCTAGGTCAAAGGTCAAGGTCGCAAGGTCAAAAATGTTGGTACTGACAGAAAGGTAATGTCACAAGGAATACACATGTGAAATATGGTAGCCGTATCTGTTATGGTTCAAAAGTAATGGCCAAGGTTAAAGTTTTTTTCGTGCAGACAGGCCAAAAACTACATCTAGGTCAAAGGTCAAGGTCGCAAGGTCAAAAATGTTGGTACTGACAGAAAGGTCATGTCACAAGGAATACACATGTGAAATATGGTAGCCGTACCTGTTATGGTTCAAAAGTAATGGCCAAGGTTAAAGTTTTTTTCGAGAATGGCAACATCTAGGTCAAAGGTCAAGGTCGCAAGGTCAAAAATGTTGGTACTGACAGAAAGGTCATGTCACAAGGAATACACATGTGAAATATGGTAGCCGTACCTGTTATGGTTCAAAAGTAATGGCCAAGGTTAAAGTTTTTTTCGAGAATGGCAACATCTAGGTCAAAGGTCAAGGTCGCAAGGTCAAAAATGTTAGTACTGACAGAAAGGTCATGTCACAAGGAATACACATGTGAAATATGGTAGCCGTACCTGTTATGGTTCAAAAGTAATGGCCAAGGTTAAAGTTTTTTTTGTGCAGACAGACAGACCAACAGACAGACAGACCAACAGACAGACCAACAGACAGACAGGCCAAAAACTATATGCCCCCCGAATCGGAGATTCCGTGGGGGCATAATAAAATTCCAACTTGCCCTAAAACTTTAACCACACAAAATCATGTTTTTTACCCCAAAAAGAAGGTAAAACTCAGCATTTTCAGCATTCAATGTGAAGAAAGGTAAAAGATGTAACTATATTCCAAATATGAAAGCCCTAGCACAAATAAATGAAAATGCCAACTTGCCCTAAAACTTTAACCGGAATCCGACGCCGGGGCGAGTAGTAAAGCTCTCATATTCTTCGAATAGTCGAGCTAAAAATGATTCAAAAAACATTTACTAATACCTGTTTGTCCTCATTGTTATATTTGCCAGCTTTCTCATTTTCCTCCCTAAGAGCTGCCATTACAGCCAATGCTTCATAATCAGTGTCCGTACTAGATCTATCTGGTGTGCGTCTATTGGCTGAAAGAGGTCGGACAGCTTTCTTCTCTGAGGAAATAAGGTAACAGAAAATTAACATCTATATGACCAAACTACATTTGAAAAAATCCCAAAGGATTGATTGAACGGATGGAAGCACTGTAAACATTTAGTTTAAACTTATTATTTTTTCATTGATTGTGAAACAAGCTTTCAGCTTATATTAATCACGTTTGATGTCTACTTCCTGGGGACTTAACCAGTACTCGCGCTGTTTTTTGTTGAAAAATCCCAAAGGCAGAACCCGCTCATCACGGGATTCAAACCGATTAAATATTTAAATATTTAACAACTCTGGAAAGAATGATTTGACAATTGTATGCACATGACATAAACAGCCTGTATTTGCAACTCTAAAAATTCAGTTATAATATATCATGGCGTTTCCTGAGTGACTAAGTTGCCAGTACTACTTGTCCATTTATCCTGACACCAACCAGTCGGACGTAATGCTAACCCCGCAACCCTGAGTGCAAAGGAGGGCTACCATTTTTAAAGTGACACTTTATAAAGTAGATAACACGGGTAAAAAAAGTTGTTAATAACATTTCATTTCACAATTGACATATATATAAGCAAAAGGACATATACTCCTCTGAAAGATGTCAAGTACAGCGATTGAAATAAGCCGCGAGCTGTCAAAGAGTGTTCAAAATAACACAAATGTCGCCTACAAATTAACTAAATGAAAACGTGACAGCGAAGGAATTGATCCATATGTTTCATCCTACAATAAATGCATAGAGTTGAAAACATGGTGACAAAAGGAGAAATTGCTCGTCTGCTGCAGAGGCATTAGAAAGCATCTATATGAGGGCAAGGGTTAAGTTTCTGCTTCGCATAATGCTTTAAAAACTGTATTGCATCCGACAAAGAAGTCATGTCCAAGTTACATTCTTAACCTATTGTATTGTGACTACTAACTGTACATACCTGATGCCACCAGTGTTTTAGCAGACTGTGATCTGGTCGATAAATTAGGATGATCCCTGGAAGATTTCTCTGAAGATGGTCTTTGTCTGTTTATTCCACTGGTGTATTCTCCTTCATCTAAATCTTTCCTTCTAGCTGCAGAAAGATTCCTCTCAACTTCTACAATTACATTAGATTAGTAAATTAAAATTGTGATTCAATAATACCAATTGACTATTCCGACTCTTATCAATGGAAATGCATGTTTGAATGAATGTATATAGTATAGTATTACATGTGCATTTATGAAAGCTTATGATTTGGGTAGGTTACAAAAAATGTGTGAAAAAGAAATAATTTTTATGGGAATCACTTATCAAAAAGCAAAAGATGTTAAAGATCCCACTTTACCAGAATTATTTATTACTTATCTAAAATATGATGTATTATTTATTCATCTATACTATCACTTTTAATGTTCAAAAATAGAAATTTTGGTATACAATTATGTAGAAATAACTACAATGATTTGTTTAGAGTATAAGCGATGAGCTTTCGTATGTTTATCATTGATCACACGAAACACTTATTGTAAATAAACCAGTTTCTTACTTTTATTAGAAACAGGTGCCCCTCCAAACTCAATCACAATGGTGTCGTCAGGTTTCTTCAAGTTAATTTGTCTTCTAGGACTCTCATCAAATGAAGCACTATCATCGGTTGGTAAATCTTCCTCCACTTCTGGTATACAGGCTTCAGGAACAAAATCCTCATCCTCCTGATTAATGGTGAAGAGAGTATAATTAATGAACTGAGATATAGGAGTCATTTCCAAAGTTCTTCAGCCTTTCCAACATAAACCACATCTGCAGATGACTTTGAACACCGTTATAAAGTGAATGGTGGCATAGAATAATTACTTTTCTTAGATGCAGAGATATTGTACTAATTTGCAAGAGATATTTTAACAAGAGCACTGTCTTTGGGTGCTGGACGCTCGTCTGATTTTAACATTCTACGGTCTTAACTTATTTTATACAACGAATCTTCAAGTTCGTAATGAATATTTAAGTATCATAATAGCCTCACAGTACTGCTATTTTTCAAGTATCAAAACAAGATTTACCATGTTGAAAAAAATATGAGTTCATATACATGATAAGGAAGATCTTCAAGTTGGAAAGTGGCAGTCACAATCTGTCAAGATCATAAGCTGATTATTGTGTATGGACAGCCAAATGAGATAAGCCAATTGATGCCAATCACTATATATTTGACAAATTTATCACTTTCAATATTATAAGTTTCTACACAATAAGTGGACGTATTGTTGTACAAAACATAGTCTTTAAAACATTTAAATCATTACTGAGCCAGACTGCATGTTGTCCAAATAGGTCTGTGGTTGGAGAAGTAACTCTCAAATACACCAGTATACTGTATACTGTATTAATGTTTTTCTCTTATTGTTGAGCCAAGGAGCCCTCAACAGAATCCTACAAAAGGTTTTCGAATAATTAATACCATAGTTTCCACCTTAAAGCAAAACTTAACCCACCTCAACGATGCTGATCAAGTGACGACAATAGCTCATCTTTTTTTTTCAAAATATCGGACAAGCTAATAAAATCAAAATCTAGCAAAGGCATCTAAACATTGTCAAGACTTATCTTATTAAGTGTAAGCAAATAAATAATGAAAAGGACTTACTGAACTTTCATTCCTTGCTAAACTTTCCCTGATTTTCACGTTCTTAGCTAAACTGTGTCTGAGTTGCTGAAATACAGAAGAAACAATTATATATTTTTAAAACGCTTAAAAAAAACAACAACATACTATAGCTATAATTTATCTGTATAAGTTTTGATATGCATATCTCATAAAAAAATTATAAGACATATGAGGTCATTCTTCAAAATCACAAATACAATCTAATTCCAATATCCTAATTAATTCAAAGAACTACACTTTATTTTATGGATTTATATTCATATGTGTAAAATAGAATAATGCTTAATCAAATAAAATAAATTCTAACATATCCTAATAAAAAAGAAAAATTATCTAAAATGGCAGCATTTACTGTAGATATCATATTCTTTTAGATGCACAAATCTCGTATCAATCAGATTTTTGTTTTCCCACTTAAAATTACATCACCTAAATCATCAATCTGGAAGAATACTTTTACTAGAAAATTACCAAAATGGTTTAACGACAATTAATCTGTAACAAGTAATTGGGGGAAAAAAAAGAAGAAAATAACACTATGACAGCATTTGAACTTAATGTTCTTGGTTGACTATGGACATATGCTTAATTAAGATGGACAAAGACAATAATTGTTATATTTTCTTGTAACAAATATATGCTATAAACAAAACGATCAAACATAACTCAACATGTAACCAGGGAAATGATCAGATACATGTATATATAGTTTACCTGAGGTGGTGAAGACATACATAAAACAATTTTGTCATGGGTAACAAAACAAAATGCAACATTCACAACCAGAACAAAACTGATACACAAAAGTTGGAGGATAACATAATAAACTTTTAGTCAGTAGCAAACATACCAAATATCCTTCTTGTTTCTCTATCAATCTAACCTATCAAACAATTTATGACCTTCAATTACACTTTACATCGCTTTCAGCAGTATTTCAGATGTATAACAGGGTGAATTCCCTGTACTACCTATAAGTTTATCTGACATTGGTACAGCAGTCATTATGATATACTCACAATTCTGATTGCCAAGGAGGAAAGCCACAACTACCATATGTTTAAAACAAGTCTATGGTATGAACTAACCATGAATCAATACCTCTTTCCCTCTCATTAGCCGTTCCCACTTGCAGATGCAGCAGACAACTTTTGAAAACATTGTGGAAAAAGTAGAAATTACTCTAAAATATCAATTTCTCCTTTTGCCACAATGTTTTCAACTCAATACAGTATAATAATTTTCATATAAAAAGACTTTCCGTACTTTTGCCAAGATGATTACAATGTCGTCTGCTGCAGATTTGTTGTATATTGAAAAGGGTTACAGCAGACACTTGCTTCCCCTTACATCAAATACAAACCAAATGAACCGTCTCGCGAGAAAACCAACATTATGGCCTCTGCGTAATGTATCAACCCAGATCAGCCTGCGCTGGCCGCGCAGACTGATCCGGGCAAACACATTCCGTCTCAGGGGGATAGAGGTATAGAGTAATGATTCCTGAAACAAAATCCACAGGAGGCAAAAAGTGTCCGGGTTAGCCTGCGCAGCATGCTTAGGCTGATCAGGGTCGACACTTTACGCGGAGTCCATAATGTTGGTTTTCTCGCGAGACGGCTCAAATACTCTACCACTGACATGAATATGAACTTTTACTATGAAAGGCTACATTTTACTGTTATCAGGCTAAGAATAATCAAAATTGATTTTGGCTTAAAATAGATAACTACAATACATTCAAACTGAATAAGTATAAAGAAATATACTTTTATACATCCAATTATGTTTATATCTTATCTTTTCATTTATTAAGCTATGAATTGGAAAACATTTTAAGATATTAAGTTGTCCATAGTGTTGAACAAACTGGTAACAAGGGCATGTAACATTATACATTTTTAATCTAGTGCCACATTGTCTACGTTCAATTTTAAGAGGAAGAAAGTTAAAAACAATGAACATAAATGAGACATTATCACTTTCCCACATATAGATGCTTTCTGACGCCTCTGCAGCAAACAATTTTTGAAAATATAGTGACAAAAAAAGAAATTGCTCAATATGAGCAATTTCTCCTTTTGCCACAATGTTTTCAACATTTTTTAAAGTAATTACACCTTCATTTATAGAGGCTTTCCAGTGTTTTGCCTAGATGTTTGAAAGTCGCCTGCATCTAAATTGTTGTATGTGGGAAAAGGGGGGGTAAACAATACCTTTAACTCTCTCATGCTCAGCATCAATTTTTCACTTCCCACATCATTATCAGAGTTGTTGAGTTGTCTCCCTTTCTTGTTGACTGTTGGAGGCTTCCTTGGTGAGGATCCGGTCTGTTTACTGAACTGTGATGCATCAATTTCTATATCATCTTCATTCTCTTCCAAAACTCTGGACATTTTCTGTAGATAGTTACACAATAGGTTTGATTGGTCAATTGATTGGGGCTTAACGCCGTTTTCAATTTTGCAGTCTTATCACGGCTGCCAGTTCATCTACTCATGTGTTTCCTTGCTTTCTCACACCAGTAGTCCGTCCACACAACATTGCCATCAACAGGCTGCTTTTCCACAAAGACTGGTTCTAAAACAAGTCTGTTTTTATAGCCTTTTGCTTGCTACACCATGTCCAAGGGCGACGCCATTATTGGTGTATGCCTGACTTGGTAGGAGCAGATAACTCCAGATAAATCTTGTATTAACATATATGACATGAAGAGTTCATTATAAATTAGTTTGAAAAAAATAATTACCTGACCGGTCACTTCAACTTGAGCAATTTCTTCATTGTTCTTCCCACTTTTCCACTTGCAGACACATTTTGACGAATCTGCAGCAGACGACTTTTAAAATCATTATAAGAACAATGTTTTCAATTCTTTTCATACATACTATTTTCCAAATTTTTGCAAAGATTTTCAAATTCATCTACTGCAGATTAGAGCATAACCCTTTTCCATATACAGAAAATCTGCAGCAGACAACATTGAAAACAGCTAGGAAGAAGTATGTAAAATCTCTACAAATGATTATATAGTTATTGAATAGAGTTGAAAACACTATGAGCAATTTCTCCATTTGCCACATTGTTTTCAAAAGTCGTCTGCAGCAGACGCGTCAAACACGTCTGCAAGTGGGAAAGGGATCAAGTTATTGGTACCATAGGAAAGTGTTAAAACTTGTTATGTTATTGCATATTTCAAATGGGTTTTCTACCTACCTGATGAAGTTCTTCCTCACTGTTTATACTATCACTGCTGTCAAACATGTCACTTTCTCTTGGCTGTGGAGGCTTGCGCTAAAATAGAGGAAAAAGCAACCTCATTAAAATCGGACTTAAATACTTCGCTTTCCATATATTGATCCGATGACTCCACTTTATAGGTATTTTTACAAATTGATCCGATACATTAAAATATTCGTGAGCAGGTTCTCCTTTTTCTGTCCAATGAAATCCTAATGCTAGGCCATCACTACTTCTCTTCTATATCTCATTTTTTTATATGGGTTATCTACCCTGTTGAAACCTAGTGATTTTGTAGGCGACAATTTGATTGGTTGACGTGCAGGTCAATCTGAGAGGACCTCGAATAGACAGTCATCCGCTCTGTACGGGCATTTACCTCTGCAGGGAAGATTATGTATGGACTTAATGAGATTGTGAAACAATGAAAATGATATATAGTTTTTCTTACTACATGATATGACTTACTTTGATTTAACCCTTTCCCAGATACAATAAATCTGCAGCCATTAAAATTAATGAAAACCTTTAACTAGATGCCCGCAGGTAATACGTCGAGCCCGCTCCTATGGTTGTGCCACAGACATAGTGCTCTTCCATGCAATTGCAACACAGACTGACAAAGAGTTGACCTGATAGAAATTAATTAAGGGCCTTCTGCAATACAGAAGTGATTGTAAAATGTACATTCACAAAACATTTATCTTTTTATTTTTGAGATACCTTATTGGAGTATAACATACATCATTTTAAGTGTGATTGTGTATGAAAGGTTACGGCATATTAAATATAGGAGTAATTTAACACACCGACACATGTCTTGAAAATGGTGCGGACAGTCGGAATCTGGGACGGATGGACGCACGCAGGTACATACAACGAACCGCCATTATGACAGCTAAGACGAGCTTACAGCGAGCAGACTAAACAAAAATGAAAGTGTTGTAACTGAAAAGAGTTGAAAACACTGTGGCAAAAGGCATCTGTATGTGAGAATCGGTTAAAGTGCCGTAAGACGATGACTGAAGCAGATGACTTCTGAAAAGTTACACTGCCCATTTTACATAGGTAAAAATTCATTCTTCAGACACTCGCAACCTAGAGGGCGTCAAAACTGTTGTATCAGGTAAACAGCTAATTCCTGAGAGTATTTTAGCAAATTTGTTTAACCCTTTACCTAAATACAGTTGTGTTTTGATGCCTGTGAAGCTGATGACATTTGAAAACATTGTGGCAAAAGAAGAAATTGCTCATTATGACCTATTTCTCCTTTTGCCACCATGTTTTCAGCTCTTTCATAATTTTGCCTAGATGTTTTCAAAGTCTTTGCTGCTTATGTGTATGTGGGAAAAGGTTAGGTAACTTACACTCTGTGGTTTTCTCCTTCGATGGGAGGACTCGTCATCACTGTTTTCACTCTCACTGCTTCGTATCTCATCACTATTATCAGCTTCAAAATCATCCTCATATCGCCCCGATAGAATGTCTGAAAATTGTGTAATCAGAGGTTCATATAAGGAGGGATATACAGCTCTATTCCCCACAATATATCTTATTTACATCTCTCATTTAAATCCTGTGTTCTATATCTGCCACATGGTTGTGGTTATTTTTCTTCATTTTCTTTTTTAAAAAATCCAGATTACATCTCTTCATAATCTTATTATTCTGCACTTACACTCTGGTTATTTAGGATATATTATAATTCAACTAAGCAATTGCTGATGATCTAAAAATAATCTTTATATGCATATATGATGGTGATTTATTTTGAAAACATTATGACCCAAAGAGAAATTGCTCATGATGAGCAGTTTTCCTTTTTGACACAATATATTCAACTATATGTTAGTACTTATAATTTCGTTATTTTACAGAGACTTTCCATTCTTTGTTTAGATATTTTCAAAGTTGTCTGCTGCAGATTTATTAAATATGGAAAATGAAAATGGTTCATAAGACAAACAAAATGCTAATATCGGCCACTACGGCATTAGGTACAGAAAAAAAAGTACATGTAAAATTTTCAAACCTGGAGCCTTCACTTTTCTTTCTCCTTTTGTTGTCTTAATTTCCACTGATTCTACATTCCAGTTTCTCCTCCTCTCACGTGCACTGGGTGCTGTTTTCGCACGTGCAGCCTCTTTCTGTCTCTCTATCTCAGTTTTTGCAATTTCTTGTAAGGCTCTATTGTCTAGGATATTTGGATTTCTTGGGTAATCTATGAAAGTAAAATATTTGAGAAAAAAAAAGATCATAAATAGTTACCTGTGTCAACCCTTTGATTGTTGGAACCAATTATCTGAAGTCTGTACCACATTATATCATGCTTCCCATATTGTCAAATTATCAGGAAGATGTTATGACCTTGACCTTTGATTCTTGTGTAAAGGAAGTCTGAGCTCAAACTGAGAGACCAATTTTATGTTCTCAAGTTATTCTGACCTCCTAACATTATGTTGTGGGTACTCAATCAGGGCCCGCACTGTCATTGGCAATTTTCGCAAGATGCGAAAAGTTTATTTGAATTTTGCGAATTTGAGTGGCCATAACTTTTCAGGGTCTGGTGTTAAGGGGAAAACAATGTTTCACACTGTTACAAGCTGGTTTCTCTTTGGTTTTCGCAAATTTGTAAGTCTGTAGCAAATTGATGTGGCCTTTTCTTTTATCCAAGTACCTGCCTGCCTTGCAAGTTATGACACTACAATGCACAAACACAAGGTGTCGTTTCTTTTCGTTGCTGTGTAATCCGATAATTGAAGCTTTACACATTAATTAACATTAATCAAGACCTACAGTTAACCCTTTCCCTCATACGACAATTCTGCAGCAGACGACTTTGAACGTATTTTGTCAAAACATAGAAAATCTCCATAATTGAATGGATAACCTATGACGAAAAGTGGAAAACATTGTGGCAAAAGGAGAAATTGCACGTTTTGTGCAATTTCTTCTTTTGTCACTATGTTTTCAAAAAGCCGTCTGCTGCAGAGGCGTCCGAAAGCGTTTATATGAGGGAAAGGGTTAAACCATCTTAATTTGTTACATTACATTATGCTTCCCAGAGTGTCACATTGCAAGGGACATGTTCAAGGTCATTATGAACTTGACTTTTGAATGGTTGACGAAAGATTCTTGTGTAAAGAAATCTGAGCTCAAAATTAGGAATTTATGTTCTGAAAATAATTATTATTTGACTTCCAAATGTTTTGTTGCGGGCACTCAATGGAAATATCTCAATGAGACTGGGGCTTTGAGAATCAACACCATAGGGTTTGTTTTAATGATAGTAGCAATGCTGTAGTGAATTTAGGCATTTTTTGCCTCCTGAACAAGGCATAACTTGAGACATATCAGAAACTGCTATATTACCTCCAGCCGTTTTTGGAGCTCTTGCTGTTGTAGGGTTAGTAGGGATAGCTTGGCTGGCATGTTGTTGTTGTACTCCCTTGTGCGGGCCATTTACATACACAGAGAATCCTTGCTCTTTTCTTTCTATGTCTATTTGACTTTTATCCTTTTTCCTCAGTTTCTTCAACAATCTAAAACGAATACCGGTAAGTATCATTGTAACAACTCTCATGTTCTTTAATAGCTAGTGAATTATTAAAACCCTTTCCCTCAACATATCAGCAGTAAATGTCTCTAAAAGCACTGAGGTTAAAAGTATGGAAAGTCTTTATAAATGAAAGTATAATTAAAGCAATTTTCCTAAAGAAAAACTGGATTCAAATGTTGTCTGCTGAAGATGTGTCTGCATGTGTGAAAAATATTCCAAAGACAACTTTTAAAACATGTAGACAAAAGAATGGAATATCTCTATAGAAAAATTACGCTACGTAACAGAGTTGAAAACAGTATGACTAAACAAGCAATTGCTCTTTAAGAGCAATTACTTCTTTTGCCAGGGCTGTTTTCAAATATTGGCTGCTGCAGATGCGTCAAAATGCAGGTAAATGTGGGAAAGGGTTTAACGCTTTCCCTCATACGACAATTCAGCAGCAGACGACTTTGAACATATTTTGTCAAATAATGGAATATCTCCATAACTGAATGGATAACCTATGACTAAAAGTGGAAAACATTGTGACAAAAGGAGAAAGTGCTCGTTTTGAGCAATTTCTTCTTTTGTCACTATGTTTTCTCTAAAGCTGTCTGCTGCAGAGGCGTCAGAAAGCGTCTATATGGGGGAAAGGGTTTAAAGAGTTGTCACAGCATGTCAATTGTTTTGAGTACAACTCCTATGGTGTGGTTCTCAAAAGCAATCCAACTGCAACAATTTCTTTTGATAACCAACAACATAGGGTTCACAGGTTAGGTACGGATTTTTCAATGCAAAATAAGCACAATATTGTAACCTCTATGTAACTACTAAACCACGGATTCTGTGACTATCTAGATGGTTTTTTAACCCTTTCAAATGTACATCAAATTTGAAGCAGAACTTCAAAAAATATATAGATATATATGTAAAGGCAAAAATATGGAAAATCTCTATAGCTGATAATACAATTATCAAATAGAGTAGAAAACATTTTTGGAAAAAGAGAAATCATTTCAGAACAATTTCTGCTTCAGATGGGTAAAAGTTAAATTTCACCGTGTCTAAAACCTTTACCTGATTATGATATTTTTGACTTTTTTTTGCTTTAAGTACAACAAACAAACAGACAGGACAATTTCTTGATGTCACCAAATATTTCAAAAGACTCGAGATGAACAGTTTCTTGTTTTCCTATGTTTTCAAAAGATGTCTGCTAAAAAACATTCATCATGGAAAATTCCTGACCTCATTCCTTTCCAATATACAACAAACCTGAAGCAGGCAACTTTGAAGACATCTTGGCAAAAATATGAAAAATCTCTCTATAAATGGAAGCATGATCATTGCAAAGAGCTGGAAACATTGTGGCAAAAGGAAAAATAGCTCAATATTAGATCTTTCTCCTGTTGTCGCAATTTCTCTTAAACCTTTCCCTCATACGACAATTCTGCAGCAGACGACTTTGAACATATTTTGTGAAAAAATGGAAAATCTCTTTAATTGAATGGATAACCTATGAGAAAAAGTGGAAAACATTGTGGCAAAAGAGGAAATTGCTTGTTTTGAGCAATTTCTTCTTTTTCACTATATGTTTTTAAAAAGCTGTCTGCTGCAGAGGCGTCAGAAAGCGTCTATATGAGGGAAAGGGTTAATGTTGTTTACTGCTGATCTGCAAGAAGAGAAGGGTTAAATATTAACAAAACCTGTCTAACCTATTTCTTTCTTGTAATAAAACAAGATAGTCTTCATATCCAGGCAGTATTTCTTCCTTGGCTGCTCGAACCTATGGTCGGATATATAACAAATAATAAATCGGTGTCATTAAGATACAAATTGAAATCAATAAGTTCTCACAACTACACCATTAAATTGAAATGCTATTTTATAACGCATCTGCAACAGACAACGTTTGAAAACATTCATTGTGACAAAAGGATAAATTGCTCAAATGAGCAATTTCTCCTTTTGACACAATGTTTTCAACTTTCATTTATCATATTTTTACCAAGATCTTTTCGATTTGTATATATGTGGGTCTAATATTACAAATCTAAACAAAGATGGATACAGGAAGGATCATAAATCATTTTACTATATAGGTCACATTTTTTCTAGATACAGTGGCTGACACTAGACTATCTATTGGGTCTTTTATATTCTCTATGATACATTAACAGCTGACAACCAGCCCCAATGACCTCACTATTGACAAAGGGGACACAGGCTTCACTTTTTAAATCCCACATGAAAGGACAACAATATACCATCTACCAGGTACATTGGTCGAAACAGACAGCCTTGAGAGTGGAGAGCTTTTAATCCAAGTTTCTAGCACTCAAGACTTCAATAAATCTCTTGAAACCTGCCAGTTTGAAAGCTCATTTTTCATGCATTTCCTTCTTTGTTCAACCTATTATTGCATGAAAATGTGTCAATCAAGAGGAGTTCACATGAGTCAGGACTGAAGGACTGACGACTTTCTCGAAGACAGGCCTACAGCCAAGTAAACACTGTCCCTCACACCACAAATACACTAGTCAGCTGTTAAGTTAAACATGGACTTACATGTGGTAGATCTTCTTCTTTGTCTTGTCTTCTTCGAGATCCACCTAAATTGATAAAAAATGAAAAAATGTTCCAGGAACGCAGACAATTGAGAAGTGGAATCCGCTGTGGGCGAGTGGTTAGCGTCGGGGATTTCAAAACCGGGTGACCCGGGTTCGATCCCCAGTCGCAGCACTACGGTCATGGTGGAGTGCCCTTGGGCAAGGCACATTTTCTAGCCTAGTACTGGTTTGTTTACCAAGGGATCATGAATAAGTGAACTGTCGCCGTGATATAACTGAAATAATGTTGAAAGCGACGTAAAACCCCAATAAATAAATAAATAAATAAAAAATTGAGAAGTGAAGCATGTGTCACCCTGTCTAGACAGGCGACATAAAAATATGAGAACCATGTATCTGGAACACAGTCAGTACACATATATAACAGGATACATGTGCAGTCTTGCTGCTCATATTAGTCAACAATTTATTTAGAAATTACATCTTCAAAAGAATAAGCATTAACACATTCCCTGTCTGATACGACAATTCTGCAGCAGACGACTTTGAACATATTTTGTCAAAAAATGGAAAATCTCTATATTTTAATGGATAACCTATGATTAAAAGTGGAAAACATTGTGGCAAAAGGAGAAATTGCTCATTTTGAGCAATTTCTTCTTTTGTCAAGTGCTCTGTTTTCAAGCTGTATGCTGCAGAGGCGTCAGAAAGCATCTATTATATATGAGGGAAAGGGTTAACATGATAAAGATGAAATTAAATATACATGTGCACCGTGGGTCACCCATCCGGGCACCTACCATGATGTATGTTGAACGCTTTCTCACATACAACAAATCTGAAGGAAATGACTTTGAAAACATCTAGGTGAACATATAGAAAACTTCTGTAAATAAAAGTCTAATTATTGAATACAGTTGAAAACATTGTTGCAAAAGGAGAAATTACTCATTATGAGTAATTAACTAATTTATTCTTTTGCCAAAAGGTTTTCAGATGGTTGGAAATGGTTAACTTGGAACCAACTTGGTGCAAGCGTAAATAGACACATCCAACACACAGGAAATAGAAGAGGTATAGTAATTTGTACTTAAACCCCATTTTTTTCTTTACTTTGACCTGCAGTCACACAGCTGTGCACTAGCAGTACACCAACGCGAGCCTTAGTCCAGGTTTCTTAACTTGGAATGCGATTCTATATTTTGACTATTCTCATCCTGTTACAATGCAATTTGTAATGCCAATATATTGTGACATAGCGGGAATCACCCAGTCCTTGGATGATGGTCATGTCAACTGATATCCCATCACTCATCACTGCTGACATTTATGAACCTGTACTTGGTCCTTAATGGAATACAGCCACTGTTCACCCATCTTTGCACTACACCTTATGTATATATACTATATTACAAGTTGGGTTTTTTCAGACATTGGTTTTAATGTTATATTAAGATGTTTTAACAATATTGGAGTATGTTTGGTGTAAAAACAACGTGCCGAACACCTGTGGCTTGAAGGACCCGCAGGGGAGGCAAAATCCATTGTTCATATTGGCCAGCAAATTTTGTGGGGATTTACTATATAAATATCATACGGACAAGTGCAAAACAGCATTTTGAAAAAAACGGACAAGTAAGTCAAAATCATATTTGGCCACCCATGAGTCCCGTTATAGCACCAACAGGACTGAATTTCCATGACTTTGCATGACATAAATTGATTCAACTTGAAATGCTCGACGTCTGGAAGAATGCCATTTAGATGGAATAACCGTGACTTGAAACCTGTCACTTTTTTCACAAGTAGTTGTAAGATGCAAGTTGACATAATCAACTGTCAAAATTGTTGGCAGTTGTCCATTGCTACACCATGAGATGATCTTCATATGAAGTTTGTAATTTGACCATTTAATGACACTTACGATCCATTCTTATTTTCAGATTTCTGGAAAAATAGTGGCAGTTTTATTTACATGGATACCCATAAATAATTCAAAACATGTTTGTACACAGGAATTTATCCGCCATCATTGTTGAGGTAAATAAGACATGCGCAGTGAGTATTTTACCTGTATCCGGTTGGAGGGTGTTAGACGTTTCGTATAACTGCAAGTTCGTCTAACTACACATAAAGTAAATGGGGTAGACATTTCGTCTAGCTGATCGATTATATAATTAATTATATATGCCTAATATATATATATCGATTCCAAGATGCTATAGAATATTTAATTGACAGATTGTCGTTAAAGACAACAAATAATTAAATTAGTTTCCTTACGTTTAATCATTTTACTTAATGATTTGCTCAAATATAATTTGGCGTTTTCAAAGGTTTTCTGTAGCATTATTTTTTAATTGCTTGACTCTTTTACCAGTCACTTTATTGTTTAACACTATGAATTTAGTTCATAAGATCCATCCATTATAAATGGTGTCCTTTCTCGACAATGGTCATGGTTTTCAGGCTTAGCTCAGCAATTCTGCATATTTTGGGGTCCATTCCCGTCCCGACTTGCCCAAAGTCGAAACACCCAGCAGAACGATCCAGTTTTATTACTACCAAAATGCAAGGACCTATAGAAGGGACTATAAAGAAGGGACGGTAAAATGTTCATAGTTCTCAGACCTCAGCATTCCATTCCCGTCCGGACTTGCCCAAAGTCGAACCACCCAGCAGAACGTTCCAGTTTGTTTTACTACCGATAGGCATTGACCTATGGAGTAGACGGTAAAATGTTCATAGCTCTCAGACCGATCCAGTTTTATTACTACCAAAATGCAAGGACCTATAGAAGGGACTATAAAGAAGGGACGGTAAAATGTTCATAGTTCTCAGACCTCAGCATTCCATTCCCGTCCGGACTTGCCCAAAGTCGAACCACCCAGCAGAACGTTCCAGTTTGTTTTACTACCGATAGGCATTGACCTATGGAGTAGACGGTAAAATGTTCATAGCTCTCAGACCTCAGCGCCGACTTTACGCATATTATGAATAGGAAGGAAAGATCATGGTTTTCGGGGTGGGCTCAGCAATTCTGCATATTTTGGGGTCCATTCCCGTCCCGACTTGCCCAAAGTAGAACCACCCAGCAGAACGTTCCAATTTGTTTTACTACCTACAGGTAGGGACCTATAGAGTAGACGGTAAAATGTTCATAGCCTTTAGACCTCAGCGCCGACTTTAGGCATATTATGAATAGGAAGGAAAGGTCATGGTTTTCGAGGTGGGTTCACCAATCCTGCATATTTTGGGGTCCATTCCCGTCACGACTTGTCAAAAGTCGAACCACTCAGCAGAACATTCCAGTTTTTTTACTACCTACAGGCAGGGACCTATAGCGTAGACGGTAGAGTAGACCTCAGCATTCCATTCCCGTCCCGACTTGCCCAAAGTCGAACATATTAGCATAATTTCACAGCTCTCGGACCTCGTCGCCGGTCTATCTATTCCCGACCTTCCTGAAGTCGAAAAACACCGCAGAACCTTTCGGTTTCTTTTATTTCAAACAGGCCGGGACCTACAGATTATACGGTAAAATTTTACAGCTCTCGGACCTCGGCGCCGGGTGTAGGCATGGATACACATAGGAAGGAAAGGTCATGTTTTTCGCAGTTTGGCTCATAAATTCTGCATATTTTTGGGGTCTATCTATTCTCGACCTTCCTGAAGTCGAAAAACACCGCAGAACGTTCCGGTTTCTTTTATTTCAAACAGGCCGGGACCTAGAGACTGGACGGCAAACACTCGGACCTCGGCGCCGGGTGTAAGCATGGATACACATAGGAAGGAAAGGTAATGTTTTTCGCAGTTTGGCTCTTTTCAGAGTAGACAAACCAAATGTCACAGCTCTCGGACCTCGGCGCCGGTTGTAGGCATGGATACACATAGGAAGAAAAGGTCATTTGTTTTGCAGTTTGGCTCAAGAAATTCTGCATATTTTGAGGGTCTATCTATTCCCGACCTTCCTAAAGTCGAAAGACACCGCAGAATGTTCCGGTTTCTTTTATTTCAAACAGGCCCGGACCTACAGAGTAGACGGTAAAAATTTCACAGCTCTCGGACCTCGGCGCCGGGTATAGGCATGGATACACATAGGAAGGAAAGGTCATGTTTTTCGCCGTTTGGCTCAGAAATTCTGCATATTTTTGGGGTCTATCTATTCCCGACCTTCCTGAAGTCGAAAAACACCGCAGAACGTTCAGGCTTCTTTTATTTCAAACAGGCCGGGACCTACAGAGTAGACGGTAAATATTTCACAGCTCTCGGACCTCGGCGCCGGGTGTAGGCATGGATACACATATACTTGGCATATAAAGACAAGACCGCCCCGGTCTTCAAGATATATGGAGTTGTCTTTGCTGCGTTATATGGGTTTGTTTTTGAACTTTGTGTAATTAAAGTTGCTATAATATGTCACTCTGATGATCTCTGGCACATATAACAATAATAATAATAACTAGAGATTGTAACTGTAGCAACAGTTACGAACGATTCCCTTGCCATTTTATTGAACAAGGGGAGATAACAGAAACGAGTATTCGGTCATGCGCTAATACACTTGCGAAAGTAGTACTACTTGATTAGGAACATATATACTACGTTTCAAGTCTCTATCACTTGTCGTTATTGAGTTATACAAGTCCGAACAATCGACCAATCAGAAATGAGTATTCGGTCATGCACTAATACACTTGAGAAAGTAGTACTACTTGACTAGGAACACATGTACTAAGTTTCAAGTCTCTATGACTTGTCGTTATTGAGTTATACAAGTCCGAAAAATCGACCAATCAGAAACGAGTATTCGGTCATGAGCTAATACACTTGAGAAAGTAGTACTAATTGATTAGAAACACTTGTATTAAGTTTCAAGTCTCTATCACTTAATTGTCGTTTTTGAGTTATACAAGTCCGAAAAATCGACCAATCAGAAACGAGTATTCGGTCATGCGCTAATACACTTGCAAAGTAGAACTACTTGATTAGGAACACATGTACTAAGTTTCAAGTCCCTATCACTTGTCGTTTTTGAGTTATACAAGTCCGAACAATCGACCAATCAGAAACGAGTCTTCGGTCATGCGCTAATAAACTTGTAAAACTAGTACTACTTGATAAGAAACACATGTACTAAGTTTCAAGTCTCTATCACTTGTCGTTTTTGAGTTATACAAGTCCGAAAAATCGACCAATCAGAAACGAGTATTCGGTCATTCGCTAATACACTTGAGAAAGTACTAATATGATTAGAAACACATGTACTAAGTTTCAAGTCTCTATCACTAGTCGTTTTTGAGTTATACGAGTCCGAAAAATCGACCAATCAGAAGCGAGTATTCGGTCATGCGCAAATAAACATGAGCAAGTAGTATCAGTTGATTGGGAACACTTGTACTAAGTCTCTATCACTTTTCGTGATCGAGTTATACAAGCTCAAATTACCCAATTATTAAACTATTGAAAAAGGGGAGATAACTTTGCAACAAAGTGGCCCAGAGTTATAATTCTTGCATCTTGCACACCTTCATATTGCCATCTATCTATATTCCAAGTTTCAATAATATCTGACCATTCGTTCACGAGATATCGCTCGGACAAGAATTTGGATAGAAGAAAAGGAATTAAGAAAGAATAATAAAAAACAATAAAAAAACAATACGATTCCCAACTTTGTTGGGGAATCATGAGGGTAAGTTAACTCATTTAGTTACAAAAACTAATCTTCCATGAAGCCCTCATTTTCAAGTAAAATAATTTGTATGTACAGTACATTATCATAAAATGTTACAGTGAATTTGCTATGAAATGTTTAAAGCAATTTAACTTAAATGTATGTAGAGATTCCGATGTTTTTATATGAAGAGGTAATTTGTTCCCTGAATATGAGAAAGACTTTTTCCATATATTCGTTTTTGGCTTATCCAATTTAATACTGAGATTAGAGACAGTTTTATTATTAAGGGCCTTGTACATCATGATACATTTCTGATACTTGACTCTTTTATTAAATGGTAGCCAGTTTAATTCTTTGATCATTTCAGCAGAGTGTGTCATAATATCTTTATTTAGTATAATTCGTGCGGCTCGTTTCTGAAGTTTAATTAATTTCTCAAAGTTAATTTGTGAGGAGGATCCCCAAACTGTACTGCAAAGGTCCAACATTGGAAGAATATAAGAAGAAAAGAAAACTGTTCTGGCATGTACAGGGATATAACTCTCTGCAAAAGTGCAATGCGAGATGCAATTAATTTACATTGGGTATCACAGTGGGTACTCCAAGTCAATTTATGGTCAACAAGATTTCCTAATAATTTATGACAATCAACAGAACTTAAAACTTCATCATTGATAGTAAGATGTAGTGAATTTCTATTTTCAAGTTTCTGCGCAGAGCCTAAAAGCATACATTTGGTTTTCTTTGGGTTGATGTACATTCATTCCATTGTTCTCACACCAGCGGTTAATGTTTCCTATATCTTACTGAAGTTGCTGCTGTATAACTCTTGGGTCATTACTGGCTTTATGGAATGTAGCATCATCAGCATACATATCTGTATTTGAGAGTTTTGTATAGAGTGGTAAATCGTTAATGTATAGAAGAAACAAGATGGACCAAGGACAGATCCTTGAGGTACTCCATACTTGATTATTCTAGATCTTATTGTATTCGGCTTGCTGAATTATTTCGCTTAAATATGATTTAAGCCATTTAATTAAATCGTTATGGAAGTTGTAAATATTCAGTTTGTCAACTAGAATTTTATGGTCTACCAAATCAAATGCCTTCTTCATATCCAAAAACACTGTTCCTACTAAATTACCTTGATCTATTAGGAACAGCCATTAATCAATTATATTAGTAAGCGTAGTTTGGCATGAGTCGCCGGGTCTAAAACCAGGTTGATTTGAACGAAGAAGATTCTTCTCTTGTAGATAAGTATTGATTTGTTGAGCAACATGCTTTTCAATGATTGTTTAAATAACTGGAATAATTGATATTGGTCTATAGTTTTCAGGCATTTCCTTATCCCCTGATTTAAATATTGGTCTTATTCGTGATTGTTTTAGAATTTTGGGAAATGTATCATATTTAAAGCTCATGTTTATAATATGTGAAAGTGGTAGGTATATTATATGTGTAGCTAATTTAAGGATTGTTAGGGTCAAACCATCTAATTCTGTACCTTTATTTATGTTCAGGGTTTTGAGATATTTCATAACCTTTTCAGGTTGTATAGATTCACTTTTGAATTTATTATCATCATTAGATAACTTTCCTTGAATATAGCCGTGTATCATAGTGAAATCCGGTGTAGGATTTTCTGTCTTTATATTGTCAGCAATTTCACAAAGAAATAATGTTAAGTGTTTCCACTACTTCAGGGACTTTATCTACAGTTGCATCTCCTAGCTTTAGCCTCATTGGAAAATCTGAAATTTCTTTTGGATTCAAATCTTTAATGTTTTTCCAGATAGTTTTAGTATCTTTGTTTTGGTTAATTGCATCAGTGAAATAATTTTTTGTTTGGACTTTTTGATAAGTGCACATGTTATGTTTCTAAACTTTTTGTAATTGCTCCAGTCCTTCTCTTTGTGAAGATATTTGTCTCTTTGTTTTTGTAGAGAATTTATTTCTTCATTGTACCATTGTGGTTGTTGAATTTTTTTTACCCGTTTTTTGTTTTTTGGTGCATGCATGTCAAATATCTTAAGAAACTTTTCATATAACATATCGAGACACTGATCGGAGTATTCATAGTGTAACATTTCATTAAGACCCGAGCAAGATAGATCATAGAGAAACTGTGGTTTATTGGAATATTTATATGATCTGTTATACATTGTGGTATGCTTACCTTTATAATTATTATTTGTGTTAAGTTTATGAGTCAAACACACAGGTTAGTAATCACTAATTGCCATAGTGGGAATTTGTACTTCGCATATATTGTCGGGTATTGTAGAATAAATGTGATCTATAGCTGAAGATGTATTTTCTGTTATACGTTTGGGGACATCAACGAGTTGAGCAAGGCTATAAACTGTAGTTAACTTTATCCATTTGTTGTTATTACATTCCGGTAGATAATTAATATTAAAGTCACCTAGAAGAATCAGTTCTTGATTTTCTGTTGATGCACTTGCAACTTGTTTCTCAAATAAATCTATCCATGAGGCTAACGAATTTGTTGGACGATATATAAAAGATGAGAGTAATGGTTTAACAATGTGGTGGGTTGAATTCGAGCCATATAGATTATATTTCAACAGATTCAAGATCTAGTCTTTTTTTTATAGCTCAAATCATATTTTATGTATACAAGTAGTCCTCCGCCATGTTTATTATTTCTGTCCTTCCTCTCAAATTTGAAACCTTTAACTTGAAGTTTATTATTTAGGATATCATCATTTAAGAAGGTTTCACAAAGCCCAAGTATGTGAATGACATTTGACTCATTTAGAGATAGTCTAATTTCATCTAATTTTGGTAATAAATAGCATATATTTAATGAGTCAATTTTTAAACCTTTCTTATGTAAACTGAAATTATTGTTTTGTGGAGTAGAAGCAGATTTTTGTTTATTTGACCGAGCATTCCCTACATATTTTTTAAGGAAGCTTTCTTCAGCTTGTTTGTGACCAGTATTTGCATCAACTTGCAGCAAGGGTTTTGTCTTTGAGAAGGACACAGGTTTGCTTGTAAGATAAATTTGATACATAACAAAGCATATGATGAAAAATAAAATACATGACAGTAATGTTGTTAATGCGTCATTATACTTTTTATAAGGCTTTTAAAAATTACATGGGGCCTCATGGAGAGATGACGAGCAAATGCATGCACTATGGTCATTTTGACATATAGAACATATAGGCAGAGTACATCGTCTAGTACATCAAAACTATTTCTGCAGTCAATCAATGGATAAACATCATATTTTCTGGGTTTACAGTCATTGGTTATCACATTTTCGGCAACAACTTCTTTGCCATAGCTTTATTTGCTGCAGAGACTTTCCTTATGTCCGTATATAGTTCACATTTATTACATTTGATCGGTTTTCCACGGCAGACCTGTGTTGTATGTCCATGCTCGCCACAGTAAAAACAGTAATTTGTTGTGTTTTTAAAAATTTCGATTGTACTGTCTATATTTTTTAAGAATACAGATGTTCCCTTGTTGCTTATATGAATTCCGTCTCTTGCATACAGATCATTTTTAAGGTATTCACAATTGTCTACAAACAGACTGTTGCTTTGAATGAGTTCGATTCCACGTCATTGCACATTTCTTGAACACATTTATTTACTTTCACTGTGTTACAACCGGTTCTCGGAGTTATTTCCAGAAACACAAGTCTGATGTATTTGTTCTTTTTCTGAATGTAATCAGCAAGGTCTGTCAAGTTGGAATGAATATCCCATATATTATCACCTTGACTTGCATTTTTTCCTCCAATAGGAATTATTAGGTTGGAGTATTGGTTAATATTTGTTTTCTTTAGTATGTTTTGTATATCTTTTACTTTGGCTCCCCTACATGTTCTCACTTCTACATCTTTTTTTAACCCCCTGGTCTTTATGTGTTTAAGGATTGATGCCCCTATTAACAGTGTCTTTCCATTAGGCTTCGGTGAAGGGTGTGAAGGGTTTGAAGAATCTGTATTTGGATCTAATTGGTGATACACATTTGCTCGTTGATTGGTGTTATCAGCTTGATTTGAAGTAGTAAACTTCTCTGGTAGTTGTGTACTAGGTGCTGGTCTTATCTGCACAGGAGGTGTGGGTTGCATCTATTTATCACAGCCGGATGTCTGGTCCTGTTGCGGACTACCTTACCTTGGTTGTCTTTTAAATTATTTACAGATGTTGTTATGGGGGAGTGTTTGATGTACTAGAAATGTCATTTTTGTAAGGGTGCACACCCTTTGTTTCCCTTGATTCTACCAAGTGTTGTTGTTCATACACAATTGATTTTAGAGATTGTACTTAATACTGTAAATCTCTGATCATTGTAATCAAATCATTTATGATTGTATTTGAATTTTCGCCTTGACTTTGTGTAATCACTCTGGGAAATTCCTCTTCTGTATCATATTCAAATGACAAGTTTGGGCTGTGTTCATTTTTTCCCTCATCCTGGTTTACATATAATCCTTCTCTTGGTGTACTGCTCATACTATTATGAAATATGTGCTTACACTATACACTTCTCTTAAAGTATTAAAATCTTGCTTTTGCTCAGAGTTTTCTTGACGAATTGTAGGGATTTGTTTGGTAGTACATTTTGGTATAGTTACAGTTAGCGTTGAGGTCAGGGTGATTATATATGAGGTGTATCCTCAGCTACTAAGGGTTGTCTTGAGACCATCCTTGTATTCTTGGCTTCAGCAATTTGATTTACTAGCTGTAATACTTTTAAGAACGTCCAAGTCAGATAGTTTTGTCCCTGAATTAGCACTGTCTTTGTTGTATTGAAAAAAGTGCATGTTACAACATCTCCAGTTTCTGAGTTGCCTGGTTGACCTGAATGGGAAGTATGCATTCTGTCCAAAAGAACTGTGACACTTTCTTTGTTCAGCTTCACTGTAGCAAACTCAGGAAATTGTTGTTCACTTCTGTCTTCTGAAAGTTCATCAGGCCCCTCCTCACTGAAATATTTAGCCGTAGATAGACTTTCCTTTGAGTTATTTAATTTTGGAAATATTCTCTTTGTAACTCGTACTGGTACTGGTGGAGTAGTTGAGTTGGGTCTTATATCATTAGCCTGGTCATTCCTGGTATATGCTTTTAATTCTGTTTCTGAAGACGCGCGTTGAATAGGAATTTCCGTGTTTTCACCATATCCGTCGTCAACGTTGCTCGCAATGGACAAGCTGTGGACATTTCCTGGTGAATTGAGAGTTAGCATTTTGACCGATTCGTTGTTCAATGAGACATCCCGTAACGCCGTTGCCTTATTTGTCTATAGCACTGACGACTGAAGACCTAAGCCTATTCCCAATTTACGTTTTATTTGTTGAATCAAATCGTGTTTCATTATATGGATGTTATATTTTAGTTGGTCAATTTGACTAATTAAGCAATGAATGCCACTACTTGCTAGATCTACTTGATTATATGGAGTCTAAGAAGCAACTGGTGTTGAAGTGAACGCAGGCATAGGCATGTTGTTGTTATCCAAAACTGTTTGAGTGTTACTAACATTCATTCGTGGAAAAGCACGACTCGTCATTCTAACGGCTGACATTTCCGTCTCACAGCTATTTAATTTGACGTTATGAGTAACGCCTGTTGAATTACAACCGTATCTTAGGTATACTCTTGGAATTGATGTGGCGCAATTGTAAACAGCTTTCTATCATTTCATGTAGTTCTGAACAAGTGTTCTTAAGCTTTTCCAACATATAGACGTTTTCTTGCGCTTCAGCAGCAGACGACTTTTGATAACATTGTGACAAAAGGAGAAAATGTTCGTAATAATTTAGCATTTTTTGACATAATTCAGACTTCAGCAGACTTCTTTGAAAACAACCCGGGAAAAGCTTGTACAACATCCATCAATGGTCATGTCATTATTGTATACAATAGAACCGCCCCCCCCCCCCCCCCCCCCCCCAAAAAAAAAAAACCAGCATACAACAAATCTGCAGCTAGCAGACGACTTTGAAAACATCTCAACAATAATATGGAAAATCTCACTAAATGAAATCATGCTTATTGAATAGAGTTGAAAACATTGTGTCAAAAGGAGATGTTGCTCAAATTAAGAAAACGTCTTAAACTGTTTGATGACTAGGACATATGGTTTTGCGTACACAATTATCAACTGTTTGACACAGCAAACTCGTTTCTTGTAAAACAAACACACACTATTAAATAACTTTCAAAAATAGGAACACATTATTAAGATTCAATTTTCAATAAATGTCTTAACTGTCTTAAATGTCTTAACAGACAAATTATGTTCTCCTACTATAATACAATCAGCATTTCAGTCCACTCTTTCAGTGAAGTAGTTAGCCCTTTTAACTGAGAGGTAACCCTATTAATGTTTTGTTTTGCATATATAATATAAGTAGCAGGAATAACCAAACTATTTCACTAATTATCCCTTTCGCACTTGCAGCAGATGACTTTTGAAAACATTGTTTAACCTTTTCCCACATATAGGCGCTTTCTGACGCATCTGCAGCAGACGAATTTTGAAAACATTGGGACAAAAGTAGAAATTGCTCAAAACGTTTCCAATATTTAAATCCGCAACCATGTTAATAGTTTCCAATATTTATATCCGCAACCATGTTAATAGTTTCCAATATTTAAATCTGCAACCATGTTCATAGTTTTTACACAAGAACCGTAACTCTATAATAAAAAATAAAAATCAACTCCCTTGTTTTTATTATTTTCTTTTTTGTCTGTCACACTTTATTTGCATTGAGCATAAATCTAAAAGTACTGAATATATTTCAATGAAATTTGAAATATACATACATATCAATAAGAGAGAGTGCATAATACAAGAACCATAACTTTATAGTGAATATTTTTCAAATGATCTCCCTTGTTAGCCTTTATATTTCCATGTCAGGACCATAACTCGAAAAGTACTAAAGATATTTCGATGAAACTTGAAACGTATACAGATATTAAAGGAAGGAAGCGCATTACACAGAACCATAACTTATAGTGAATAATGTTCAAGTTATCTCCCTTGTTAGACTTTATATTTCAATTTCAGGACCATAACTCCAAAAGTACTAAAGATATTTCGATGAAACATGAAATGTAGATATATATTAAAGAGAGGAAGTGCATTACACAAGAACCATAACTCTATTATAAATAATAAAAATTAACTCACTTGCTTTTATTATTTTCTTTTAATGAAGTCTGTATTATGTAAATAGGTATGATCACTAGTTAAAGGTAGATCTATCAGACAATGCTTTTTATCACCTGACAAAGCCCTTATGAGGAGCATCATTCGGTTCCACCGATTCCTTGTTTTGTATGCATGGTAACCCTTATAATAACTGATTTCTGTTTCTCTATGACTGAAACATCTGGCCCATCATCATCACTTCCGATACATACTCTTCAAACTTCACGCCTGTGGATTGTTTGCTACTGGATCGTTTAAGGACTGAAAAATATAATATACAGTGCTATATCAATCATTCCACCAAGAGCTGTCAGAGGAATGTGACAAATGCCTTCCAGGGGCGTAGCTTGGCAATAATCAATGTGTAAGCCCCGTTGATGTAGGGGTCCGGGGGCATGCCCACCGAAACAAATTGAAATCCTATATCGCCGCAGCTGCATTTTGGGGCATATTTTGAGAAAAATGTGTAGGTACGTGCCTACAGTGCCTAAAGGAAGCTATGCCGTAGCCTTCAGTTGGACAGATACCGAAGTTATAACAAATATTGATCAAAATTAGTATACATTTGAATTAATCTACAGCTGGGATAGGTGTAACATACTGACTGTCGGACAGACGGTTTAGCTATGTATACGAACAGTGGAACTACTATATATATAGATATAAGCTAGTGATAAACTTGATCTCACTGTGCGATTGATGGATTGGGGTTTAATCATAATTGTATATTTTCTAGTTCCAGGAATATCCCAAGCAGAGGAGAGGCATGAGTCTCTGCTACGAGTCCAAAAGATCCAAACCCTCTAACTTCGTGTTACTATTTTTCTCATGTGTTGTTTCGGATTGTGCTTTACTGTGAAGTGTTTTATATACTTCAAAGCAAGGGGAGCTTTCTTCGACATCATACCATTCATTTACTCTCTCTTTGTATTTTAATCTAACAGGTGTTGCAAGGGCACATACATTTAGAGTGCATACTATCAGCACACGTGGTTTGTTCAATGCTTGCTGTACTTTCACCTGCGAACGTAAGTCCTGGTTTCAATGTTTCACTGCTGATGGCGCTGCTGTCAACAGGATAAATACGTGATGATCTAAATGCATTGATAACAGTGAGGGTTTTGTAGAAGAGAATGAAAGCTTCTGTAAGTTTTTTTGCGCAGTTTTCTTGATTTATGCTTTTCCCTGGGTTTTCTCCACTGTATTTGCGTACCGTTAAATGCCATTTAGATTGCAGAGGTCCAAATACTCCTTTGTCAAGCAGTTGCATCAGATTAGTTGCGTTAGGAACGATTCTGTAAAGTTCTATGCCTTTCGAGATAGCTTCTGAAAACACTGAAAGATCTATATGACTGTCAATTATTAATATAACAGGGCGCTCTGTTCCAGCATGCTTGTCAAAATGGTCAATGGATTTTGAGAAAGTGGTGGCATCCATCCATCCCCTTTTCGTATATGCAATATCACTGCCTTCGGTTGAACCTGTTAGGGGGGTTATAACCTCTAGGTCTGGGACCTGTAAACACACAAAAAAGGTGGCATCATCTGCCCAGATGCACTTCCACAGTACATTACCGTGAGTCTTTTCTTTCCAGCTGTAACATGTGGAACTCGAGTAATCCTCGCTGGTCCAATGACGTTTACTTGTTGCTGCCCATATTGAACCCTGTCTCATCAGCATTCCAGATTCGTGAGGGTTTGTCAATTACATTCGTATTAATGAAAAAGTCTCTGAAACTGATATACCATTTGTCTGTCTTGTCCTTTGTGACTTTTGATCTACAAAGCTCAAGTTGGGTTTCTTGTTTCAATGACACTAAATGTTTGTTTCTGGAACGAACGACGTGTACCATCCAAACCCAGGCCTACCATCATGGAATGGTGTTTTCCGTTTCTCTTTGTTGACAAGTCCTTGAATAAAATCTAAAAATTCACGAGGTCTTAATCCCATACCCCTTAAAGCAATTTCACTTAGCCACTTTGCAAAAGCCACCTCCTCTGCCTGAGAGAAGAATGTCGATGGGCCATTGATACTCTCTATATCAACTTCACCTGAAGATCTCCTCTGTAGAAAACTGTATGGTATGTTGTATTACCTAGAGGCTTTTCTTAATGACATTTTGCTTTTACTCACATCAATCAATGCACGTTCCGACTTCCCCGGAGACATTCGCTTCCCCCTTTTGTACTTCTGTGATACAGCTTTGGCCTGTTTCACTGCTGGACTGACTCTAGTAGGGGTGTGAACAACAGCCAATTTGCGTTTCCTCTTCGGAGCCATTTTCCAACAAAAAGATGCAAACAAAACAACATTTAATTGCACTGCTGTTTGACTAATTTAGATGAATTCAATGAACCTTACTTTTGAATTATAAAATGATAATATATCAGTACTGAAACCACTAGTGGAATCAATGGTATGACTCCCCTCTTTCCCTTAAATCGTCCAAGATTACATGTGTGTAAAATATTGGCGCCCTAAAGATACGCCCCCCCCCCCCCCCCCCCCGCATGCGTCAAATGTTTGATCCGCCCCTAGAAATAGATGGGGCAAACTTTACTGTACACACTTTCATGCACGAAAACCGTTGTATTTCAACAAACTAACCAGAATAATTTTGATGCAAAGACGCCGCGCATGATTTCGAAAAATGACTTAAAGGAATTAAGCAGATGCAGTTCAGTACATTTAAATAACCTGTGCAAGCAGACAAGATGTAAATATTTCGACCAAGAAAGCCAATTGGTCCTTTGTTTTAAATAAGAAGGCCAAGAGGTGCCTATATTGCTCACCTGGCTACCATAGCCTATATAAAAAAGGTTACCAAGAGCAGAAAGGGTCAATATTGACGTAGGGATTAAACGTTTTATATGCTACGATCTATGTGATATTCAGCATGTGAAGTTTAGTCGTGAAATGATAAGTTTAGTCCTGAAACCATTTGGTTTACGGTTTGCTTAACATTCACTGCAACTATAATGTGTCATACAAGCTGAAGTTTCTCAAGCGTTTTTTTTTTTTTTTACCAATAAACTGTTTTAACCTCTAACTAGATCCATTAGATAAAAAACAAACATACGTGCTTAAAATTAACATATATTAAGGTTTATTGCATCTAGTTATAAGTTAAGTGTGACACAAGCTTTGGAAGTAGAGGGGGAAGTCTATTCACCTTCCAGTTTACGGGAGTATATAAACAAAAAATACGAAGTTATTAAAAAAAAAAAGGAGATATTTATGATCAAGATTGAGCATTATGAAAGGTACGATCCAATGAATTTTAGAAATCGGATGACATGCTGCATTTACAAATAGAACGGGTCACGTTACGGCCATGTCTATTGCATAGTTGGGTTAACGTTGTTTTTACTGTTTCTAGAATTATACTGTAATATGTAGTAATTAAAATGAATCATCATTGATCTTTTAAAGATTACCCATTTATTTAAAAATCTCAATATTGTAAATAGGCAAAAACATCGCCAGAAACTATTTTCTGAGCTTTGATGAATCGGGTCGTAAACCAAACTATAAAAGCGTAGCCTAGGAAGTTAGGGGAAAGTTATTAAATACCCATTAGATGTGTCTAAAAAAAATTAATAACGGTAAAAGACATGCCTATTTTGTGTCTTAAATCATTTTATACAAAACGCCGCGCTTCCACGCGGCGTCAATAGGTCATATTTGACAACAGATGTAAATTTATGAGAGTGAAATTGATTCAATAACAATTTTTCAACATTGATTTATCCCCATAAGCATTAAATTATTCTAAAAAAGTTACCAAAATAGTCTACTAATAAATTGATAATTTTGAGAAAAACCCTTTGGCTGACTCGAAACTGTCGTATTTGAACTAGGTCAAATTATCTGCTAGTTTGTCATAAACAACTTTTGACAAGTCAATCAATGTTATAAATCTTGTTCAGTGGTAAATAACCTACAAATAGTTGTGCAATACATACTTGTGTAACTAAAGTTATGGCTACAAAGAAGAGTTTTAGCTTTGACTGGTAAACAAAATATTGATATTTTCCTTTCACGGGAAATGATGCAGTCAAGCGTTTCGTGATTACGACATCCGTTCTTGAAATGACAACGTCCGAAATCGAAGTGAAACCAGGCAAGATATTGGTAAATATGACTTGATAATCAAATTGTCAAAATACTGTATCATTCTCGAGTACATTTTTTTCTAAAAGTGACCCAGAATTGTCGATGACCCGAAACTGTCGAGTTCACTGTATAACTAAGCAATTTTAGCTGAACATCTATCGAAAAGTGAATTTATTGCCCTTTTTCCACTCAACACAAATAAAGAGTATACTGCAAGCGTTTGTCGAGTTCACTGTATAACTAAGCAATTTTAGCTGAACATCTATCGAAAAGTGAATTTATTGCCCTTTTTCCACTCAACACAAATAGAGAGTATACTGCAAGCGTTTGGTTAAAAGAAGAATGCCGGCGAAGAAAGATATTGTAACAGTGTGGGAAAAAAAGAAAGTTTTTGCTGAAATTCTTTATTTCTTTCTTTTCAGATAGTGTCAGATGCTCTTGATATTTTACAATGTACCTGTTTCCCTTTGTTCTGTGTTTCATTGATTGATTGATTGATTGGTGTTTAACGCCGTTTATAACAATTTCTCAGTTATATCACGGCGGCCAGTTCACCTACTCATGCATTTCCTGGTTTTCTAACACCAGTACTCCACACAACAATCTTCCCAAGCAACTGGCTGCTTTTCCACATAGACTTAGCCCATTTGTGGAAGACGAATGACGCATTGACTTTTGTCAATCCTCGGAAAGAAAGTTGGCCGAGCCGGGATTCGAACTCACAACTCCTGGATTGACAGCCCGCGTTGCTATTGACTGAGCTACCGGGGCTCGGCTTTCTGTGTTTCAACTTGTTAACATAATTATCTCATTCAAATTTCTTAAAAGGCCTTTATATCTGTTTATGTCGGTGTAAGATCTCTTATCTTTCATGAACAAACAATTGTTCTGTTTTGTCATATGTTAACACTTTCCCATATACTCCTTTTCTGCAACAGTGGACTGTTTAACCATCTATGCAAAACTATGCAAAATTTCTTTAAAGAAAATATTTTTTTTTTAATATAGTTGAAAACATTATGGCAAAAGGAGAAATTGCTAACGATGAGCAATTTACTCCTTTGCCACACTGTTTACTTAAGTTGTCTTCTGCAGATGCGTCCGTAAATGGGAAGGCGTTAACCCTTTACCACCTGCAGGTACATTTTGACACCGTTGCAGCAGATGACTGAAAACATTGCCATAATGCTTTTTTAATTGATAATTAAACTGTCATATATGGAGATATTTCATATTTTCAATGGAGTGTGGGAGACTATGTAAAGACAAATATAAATATAAGATAATTTCACTGATTTAAAACATTAAGTTTCTCAATACTCCTATGTAAATAAACACATCTCTTTAGTAAATTACCCTTTCCCACAAACAGGGGCTTTCTGAAACATATTTTCATTCACTCATCAATTATTCTGTTAGTTGAAATTATTAGTATTGATCGACGTTTTCAGTTGTGTTTTATATAAATTTCGTAAAGAAATTATGGATCAATTGGTTGCAACCAGTCAGTGAGCGAAGCTTTCATGTGATTGGATTTATGTTTATTCATTTTGAATCTTTCAATCAGCGTGCACAATTCTATTCCGCTCCTGAAGCGTTCTGATATCGTTCAAATCACACTAATGGTCCAAACACGATTCAATAAGAGTTTCACTTGTATGCTGGTCTTAACTGTATGTGACTAAACTATTGTTGAAAACATCATTAAAATCTAATAAAAAAGTTTGTTGTAAAGGATGCTATTCAAATTAAACAAAATGTATTTTCAGACGATCCTAACATACCCTACCGGGTTACTTCCACGTAAAGCACTGCATATTTGTTTACATTTAATCATTACCTTATAAGGTATTTCATTACCTTATAAGGTAATAAGCGCACATTGATTCTAAGTAGTTTACGGTATCAATGCTTTATATCACGTAATTGATGTTTTTAAAAGACTGCATAGTTGTTTGGGCCCGGCATTCCGCCTTTGACTTTAATACAGTTCTGACGTATCTAACATATTATATTGGAGGAAAAGAGTCGTGAGAAAGGAGGATAGAAGATTGTATTGGTGAACTTCGAGAATTCGGTAAGTTATAACTTTTGACTTTTAGATTGAACATTATGTTTTTTTCCTTGTTTATCCAATGATACCGAACCTAACATACTAACTATAATTTTTGGGGAAGAATATATTTGCAAACCGTGATGTAATGTAAAGAGAGTAATTGATAACAGTTACCTCTAATAAATAACAAGGATTAGCTAAAATTAAACTGCTCCGGTTGTTAAAATATGTATTAAAATGTTTATAGAATTGGAAAGGCAGCTCACTGTTAAAGCAATGTTACATTTGAAGTTGCGACTTAACTTTCATGTATTTGTAAAAAAATACAATTGGAGTGGCAGTTAACTGTTAATGACGTGTTATATTTAATATTGCGACTTTACTTTTCACGTATTAGTAAATATATACAATTTGAAAGTTAAGGACATGTTATATTTAATATTGCGACTTCACTTTTCATGTATTAGTAAATATATACAATTTCAGTCAATTTGAAACAATTTGAAACTTTTAAGGAAATGTTATTTTTAACATTGCGACTTCACTTTTCACGTATATGGAAATATAAATATATATAATTTTTAACTTAAAAAAGAACTTTAAATACATTTAGTGAAAGAAAACAATTTGATGATTAATAACCTTTTTCTGTAAGCATTTAAACTTTTCGCATAGTCACGGATTTTGCTTAAACTTATTCCACATGTTGATATCAGTGAACTATTTAGAAAAATATTGTTAGAAATTCTAAATATTGCCCTGTTGCCATGGAAACAGTGTACACAGTTTTTTTTTTTTAGGAAAAACGCAATATTTACCACTTATTTAAAAAGAATGCAACCATCTCCATTTAAGTGAATCACATAAATAGATAGATGAACATCTGCTTAATCAAACGCAAGAAAAAAAGCTATGGGGAACATACGACCATTCTTGCATAAATAAGATTCTAAAAGACCTCATCACCAAAAAATACAAATTACCTCCCTTAGTTATTTAGAAAAATAAAAAATCATGAATTATATCCCTTGGAATTATATTTTTTTTTTGTCTTTTTTGAGTTTTGAGCCGTTTTAACATTATTTAAGTCATACCACACCAACAATTCAGTTGCTTGTAATCCCTGGGTAAACAAACCAGTACTATGCAAGGAAATGTTCTTTGCCCAAGGGTACTCCACTATAATTGGTGACGCACACTTAGACACTTTTGGATCGAACCTTTGACCCTAGGTTCATAATCACTGACGCGTAACATTCGATCAAGGCAGATTGGTTTTAGAACTATTTTTTTGAACTAATGATATTTTTATCACAATTTCCCATGTTTAAAGATGTATAACAGTAGCTTCTTCTTCTTATTTGATTTATGCACTATTTCAAATGCGTTCAGATGTTTATATAATCTATCCACGTGAAGACTGATGAGAATGTATGGAGGCTCTCACCAGTCTTTTCTTAATTGTTTTATTTCAAGTTTGCTAGATATACTTCATTGAGTTTAATATACATTCTATATTGTAAGTACTTTAAAAATGTTTCATTGAGTAGATCTTGCTTTGCTTGAGAAATTTATAATTTTGTTATGTCTTTTGAAACAGAAAAAACACACACCAAACGTAAATATATTTTGTGCATAAAATAGGGTTTTGTTACATTAGTAACGCCATTGAGTAGAAGATTTTGAACCTATATTGGGAATACTTGAACAGAAAAGTACCAGATGTATAACCAATGACTTTCCTAATACCATTTTACTTCATCTATTTTGTAGGTTTAAGAAATGTCAAATATGTTCAAAGTAGTCTTCTGCTGCAGAAGTGTCGTATGAGGGAAAGGGTTAAACCCTTCAAGTTGTGTTGCACACTTTTGCTGTACCTGTACCTGTTTTTATTGACAGTACACAAATGCTCTTTTTCCAATAGTATTTCATAAATAAGTTGTTTTTCGGGGTCTATGATAACACTTTTGGAAAGTGTTTTAGTGTTTTTCTTAAAAATATATTATACAATAATACGAAAAAAAACCATGAATGGGTTTTTTCGCTTATACGAAAAAAAACCATGAATGGGTTTTTTCGCTTATAGTTAACAGGTGTGAGATTTTTTTTTTTTTTTTTTTTTTTTCAATAACCCATGAAGCTTTCTGAAATGAAACTGGCCAAATCCATGGGGGCCGCCATTTTGGGTATGTATAAAATGAGCCGAGAAACACGGATTGAAACAAAATTATTGTCGTCTTTTTAATATTTTTTTTTAAATCGATATTTTGGGTATGTATAAAATGACACGAAAAACACGGATTTTTTTAATTATTGTCGTCTTTTTAATATTTTTTTTTTTTTAAATCGATATTTATTAAAGTGCTGTGTTTTGGGGGAATTAACATTTGTACGAAAAGTTAAAAATAAATGGAACTCTGTAAGAAATATGTTTTCCCGTTCGTCAAAAAAACGACAGCATTAGACTTCTACGCCTGAACCTAAATGTTGACTGTATCGTAGCCAAAGAAGGACGTGACGTCATTTCCGTAACACTTCATCTTGGCGTAACGTCAATGGAGCGACGTCGTTTCCCGCAAAAAAGTGGTATCAACATGAAATACCCCAAATTCCTATACATGAGCTATTTATCAAACATTGTGGCAAAAGGATAACTTTCTCATAAGGAGCAATTTTTCTTTTAGCGACAATCTTTCCCTAAATCGTCTGTTGCAAAGGCCTCAGAAACCGTCTCTAATAGGGAAAGGGTTTAGCAGATATTGTGACCCCTTACATCATTTGTTCCAGTCATATTGACTGGTTGAAAAAGGCAGTTGCCAGGTGGCATCAGCAAAGAGCTGATCTTTTTGCTTCTTTACCATAATGCAGGTGATCGATTAAGGATCATCTTGGCCATCATGTTTTAACCTCGATCATTATAAATGTATTCCTTGATGTTTTGAAAGTCTTTACTTTATTATTTTCTGTTCGTAATAATAGACAACAGCAATACGAATTCCAAATATTTTTTGATAATGCACGAAACATGACATTAACATTATTATTGTCTAGTCAATTACTTATAAATCCTTTTTTATGGCCAAAGTATGCTCTTTAATTTTTGTTTATAATTATCTTGCGTTTTTTCGTAAATAGGTAGCACCTATAGATATATTAGTTAACGGGCGTGAGATTTTTTTTTTTTTTTTTTTTTTTTTTCAATAATCCATGAAGCTTTCTGAAATGAAACTGGAAAAAAATCCATGGGGGCCGCCATTTTGGATATGTATAAAAAGCAGACGTAAAACACAGATTGAAAATTATTGTCGGCTTTTTAATCATTTTTTTTAAAATCGGTATTTTGGGTATGTATAAAATGAGCAGAAAAACACGGATTGAAAATTATTGTCGTCTTTTTAATCAATTTTTTTTTAAATCGATATTTAAGATCATAAAAGTGCTGGAATTAACATTTGTACGAAAAGTTAAAAATAAATGGAAATCAGTAAGAAATATGTCAAAAAACGACAGCATTAGCCTTCTACGCCCGAAACTAAATTTTGACTGTATCGTAGCCAAAGAAGGACGTGACGTCATTTCCGTTACACTTCATCTTGGCGTAACGTCAATGGAGCGCCGTCGTTTCTCGCAAAAAAGTGGTACATGAAGACCCCAAATTCCTATACATGAGCTATTGACTCAATCATTCAAAGTATAATTATTTATCAAACATTGTGGCAAAAGGATAACTTTCTCATAAGGAGCAATTGTTCTTGTTGCGACAATCTTTTCCTAAATCATAGGCCTCAGAAACCGTCTCTAATAGGGAAAGGGTTTAGCAGAAATGTGACCCCTTACATAATTTGTTCCAGTCATATTGACTGCTTGAAAAAGGCAGTCGCCAGGTAGCATCAGAAAAGGGCTGATCTATTTGCTTCTTTAATGTAGGTGATCGATTAAGGATCATCTTGGCCCTCATGTTTAACCTCGTTCATTATAAATGTATTCCTTGATTTTCTGAAAGTCTTAACTTTATTATTTTCTGTTCGTAATAATAGACGACAGCAATAAGAATTGCAAATATGTTTTGATAATGCAAGACACATGCCATTAACATTATTATTGTCTAGTCAATTACTTATAAATCCTTATTTATGGCCAAAATATGCTCTTAAATTTTTGTTTATAATTATCTTGCGGTTTTTTCGTAAATAGGTAGCACCTATAGATATATTACGAAAAACCTCATGAATGGGTATTTTCGTTCATAGGTAATAGGTGTGAGATGTTTTTTTTTTCAATAACCCACGAAGCTTTCTGAAATGAAACTGGCCAACTCCATGGGGGCCGCCATTTTGGGTATGTATAAAATAAGACGAAAGACACGGATTGAAAATTATGGTCGTCTTTTTAATCATTTTTTTTTTAAATCGATATTTAAGATTAAAGTGCTGTGTTATGTGGGAATTAACATTTGTACGAAAAGTTAAAAATAAATGGAACTCTGTAAGAAATATGGTTTCCCGTTCGTCAAAAGAACGACATCATTAGCCTTCTACGCCCAAACCTAAATTTTGACTGTATCGTAGCCAAAGAAGGTCGTGACGTCATTTACGTAACGCTTTATCTTGGCGTAACGTCAATGGAGCGATGTCGTTTCCGGCAAAAAAAGTTTATCAACATGAAAGACCCAAAATTCCTATACATGAGTATTGACTAACTCATTCAAAGTATAATTATTTATCAAACATTGTGGCAAAAGGATAACTTTCTCATGAAGAGCAATTGTTCCTTTAGTGGCGACAACCTTTTCCTAAATCGTCTGTTGCAAAGGCCTCCGAAACCGTCTCTAATAGGGAAGGGGTTAAGCAGAAATGTGGTCCTTTACATAATTTGTTCCAGTCATATTGACTGGTTGAAAAAGGCAGTAGCAAGGGGGCATCAGAAAAGGGCTGAATATTTGCTTCTTTACCATAATGCAGGTGATCGATTAAGGATCATCTTGGCTCTCATGTTTTCACCTCGTTCATTATAAATGTATTCCTTGATTTTCTGAAAGTCTTTACTTTATTATTTTCTGTTCGTAATAATAGACGACAGCAATACGAATTCCAAATATGTTTTGATAATGCAAGAAACATGACATTAACATTATTATTGTCTAGTCAATTACTTATAACTCCTTTTTTATGGCCAAAGTATGCTCTTTAATGTTTGTGTATAATTATCTTGCGTTGTTTCGTAAATAGGTAGCACCTATATATATATATATATTAAACATAATGATGAACATCACGTTCACGTATAAAATACATCACCCAACTTGACATGTAAAATAATGTACTTCTTTATTTGAATCATAACAACTAATGATTACGTTGTTTGAAGATTACAATTTTCCATGTTTTATATCACTAGCTTCTTTTTTGATTTTTAACTCGTCTGATGTTTGGAAGAAAAAAAGACGGCTATTGTCGTTACTTGATAGTCGTCGTCGCCGGCGTTGGTTAAGTTTTGCGTTTAGATCACTTACATTGAAACTATCGAACCTAATACTTTGAAACTCGGAAATCAAGTTTATCTACTACTCTTCTTCACATTGTATCCTAAAGATGCTGAGTGTAGCCTTGGTTTTTTTTGTAAAAAACATCAATTTTGATGTATTTTGGTTGATTTTGAGTATTGGATATAGTTGGTTAAGTTTAGCGTTTAGGTCACTTACATGGAAACTATAAAACCTAATACTTGGAAACTTGAAAAACTTGTTCATCTAAATCCCTTCTTTACATTGTATGCTGAAGATGCTAAGTGTAGCCTGTTTTTTTTTGGGTAAAAAACATAAATTTTGATGTATTTTGGTTGATTTTGAGAATTGGACATAGTTGGTTAAGTTTTGCGTTTAGGTCACTTACATGGAAACATCAAGCCTAATACTTTGAAACTTTGAAAACTTATTCATCTAATACTCTTCTTCACATTGTATGCTAAAGATGCTGAGTGTTGTCTGTTTTTTGGAGTAAAACCATTAATTTTGATGTATGTTGAGAATTGGCGGTGTTGCTTAAGTTTTGTGTTTAAGTCACTAACACGGAAACTATCAAAACTATTGTATGAGAAAGCTGCTGAGTAGGCCTGCTTTTGGGGGGTAAAAAACATAAATTTTGATGTATTTCGGTTGAATTTGAGAATTGAACATAGTTGGTTAAATTTAGTGTTTAGGTCACTTACATGGAAACTCTCAAACCTAATACTATTACAATTGGGAAACTTATTCATCTAATAACCTTCTTCACGTTGAATGATAAAGAGGCTGAGCAGGCCTGTTTTTAGGGTAAAAAACATAAATTTTGATGTATTTTTGTCATTTATGTTACACTGATTTCAATTTTTCTCCAAACAATAAAAACATAATGTACTTCAACGTATCATGAATATCTTCAATCAGATTGTGCTTTTGTGACCAAGGTCGTTGTAACTAATAAAAAGAAAACAGTAATATATTCAATATCTTTAGTTACAGTTGACTTAATGTAACTATCTCATTTGCCTGTCCATTGCATACACAAGACCCAGCTTGTGATATTGACTGATTGTGACAGCCGTCCAACGTGATGATTTTCCTTATCATGTATATGAACTTGGATTCCACACGGTAAATCTTGTTTCAATCCTTGAAAAATAGAAGTTGTGTGCGGTCATTATAATATGTTTAATTATTCATTCCGAATTTGAATATTTTTGATATAAAATAAATAAAGCGTAAAAGGATAATATCAGACGAGCACGAGGCACCCGCAGGCGGTGCTCTTGTTTAGAGTCCTATTGACATTGAGGTTCGGTACAAATTGTATAATAAACATAGGTTTAAAATCGTTTAGGATCTACGCACAGAGTGAGTACTGTTAGGATGTACGAATGTTCTCTGCGGTCTTCACTATATTATTGTGTTAATAGGTAAGTTGCTAGGCAACCATCAACACAAATACGCTATGGTTTTGTTTTATTGATTTATATACATTATATATATGAAGTACTTTGGTCATGTGTCATAAAGCTTATCTTGCTTTGTTGAGAACTTCATTATTTCAAGCGCACAGCATAATAAAAGGAACATATTTTGTGCATAAATAGTATTGTGTTTCCTAAGCAATGCCATTAAAAAGGATATTTTGAAAATTTATTGGAATACATGCACAGAAAACTATCATATGAATACATTATATTGCATGATAACATATTGTTACTCCTTTTTTATCCATTTTGGAGAATATGAAATAGTTTGAGATGTTTATCTATGTAATTTGTTACCATGGAAACACTAGTATGTACTGTTTTTCATTGTCATTACTTCTCGAATTTGTTTAACAACACTAATTTTCTCAAATTATTTTGTTCATTGTCATTTTAAAAAACATTTTAGTTCTTATTGAAAACACGAAAAGAAAATGCATTTTCGAATATTAGAAAAATAGTATATTTCATAGCAATGGAAATACATTTAATAGCCAAATTCCCTGAAAACTTTTAAAATAATTTGTTTCAAGAAGTTATGATGTAAATGGATCCATTTTGTTTAACCCTCATGCTGGCAATATTTAAATAAACATTTTTTTTTTTTAAATTTTAAAATGATACATTTTGTATTCATGGTAACTAATTTTAGAGGCACTGTTCCCATAGCTTTTTTTCATTTCTTGTGAGAAGAGATGTTGACCTTCATGCATCCATTGTTCATTTGTATTCATATGGCCGCATTAAATTTTTATAACCATTCAAAAAATGGCAAAAAGTGTTCTTTTTTTCCGTAAAAAAATAAATTTGAAAAGAAGGGTTTGGAACCACATTTAACAATTTGATAATCAATTGATTAATATTGCGACTTCAGTTTACACGTTTTCGTAATTATATACAATTGGAAAACTAACTTTTAAGGAAATGTTACATTTCACTTTTCATGCATTTGTAAATATATACAATTTGAAAGGCAGATCTATGTTAAGGAAACGTTACATATAATATTGGGACTTCACTGTTCACGTATTTGTAAATATATACAATTGGACAGGCAGCTAACTCTTAAGACTTCACGTTTTACGTATTTGTAAAATACAAACAATTGGCAATGCATCTAAGTTTTAAGGAAATGTTTCGATTTATATTGCGACTTCACGTTTCACGTATTTGTAAAACATCTAACACTAAATGTACTTTTATTGAAGAGTATTCTATGAAAATGACATTCACATAATATTCATTTTTGTTGACGGGAAAAGGTACGCGTTGGCATTTCTGAACAGTGTGGGTTCGGTCGCCTTTACATCTTATCAGAATCGAGACAATTTGACAGAAACTTCTGTTTCCCTTGTGTAAGTAATACTTGAATATAGTAGATATTGTACAGACTGTTATGATGCACTGGCTGATCCAAACCTACACTCTTCACAAAACCAAACGTGTACCTTATCGCACGTCGTATGTTCTCCCCTTTCGCATTTACTGTTAATAAAGCTGACATCATAATATGTAAGGCTTTGGCGGTGTATACTGCGTAGATTAAGTTAACAAAAAAAACCAATTCTGTTATAACTGCTTTGTTTTGAAAAAATACATTGCATATAAAAATTGCCGTATTCACTTATTTTAATTTCTGAAACCATTTCGATCGAATATAAATTTACCTCTAATGTTTGCCAACCAAAAGAGAAGTTTTATTATGTAGCGTATCGCTCACATGAGTAGGCCCCATTCATGTTCACAGGACAATACAGTATTCTGATCCATGATATTTATAACATTCTCACAAACAATAAATATGCAGAAGACTTATTTTATGGTACATTTGTCTTAGACTAATTTGAATGAAGTGAGTAGATCTAGTTTCAGAGTAACTAGTTTTAAGAACGTCTTTGCACTATACCCCAGCAAGCAAGCACAACTGGGGCCCATATGGGCTGTACCTGGGCAAGCTCTATATTGGCGACCGATGTGGGACCAATCTGGGACCCATATTAGAAAGTTCTGCCCTTACTTGACCCACATGGGACCCATGACAAAGTAACTTTTCAGAAATATATAAGTTAAATGTATAAGAAATAAATAAACGTTGAAAGCAGAAAAGCTGGTCCTTTTTTCTGTAATTTTATGAATGTTTTTTTATTGATACCTGTTTGGCTGTGTGTAGATTACTTATGTGGGACCCATGCGGGACCCATATAAGAAGGTGTTGCCCTACTGGGGCCCATATGGGGCTATACATGTGTAAGCCCTGTATTGGTGACCGATGTGGGACCCATCTGGGACCCATATTAGAAAATTCTGCCCTTACTGGACCCACATGGGACCCATGACACAGTTACTTTTCAGAAATATATAAGTTAAATGTATAAAAAATAAATATACGTCAAAAACCAAAAAGCTGGGTTTTTTTCTGAAATGTTATGAATGTTCATTTAGTGATACCTTTGTGTGGATTACTTATGTGGGACCCATGTGGGACCCATATTAGAAGGTGTTACCGTACTGGGGCCCATATGGGCTGTACATTGGTAAGCCCTGTATTGGTGACAAATGTGGGACCCATCTGGGACCCATATTAGAAAGTTCTGCCCTTACTGGACCCACATGGGACCCATGACAGTTACTTTTCAGAAATATATAAGTTAAATGTGTGTGAATCACTTATGTGGGACCCATGTGGGACCCATATTAGAAGGTGTTGCCCTAATATGACCCACGTGGGGCCTATATGAGAAATGCTTCCTTCTTAAACTATATAAAATATGGTAAAACATTGAAAGATTTTATCAGCTGGTCTTTTGTTAGTCATTTCTGGAATGTTCTTTCATAACTGCGAAGCATTCACAATGAAAGTCCTGTATTGATTTCACTTGTGGGACCCATGTAGGACCAGTATGGGACATATATGAAGAAAGAGTCCTTGCTTAACAGTATAATTAAAATGCAATTTATGTAATATTAGGAATGTTTTTCATATAAATTTAGATATTTAGTTTGTATATATACATGCATTGGTTACCCATGTGGGACCCATGTGGGACCCATATTAGGAGGGTTTGCCCTTATAGTATAGGACCCACAATGGACATTTATTAAAAAATAGTCATGCTTCTACATTATTAAATACAAAAAATATTGAAAGGTGATAGAAGCTGATCTTGAAATGTAAATTTAGGAATGTTCTTTCATAAAAACGAAGTTTGCACATTGAAAGTCCTGTGTTGATACCCATGTGGGACCCACATAGGGTGTGCCTTTATATGACCCACATGGAACCTATATGTGTATTAAACTAAATAAGATGCGACACTCGATGAAATGTGGTAAAGTCTGGGGTTTTTTCTGATTTTTTTATGAATAAATTAAGTCGTGTACTTTAAAAGTCCTGTATATCCCAATGGATTTGCCCTGATAGTACCCACATGGGACCAATTAGGGAAACCTTTTTAAAAATATAATAATTAACACCATCAACAGTGAGACAGTCAAAAGCAAAACTAAAATCATGAGAAATTTGTTATTTTTTCAATAATGTAAATCTGATAATTGAAATAGCCAAAATATTATGTTAATCCTACCAGCAGTACTTTGATTTCTAGAAAGGAACAACAACAACAATTATGCGCCATTTTTGAAGAGACGAAATAAAGGCGAATTCAACGGGAAACTGGTTTTGATTATAGGAATATACAAGGTAAAATAATACAAAGCCCACTTTTGCAATAGATGATCTTTTTGTAATTTCTTTGGTCTTTTCATGCGTATGTGAAGCTTTTGTTAACTGTGAAGCTGATTTGCATTTATCTGACTGTCATGTAATTTCGCGAGTAAATTTATAGTTTTGCTTTTGTTACGTGAAATCAGAGACATATAAACAGGTGTTTATATGTCTCTGGTGAAAAAGAGCTCTACTGTGTATGTGTTGGAACATATTTTGACAATTGAGTGTCGAGAAAGAAATAACCTCTGGTATGGTCGATACATGCACATTGTTCATTAAATATTTATGATGTAAATTTAAGTATATATATAATATAAAAAAATAGTTATTTGTGTTCCAAGTTCCTTTGTCTATAAGTTACTTAATTAGTTGTATTGATAAACACATTTGAAAACAATTATAAATGAGTAGAACATCTCAATACTGGCATAATTACTGGAGAGTAAGGTCTAGTGTGAATGATCATTTGTCAAATATACAATGCATGACTATTCAGTTAGTCATACAGCCATGGTGTTTTAGCTATGATACCTAGTGTAATTAGTCAATAACTCATGTATGTATGTGTTCTTTCAGGAGCTCCCCAAAGGAATCCATCAACAAAAATGCTACAAGGAATGATATGAAGCTGGAGTTAAGGAAATGGCTGTCTGGTGCTCGTGACAGGGATGGAGGAAGAAAAAAAGGGCAACAAAGATAAATGAACATTTGCCTCGACACAAAGTGATACGGAAAATTCGGATGTAGAAAGTTAGCACAAATAAGTTTGACATGTCTGCAGCAGACAACTTTTGAAAACATTGTGGCAAAAGGAGAAATTGCTAATAATTAGCAATTTCTCCTTTTGCCACGATGTTTTCATCTTTATTCAATTTATAATTTTTTTTTTAAACATTCTCCTAGGTGTGTTCAAAGTCTTCTGCATGCACAAATGGCTCGAATATTCGAATAATTTGTGATTCAATATTCGAATACTAATTTTGGTATTCGTTGCCAACCCTAGTAAAATATGTTCTGGTTATTGAAGATCATAAATATACATGTATATAAGTAGTTTGTGACATATTTCATATTATACAAGATGTAATTATATGTATAATTCTTTCAATTATTACACCATTCACTCTTTCAAAACCATATTTGAGCCTGTTGATTGAGATTTGGTAAAAGTTGGCATTTCCGAACAGAGTAGGTTCAGATCAGCCTGTACATGTACATCAGCATATGAGAATCTACATAAGTTAACAGAAACTTCTAAGAAGTGGTTTTATTATTTTGGTTTTATTTAGCTTCACCATAATAGGTAATTCTGCAAAGCGAGGTAAATAAAACCAAAAAAATAATAAGAAGAAGTGGATGTAAGTGATGTGTGAACAGTTTATATCTTGACAAAACAAGATTCAAAGACTGATCTTGATCTACACTGTTCACAAAACGTTTGCTAGTACTTTATATCATGGCTTGTATTAAGCTTTTACCACATACAGCAAATCTGCAGCAGAAAGCATTAAAATTATCTACACAAAAACAAAGAAAGTCTACATAAATGAAGATATAATTATGGAAAAAAGTTGAAAACCTTGTAGCAAAAGGAGAAATTGCTCGTTTTGAGCAATTTCTTCTTCTGTCACTATGTTTTCTAAAAGCTGTCTGCTTGTGTTATGTGTTATACATTAGATGCATTTGTTTTTATTTAAGATCCAATGTTACCATAGATCTAAAAAACACTTTTCAATTTCAGCTTGTCTGTTTTTGGAAGAAAAATAGTCTGGATACACTTAATTGATGTCATTGTCAAAACACTTTAAAGTTACCTCAATATTCAAAAACCGATAAACATTTTCAAAATGAAACTTAGTAAACATGTACCTTGGAACAATAAGCATGTCTGTGCCAACTCCCATAACTCTGGCTTCAGTAATTATTCAGAAATGCCCCTTTTTCACCTTAGAATAAAGCAGACAAGCATTTGATTGGTAGTGCTTTTGTTGTTCTTTGTAGTGTTATTATTGTCGATTCTGTTATACATTGCTACTATTAACTACATATTTAATCTCATTTCTATAATTTGTGTTTTGATTTATGATATGTCTTTGTTTCTTACGATTCAAAAAATCACTGTTCAAAATTTAATTTTTATTTCCTTAGTTGGCCCTTATTCTCGGATATGTCTTAAAATTACGGTATTTATATGTAATATATCCCATGGCCAGTAAAATTAAATTCTGACGGTGTGCAGAATACAGTGCATAATTATACATTAACATCATCTGGCACAAAGTGGAAACTGAAAATGTATAGATATTTTACAAGCCTCATATTCCAGTGCTTAGCCAGATGAGTTTTACAGTGCCATCATAGCCCTCTTCGTTTGATGGTTTTTGTTGTTGTCGTTAGATAACTCAGGTGATCGATTTAGGGCCATCTTGTTTTCAAATTATCATCACACTTTGAGATTAAGACATTATTAAGAAGTTATTTCACACGAATCTAAGTTAGAGCTATGAATTCACTTGTTTTAAAAAAAGTATATATTGAATGTTGTTATACCTCACATGACTTTGTAATGTTAAATTCTCATATACTCATCATGGGCAATTTCTTACTGTCTCATGCTTACAGTACATTTTTGACCGGTAAACAGTATACTAGCTGTTACATGGCAAGCGCGTTAAAATGTTGGTTATGCACGTCCATGACGTCATCTCAAACAATAACGTCACCTTTTAGACGCGCGTGCCATGTAACAGTATACGGTTAACGGTATATTCATATGTGTGTGTTACATTGTAGTAGATCTACCCATGTTCACCTCCCCTACAAAGATACTGAATAAATTGAATAAACATGTCATTTTGTTCGGTAAAATAAAATAAATAATGCATGGCTTCGCCTCGGGTAACAGTATTTTTCTCATGTTGACAATATGTACTGTCACACTGGAAGCCATGCAATATTTATATAATATAAGGTTAGTGGCTTAATTCTAGTCAAATTCTTCCTGTAAGTAAAACCATTTATATACCGACTAAAGTTATTTCACACAAATCTAGTCAGAGCTATGAATTCACTTGTTAAGAAGTATATATTGAATGATATAAGGTTAGTGGCTTAATTCTAGTCAAATTCTTTCTATAAGTAGAACCATTTTGTTATATACCGACTATTAATCAAAATGTCAGTGCATCATTATTTCATTTTCAATAACCTTGTTTGTGTCCAACACGTTTTTTAACATGCTTTGCAGTTTGCTTTCATGTAAACACTACTTTAATTGTTTCTTATATTTCAAATTTTAAATAATTATGGATGCAATAGTCTGTCGAGCTGTCTATGGTCTACATATATTTTGTCAGGCTGCATAATAATATGTTTTGTATTAAATTGTCTATTTTTAAAATGATATCAAGTAGTTTGTCAAAATATGCCTTAATAACATCAACCCACTTTTACAATGGTTCGATACCTGTTTGCCCATAATGGTCGATATCTGTTTTCCCATAATGGTCCGATACCTGTTTGCCAATATTGTGCCCACGAGGGTCCCATGTTGGACCCATATCTTAACCCGTATGGGACCCATGCCAATACCGGTTGCACTTTCCATGTGGGTACCACATGGGTTACCCATCTGGGGCCCATAAAGGAATCTATATGGGACCCATATCTGTTTGCCCACATCGGTCCCATGTTGAGCCCACGTGGGTCCCATGTTGGACCCATATCTTAACCCGTATGGGACCCATGCCAATACCGGTTGCACTTTCCATGTGGGTACCACATGGGTTACCCATCTGGGGCCCATAAAGGAATCTATATGGGACCCATATATGTTTGCCCATAACGGTCCCATGTTGAGCCCACGTGGGTCCCATGTTGGACCCATATAATAACCCGTATGGGACCCATGCCAATACCGGTTGCACTTTCCATGTGGGTACCACATGGGTTACCCATCTGGGGCCCATAATGAAATCGATATGGGACCCATTAGGGTCCCATATATTTTGCTAACTGGGACGCATATAAATTGAAACAAGCTCTACCACAGCGACAATGTCTTTTGACTGATAAAACTATTTTGAAAAACGTTGTTAGAGGGCCATGCAAAGAGCATTTACATGTATATGAACTTACTTTGAAATGAGCTCCCTAGTTTCAAAAGGTTTAAAGTTTGACATTATGTGCATATAATTGAAACAATCCCCATCCCCTTGGGGTCGTGTCTTATTTTAAAATCAAGCTTGTTAGAACAAAGACTGAGGGGGTTACCAAAACCTAATCATTACTTTCACACGTTTACCTTTTATGCATATAGTGATAACAGGCCCCATCCCTTAGGATCATGCGTTATAACTAGGGATGGGACCGAGTACGCGAGTACCCGAGTACTCGGTCGGACGTCCGAGTACCGGTTAACAAAATAGGTACTCGAGTACTCGTAACAATAAAAATAAAAAGTATGTTAAAGTAAATAAAAAACCTAAAACGTATTGAATCTGTTTTACTTATTGAGTTACTAAAAAAGTCAGTAAATCAGCGATGAAGGGATGAAGGGATATTAAACAAACAGCTAACACCTATTCGTCTGAAGATAGTACTTAATCCATTTTAATCCACTTTAATTGGCGATTTGATTGCAATCACGAGTCAAATCCGAACAACGTGACAAGACGTTTGATGACGGAGTGAACAAAATGGGATTTCTTGCGAGTACCCGAGTACTCGATCGGAAGAGTTCACGAGTACCCGAGTACTAATATCGGTACTCGTCAACTTATCAACACATTTTGCTCACTCATGGAACGAGCATTTGAGTGAAGAATATTCCGAAATCAAGCTAGTAGTTTCATGGGAAAAGAATTATTTGAACACTTTCGTACTAGGAACGTTCCTTTGAAGTTTAGTTCATACAGTGCTTTAAGTGGAAATGCTGGTCAGAATGTTATGTGTTGATGTCGTCCGGGACGTAAGCTGACCACATTAGCTCATCTTAAACACAGAGTTTATTTAAGCTAAAAGAGGTCATTTATTGCCATGTGTGTCCAAAGTAATGTTGAAGTTCGTGTAACATTTATGTTCTGTTCTGTCATTCATTGACGTTGAGCACGGTGATGCTCCTTTCGTTTGTTTAAACGTCAACATCTGTTCAAAGAAACAGAAATGACCATTGCATATGTATTTTGTTGTATTGCATTTCGTAATGTTTAAATGATATTGCTTATCTTAAATCCTGCATATTGTTTGTGTTATAAGAGTGCTTTGTTGAAAGCACTTTATAACATAGGGTATATGGCTGGTTACAGGCTAGTGAAAAGTACAAGCCTTTTAGTCTACATTATAGTAGTGTTTGTTGTAAACCCCTTTATGGATGTAACTATTAGGTTGATCAGGGCTTTTAATTCATGTTACGTGAACGGAGCCCAAAGTGAACTAGGGTTTGCGCGTGCTGATCTTAGTAAACTAGTCGTTGCTGGGCGTATATTGTCATTTTCTTTCGTGTTGCACGAAATTAAGTATATGTTTTGTACTTTTCAGATTTTTACCACACAATATTTGCAATAGTAATACGTGTGAAAGCTCGAGCCAAAGGCTCGAGCGAAGCACGCCTATAGGTTACACGTACGAACACATCATACGAGATCAAAACAACGAGAATTCAGTACAATCTTACTGTTTTTCACATATCAAATCTCAACCCCATAGCACTTTTTTTCGGCCATTTTGCTTCCGGTCTTACTGGACGGACAAATTATCGTAACCTATTCATTTCGTAACCGGTAAAACCCACAAACACGATATTCGCATGTTTTGACAAATCAAAAAATACTTAGAACTAGAGAGAAAAATTAAATTAAATTCCTTCTCGATAAAGGAATGAAAACAAGGAATCTGATATGTGATAATTTGCGTGTCGTTTTCTATTTTTAAAATAATATTTTCTCAACCGGAAGTAAATACATCCAAATGTGACGTCATTGCATCGAAAAGTAACGTCATTGTAATGCAAGTAATAAATAAATAACAAAAGGAAAACCACAGGAATGGTAGGAAAAGATAGTTTGACTCGTCACAAATGGATTTCATTCACTGGAAGGACTTTATGAAGGCTAAGTCGACTATTCCTTTGTACCTGTCATCATTATTTCATGGATTTTATATCTTTGCAATATAGAGAAGCAATAAACACTTGAAAATGATTGGAAATATTTCAACGGAAGTTATCGTTCGTTACACTAGCCTCGGATATTATTTTAACTGGAAAGGACGAACAATTCTGTTTCTGTATCGGCATAGCTTCATTTCAAGGTAAGCTATTTATTATATCAATAATTTGCTTGAAAATATAACTTCATTTCTAAATTATTTGTTAGGGGCTAGTATCTGTAAGGAACGTTCCACGATGCTTTCGTCACATCGCGTGACGTCACATGGTGTGTATCGTTTTTGTCTGTATCTGTCATTTGAAGCCGAAGCCGTCTTGTCAAATATTGACTCCACTCAAGTAAATAGCTATCATATCTTCGACTGTCTAGTTGTATTGACTTTAAGACGTTTATCTATGTATTGCAGTAAATGTAGCAAACAAACAAACAAAACTACAGTCTATTTCAAATTATTTGCCTTCAATTTACATTATTTTTTGTACAGTTTAACAGTTTATGTCTATGACCTAAACCTATGAAAGTATGACCAGAATCAGTTCACCCTGGTTTTGGGGTATACATAGTAAATGTCTTAAGCCATATATCCTCCAACCTGAAAGAGAGGAAAACACTTTCATGCCTTCAAATGAGTCTATTGTTTTAAAGAAATTATGTTATATGTGGACTATCAGTAAAACACATAACTTTTCTTTCAATAGGCTGAATTTCTAGTAGTTTCATATATTTTATATCCAAAATTTGTTTATTGATCAAACTCAAATGAGTCCATTGTTTTAAAGGAATGATGTCATATGTGGGCTATCAATAAAACCATTACTTTTCTTTCAACAGGCTGAATTTCTAGTAGATTTATCTTTTTTTTATCCAAAATGTGTTTATTGATCAAACTCAAATGAGTCCATTGTTTTAAAGAAATGATGTCATATATATGTGGACTATCAGTAAAACACATTACTTGTCTTTCAACAGGCTGCATTTCTAGTAGATTCATCTTTTTTTAACCAAAATTTGTTTATTGATCAAACTCAAATGAGTCATGATTGTTTAAAAGAAATGATGTCATATGGGGGCTATCAGTAAAACACATTACTTTTCTTTCAACAGGCTGAATTTCTAGTAGTTTCATTATTTTATTGATCAGATTAACAAACTTGGTACTAATAATTTAAACATTATTTTCACTAGGTTATTTTAAATACTCTGCATGTATGTATTCAAACAACATTTAAAAAAGATTCAACATCTATTGACAGCACTATTTTCATACTTCGGAGCACAAGAACCAATGATGTCATAGAACTCTTCAAATTGAAGAGCAAATGCAAAATAAAAGCCTTTTACGGTCACCGATTTAGGTCCGTCTATGAAACAGGGCAATGTACACTAACTATATCAAACTCAAATAAGGTAAAACCAAAATGAGCATTGAAATCTGTAGATAAAGAGGATCAAACTCTTTTTAAATTCAACAAACACTCAAAATACTTTTTATTCAAATAAATTTGTATAAACATTTTGGTTGAAAAATAAAGAAAACTTAATCTGTTTTTCAACAGGAAAAGGCTATAAGGCAGTTCATAATTAATGTCAGTTATATTAGTCACCCAGTGACCTCACATAAGTGTTCTGTCCTCTGATATAACTGAAATACCACAGAAATGTATCTGTTTTCTATGTAATTTATTGTGAAATCCATTTTTCTGTGTGAAATTGTATAATCTATACAATAGAAATGGTAAAATTTAAATTGGTATACATTCATTGTAACAAAAAAAATCTTATACTTTACTGGTAATAAAATTACACATATTTTCATGAACTGCTGCTCAAAATAAAAACCTATACTGTAGTTTAATGGTAAAATACCTGGTCTAACAAGAGTTCTAAGATCAAACCTCAGCAGGTACATGTTTTGAAAGAAGCAACTAAACTTAACAATGTATACATGAAACAATTATGTTGTGGGGAGTTGTCTTACTTAAACACTTATTACATTTTTATCCAGGCTTCTAGTGAAAATAGTTTACTCCCTGTACCCTTTTCAAAAGCTTTTATAATTGAGCAATAACAATTAAAAAAAGGAATGGTTATCAACATTGATAACTCTGAGAATCTGTACATGTTCAAGGTTTGATCCAGCTTTGATAACCGTTATAATATCAAAGTTTTAACGAAATTTATACATCATATTTTACAATGTTAAATTATTGCAAATTCTTCTGGAAAATCCATTTCTCTGTTTGTACTTTTTATAATTTCTTTATTTTCTATAAACATACTGTTTATTGTTTTATGCAATAAAATGTATATTGAATATATTGATCAGATCTTTCATTATCCATTTTTTTTTTCAAACAACATATTTCAGATACATGTTTATATAATCAGTAACTGTTGTTGACACTTAGTCTGGTACTTGTTATTAACAAATAATCTGATGCTGTTTCATGTTTTACAAATTAAAATCCAGAAAAGGAGATAGGTGTTCAAAGTGAAAATGTTGTTGAATAGGAACATATTGTTCATTTTGGATATGTTCATTTTGGATCTATTACACCATTCCGACAATGTATTCGGATTAGTCACAGAAATCAGGTAATTTACATCAGACAAGGGGCTAAACAGTTAACTTAACCCTTTCCAACATACATCATTTGATCATTATAAATGGGACTTTTGAAAATATTTGTCAAAAATTACAGTTTTCTCAGTCTGTATGCATAGTGTTCTCCTCTTAAATTGTCTCAAGATTATACATACAGCCAGATCATGCAAAGTTAGCCATCTACCTTGGAAGATTGTTGTATGGAGTATTTTAGTATTCTAGAAAGCCAGGGGAAAATGTTAGGTGAACTGAAGTACCATTGAAAGTAATGTTAAGCGCAAGTCATTCAATCAACCATGGTTAGAGTCAGTTTCCAATTATATGTATTACTAGTTTACAAATAACTGGCATTTGTAAAAATAAAACAGATATATATGTACAAATTAAACTTAAATGCATGCTAAGTTTCGTTTTTTTCAATATGTTTTTCAAATTCTGTTTTTGTAACTTTCTACAATTTGCCTATTCATTTGTTTCTTGTTGGGGGACAGACAGTGCTTAATTAATGTGTTTGCTTTCACACGACCTAGGCTCTGCCTATTAACATATTAATACCAATTCTCTGTAACCATCAACCAAACTTGGCCACGCAAAGTCACCGATTTTTATGAAACTTTGTCAGTATGTAGGTTTTGATATAAAAACCTGGAAAATGATAACAAAAATTTATTTTGTGCCTTAGTTGCCATGGCAACAGACAAATTAGCTTTTAGCCAAAAAAGTGTTACTTTTCGAGTGTAATTTGGGTAATTTACAAGTAATAATACACTTCAACTATGATTATTTCAATACATTTCGAGCTTGTATGCGTAACTTTGATATCTAATTGACATATAAGCTGTGTTTATCTTATTCTTACAAACTTTGTTACTACACTTTTATCAGGATATTTTAGGTATGGTTGGAAGCAATAGGAAAATCGTGATTTAAGGCCATTTTCAAACGCAAATAATTAACTTAGTTTTAAACTTATTTATTTTAAATCGATTGAAAAACAAGCTTTAAGCTTATATTAATCACGCTCGATATCTGCTTCCTGGATACTTAACCAGTACTCGCGCCGATTGTGTGGAAAAATCCCAAAGTCAGGAACCGCTCATCACGGGACTCGAACCAGGGACCTTTGATGTGAGAGGCCGACGCTCTACCTCTGCACCACTGTCTTCCACTTTAATTAACTTACGCATCCATGTTGAGATTAAATGAATACACTATTGTTTAGATATGTTCTTAGTGATAAATAATCAGCAATAAAATCTTTGGGACCCTCAGTTAAGTGTGGTTACCATGGAAATCAAAATGGGCTAATTTAAAATTTACAGAAACTGTTTTAGAAAAAAATCTAAGAAAAATGCTACAAGACAATGTATGAAGTATATTCTTTTTGTTTATGATTCATAAGAGATGGGCAAACAATCCTTGTCACATAAGTATGTGCAAATTGTGAAAACAATTATTACTTACTACTTGCAAAAATAGCTAAATTACAGGATGGCCATTTTCGAACTGTGAATAGACCATTGTATTAACGTACGTAATAAAACTGGCTTAAGTTGTTTTTTTTTCATTTAGGCATCAGAAGAAAACACACTTAAAATCTAGTCTTTCAAATTGAATTATGTTAAAATATATTGCTGTAAAAAATACGTATTTTTGCCATAGTAAGTACAGCACGGTTACTATAAAAGAAAATAGGACGTTATACATACTGTAGGGGATCGGCTATTATCGGATGACAAGCTCTTTCATGTTTTTCTAAAAAAATATTTGGTGTGTCGTATCCAAATACTTTGGGGTATTCGATTAATTTAATTCTTTGAATGAAAACAATTCAAGGAACACTTCAAATGATTTACCGTTGATTCGCCCCATTTCAGTTCGTCCCAAGTACAATACTCTTCAAATAAGAGATACGAAAAATAAAAAGTACGGCATTTTTTCTAACTCGTTGCACTAATTTTCTCATAAACTTATTCAACACACGCTCATATATTGATAAAACACCATGACGATGCAAAGAACAATTATATCTGCACCCAACGCGCATTATAAAGACTAAAGTGATATACTTTGTGTAATGAAAAACGAGTTGTTTCCCCTACGTTTGGCACCGCCATGCAGATCTTTTGACAAGTGCGTACATCGGAGCAGAGTGAAGGTTCAAAGCTTAAATATGTAACGATTGCTGCCAACACCTACTGACCAAAGTGTTTCCCTTCTTTTTAATGGATTTCTATAAATGGTGAAAGTTTCAAGCAAATCGGAGATTATGCGTGCCGGGGTCCCTCTATAAAAAAGGTTGATGATTACAGAGACATAGACATATTTTATTATGAAGTTTTTAGCTTTGACCTTGAATTGTGATTTTGACCTTGAATTGTAATTTGACCTTGAATTATTATACTTGAACTTACATGGGCATACTGTCTGTAGGTGAAAAAAGTGTGCCATGCCAAGATTGCATTAATGCATACAGATATAAATAGTCAAGTATGGCTGTATATGTGTATTATGTATTAACATTTCTCTGTTGTTTTATGGTTTGTTCCCATGGTTACCATTGTTTGATCCTTCAGTAATGCTTCTCAATTATATCAAAATCCCAATTTTAAGAAATACACTATGTCATTTGTTGATAATCTGGAACAATTTGAAATAAAAGCTTGGAAATCAAGCTAAATTATAATATAAAAGCAAATAGACATTATTATGCCAAATCTTCTCTAATAACAGGTTTCCTTGGTAACTGGTGCATACTTTAGGTTTTCATGAGAATTTTTCCTATTTACATGTTTGATAAATTTTACACTGATAGAATAATCAAAATGTACAGTTTTAATTAATTAAGTATGACAAATGCATGATAAAGTAATCTTGCAGAATGTGAAAATAAGTATTTTTTGTTGCCATAGAAACCAAATACTTTCAGAGTATCCTTAAAATGTTTTTCATGATTTATAAAAAGTAAGGGGCGAACTCTTGTGCTATCATTGTGTATTACATCAGCATGGATGCATAAGGTTGCTGTTGGTCCTTAAAATTTGAACAAAAGCAAGATTTCAAAAGTGGTAAATTACCTCCCTTTAAACGACCACACCCTGATGGATTAAAAATATTAAAAGCAATTTCTTCGTTGTTTTTTGTAATCACAAAACATCAATTTCCAAGATATTAATATATGATAATATTACGAGAACCCATCTCAAATTCATGAACACTACAGTTTTGCTGAATTTCAAGACAAAAATCCTTCTATTTTTCATGAAAATAAGGATGATCTGTTGTCATGGCAACCAAGAATCACTGGGGAGAAAGGAATATATTCCCCTATATTCCTATTTACATGTTTGATACATTTTATACTGATAAAATAAGCAAATTGTACAGTTTTAATTAATTAAGTATGACAAATGCATGATAAAGTCATCTTACAGAATGTGAAAACAAGTCATTTTTGTTGCCATAGAAACCACATACTTTTAGAGTGTCCCAAAAATGTTTTTCATGATTCATAAAAAGGAAGGGGCGAACTCTTGTGCTATTATGGTGTATTGCATCAGCATGGATGCATAAGGTTGCTGTTGGTCCTTAAAATTTGAACAAAAGCCAGATTTCAAAAGTGGTAAATTACCTCCCTTTAAACGACTACACCCTGATGGATTAAAAATGTTAAAAGCAATTTCTTCGTTATTTTTTGTAATCACAAAACATCAATTTCCCAGATATTAATATATGATATTATTACGAGAACCCACCTCTAATTCATGAACACTACAGTTTTGCTGAATTTCAAGACAAAAACCCTTCTATTTTTCATGAAAATAAGGATTCTCTGTTGTCATGGCAACCAAGAATCACTTGGAAGAAATGAATATATTCCCCATATTTGTTAATGGAACTCTATAAATGGTGAAAGTTTCAGGCAAATCGGAGACTATGCGTGCCGGGGTCCCTATATAAAAAGGTTGATGATTACAGAGAATTGCTCTTAAAGGTTAACTAAGCTGTTAGATAGTTTCATTTGTTAGCTATTGAGAAAGAACAGTAAAAATACTGTAGGTGGGTCTAAAAATGAAGAAAATCAATGAAATCATGTCCAGTCCTTTGTTCTGTTTCACAATGGCGCGAAAACCCAATAACGACAACTCTGTTCCTCAGGTGCATTAAAAACACTTTTCTGTGAAACATACACTATATAAAAAATAATAATAGACTAGCCACTTTCCCGTCTGATGTAAAGAAAATCGCTATATAATTCCACTATGTATCCTCAGGAATCAATAAATAGAGGATCTTACATGAGTGCTTATTTGTTATTGTTTTTATGAAACGAGTCGACTGAAATAATATGACGCGAGGCTCATATTTGTTTCAGTCGACGAGTTTCATAAAAACAATATCAAATAAGCACGAATGTAAGATTCTTTTTATCACATAACACCATAAAAAGATTGTTTTTAATCTTTAAATCGATCTTTCTTCGTCCTCATATAAACAGTGACCGAAGTTCACACCGAAGTTCAAATGCATACTTCCACTGTAAAATGTAGTCCCTATTAATAACCTTTTGATTTTATACAAAATTAGCAACAAGGCACTTATAACATTTCATTTATCTAGATGTATTCTCTTTAAACAATATTTTTAATAAATGCCGAAATTCAGAACAATTGTAAACAATATGATGTCATTTAAAGTGACGTCACACTGGAGTGACGTCACATACGTGCTGTGAGTCGGCTATTTATGTAACTAGTTACATATGATATTTATGTCACTGCTTTATGTCACTCCTGGAGTGCAAGTTATGTGATAAAACAAGTTTTGCCGCTGGCCGAAGGAAAACTGCTGCTTTTTCTCAATCACGAATCGGAATCCGCTGTGGTCGAGTGGTTAGCGTCGGGGATTTCGAAACCGGGTGTCCCGGGTTTGATCCCCAGTCGCGGCACTACGGTCATGGTGGAGTGCCCTTGGGCAAGGCACATTTTCTAGCCTAGTACTGGTTTGTTTACCCAGGTATCATGAATAATTAAATTTAATTGCGCGCTAAATGACCTTAGCTGTCGATGCGCCATAAAACAATATACATTCATTCATTCAATCACGAATCACGCGTAATTCTATAATGCGTACCAAACCGTCATTACTCTCAAATTCTTCGGTAACTATGCCTAGAGGCCACACATTTATATGTGTCTGTTTGTCGCGAAGCAAAACTACAATCGCCACACTTAAAGTTTCTCTGTTTTGCCTTCCATTTTCTTCGTACTTGTAATGTTTGAAGATATTGAGATCTCCATCGCTTCCAAAATGAAACCGCAAGTAACTGTACTCTTTTCCACTGTGTTTTATACATGTCCTTTGTACCAAGATCAAGCGGAATTACTTCGTTAACCGGTTTCTGAGTAAGAAGGAACGATGTACTAAGAGGAAAAGGATCATCAGGATCAGACGACACGGATACTAGGAGAGGCCTAGAATTCACTATAACACTAGCCTCTGCAAGATAAGTGATAAGTACTTCATGAGTAAGTCCATTTCCGGGTACATTCAATAATAAAGCATCCATATTTCGTCTGGTTACACCTATCAGTCTTTCCCAAACTCCCCCCATATGGGAAGCATGCGGTGGATTGAAAACCCATGTGCATTCACTGTTATAAAGAAAGTCTCTGACCTTACACTCTTGCGCATTCACAGCATCTATTCCAAGTTTTGGAATTGTTCCTATAAACGTTGTTCCTTGGTTAGATCTAAGTTGCTTGACGGGCCCTCTAACAGCAGTGAATCGTTTCAGAGCGTTGATGAAGGATGATGCACTGAGCTCTTCAAGAACTTCAATGTGAATAGCTCATGTTTATAGACATTTAAAAAGTGCAGCCCTTCTCTTGCTGTTTGCTTGACCTCCATGCGTGCGACCAGAAACTACAGCCCATATCCAAAACAATCAACACCAACATTTGTAAATGGAGGTCACGGATCAACACGATCCATAGGAAGATCTGCCACCTTTTGGACACCAAGACTATATCTCAATTTACGGCATGTTACGCACATGCTGAGAATGGATGATATCAGACGTTTAGCTCCTGTAATCCAGAATCAGCTGATCTTACAGCTCCTACTGTAATGTGCCTACCCTGATGGTGTATTTTCTCATGATAAAAGCATAAGCATGTGTTTCTGTACTGGACATTTCTTCTTTTTTCAAAAAAGAAGGACCTTTAACCCAAACACTGTCACTCATTTTTGAAGCTGGAATGGATCGTGTACCTTGATCAGCAGAGTTGTTCCCAGTCGATACATATGACCACTGGTTTGGCTCAGTAGTATTACTAATTCTCTGTACTCTATTTGATACATATGTGTAAAATCTTCTTGATTGGTTGTATATGTATCCTAGGACAACTGTACTGTCTGTGTAGAACTTAAAGTCTTTGATAAGTAAGCTAAGCAGATGTGAAATTCATTCTGCCAATTCAACAGCTGCACATAATTCCAATCTAGGTATCGTGTGACTATTCGATGGAGCAACTATGGCTTTGACCAATGTTCGTTTGGTTTTTGTCTGATGCTTTCAAGTACCCCACTGCTGCAAAAGCTATCCCTGAGGCATCTGAGAAGATGTGTACTGACTTGCTTCTACAGTCACTGAAAGAATCTTCAAACTATGTAGGTCTGAAAAAGAATTTCTTCAGTTGGTTCAATGGTGACGCTGTTCCTTAGGCAGAGGGATATCCCAGTCATATGTATCATGCACCAACGTACGCAGCAATGACTTGCCTTCAATTACCACTGGAGCCAGAAATCCTAAAGGGTCGAATATATTGTTCACAGTTGACAACAGACCGCGGTGAGTATACGGCGGTGGATCTGCCGTAATATAAAATGAAAACGAGAAAACTGGGTAGGTAACGTTTCATTACCAAGGTCAAGGTCTTTGATATCTTTTGCCAAGTCTTCTGGCGAGAAGGCAAGCATCACTTCTTCCCGGTTAGAGGCAATCTTGTGAAGTCGCAAATGACCTTCTGTACTTAGAATTTGTTGGGTTCTTTTAATTAAGCTGATAGCTTCGTAAACTTTTCGTAAACAGGTCAAACCATCGTCCACATAAAAATCATTCATAACAAACTTTGTGACATCAAAGCCCGAAGTGTACTCGAAAACAGCTTTTCTAAGACCGTAGGTCGCAACTGCTGGTGATGCAGTATTGCTAAAAACGTATACACACCGATTTACCGCTTCCGCTCGGACCCGTCAATACCACAGAACAAGGATGTTGAAACTTAAAATTAGGCGGTCCCGAATATTCTGTTTTTGCTCCCAAATGTGCACCGGGTGCTCTGAAATGTGCTCCAGGTGCTCCCAAATGTGCACCGGGTGCTTCAAAATGTGCTCCGGGTAAGAACAACCTATTTAAGACGTATCATTCGAGCAGAAATAAAAAGAAATGGCGTAGGACACGGCGGAGAGAGGACGTGAGTTTATTAGTTTACCGATATTGAAAGGAAGCGACCCTTAATTTTCGCGAGTAGATCTCAAATCGAGTAAACACGTCACCGATGTATACTTTCACAATGATTTATTCGTGTTCAAAACTAGGTCATCCAAAATGGCCTCCGATTAAATTCATTTCTAAAAATAGATTCTAAAAATAACTCTGATGTCATACAACCAATATGACCGACCCTATAACTTTTTACTTATATGCAAATGAGTAATTATAAATAGTAACTAGGTCATCAAAGATGGCCACCGATTACATCATCTTTGTTTACACCTAAAGCGCTCCGTATACAACTTCAGAAGAGCTAACTCTTATTTTCTTTGTTATCCTTTTTGCAGGTTGATTGTTTGGTGCTTTATGCACGCTCTCAACAATTGTTCAGTTATATAACGACGTTTCCTGGGTAAGTTACCAGTACTACTGGTCCATTTATCCTGACGCTAGCCAGTCAGTCGTGATGCTAACCCCGCATCCCCGAGCCCCATGGAGGGCAGCCATTACTATACTACCATTTTTAGCTCGTCTATTCGAAGAATATGAGAGCTATTACAGTCACTTGTGCGTCGGCCTCGGCGTTGCAACTTTGGTTAAAGTTTTTCATGCAAGGCGTTTTCTTAAAAACAAAAGATGCTATTGCTTTGAAACTTCACACACTTATTTGATATCATCAAATGACCTTACAGGATAAGTCCCATAACTCTATCTCATATTTTGACACAATTATGCACCTTTTTAGACTTAGACATTTTGGTTAAAGTTTTGCATGCTAGGCTTTTTCTCACAAACCTCAGATGCTATTGTTTTAAAATTCAGACACTTTCTGGACATTATCAAATGACCTGGCAATACAAGTCCCAACACTTTCTCAGATGTTGACACAAGTATGCCTCTTTTTTGACTTAGAAATTGTGGTTAAAGTTTTGCGTGCAACTACAATAAGAGTCCATATCTCTGTATTTACTTGATGGATTGCATTGCACCTTTATTCAACTCTTCCCAACTATCACACGTGTGTAGATTATGAAGTAAGATAACTCTATCCTGTATTTACTGCAAGTTATAGCCCTTTTTTTACTAAGAAATTATGGTTAAAGATTTGAGTGCAACTACATTAAGAGTCCATATCCTAGTAACTACTTGATGCATTGCATTGAAACTTTATACAATCCTTCACAACCATCACACCTAAATACACAATTAAGATGATAACTCTTTTCAGCATATAATGCAAATTATGGCTTTTTTTTTACTTAGAAATTCTTGTATAAAGTTTTGCATACAAGGTATTTTATGGATATATCTCAGTAACCACTAATGATATTGACTTAAAACTTCATTCGTGTCTTCAGGTGTGTCAGACAGTCAAGTAAGATTTGGTACAAATTATGACTCTTGTTTGACTTTGAAAATTTGGTTAAAGTTTTGCATGCACATTTCTCAGTAACCACTCAGGGATTGATTTAAAACTTCAATATATTTTGTAAAGGTATCACACAATCAAGTGAGGTAATTCCTGACTGAATCTATTATAAATTATGGCCCTTTTTGAAGTCAGACACTCAAGTAAGATAACTCTTGCATGAATTTGGTACAAATTATGACTCTTGTTTGACTTTGAAATTTTGGTAAACGTTTTGCATGCAAGGACTTTTCTTACAAACAGCAGATGCTATACAAACAAGATTTATCCAATTTGATTTATAGTTCTATACTATCAAGCCACTATCTCAGTAGCATCTGTTATCAATAGTATCAAATGGGCAAATAGTCGAGTATGCTGTCTTGCGGACAGCTCTTGTTAAAGTATTTGGTATGACCCGACCGGGAATCGAACCCGCGACCACCTCAACCTCTACACCACCGAGGCGGTCCCTCTCTGCAGGTGGCATGGCATAGAGAAACAAGCTTAAGATATATCATAATTAATGTTATCACATATGATTTAAGAATCACAAGATGTCGTGATGACAAGAGTTGTCAGACAGACAAGTAAATAAGTGACTTCCAAAACCAAAAGCAATGAAGAAAAGACAAGAGAATGAGGAGGAGACCGAAACAGGGATGCTGCATAAATTGAGGGTGGATCAAGTTTACAGACGAAAGTTTGTGTTAACACTGAGCGTGTTTTGGTCCTATGTTATTCTGGTAAGTTTGTATTTTAACCCTTCCCACGTACAGCAATTATGCAGCAGACGACTTTGAAAGTGTCTACTAAAATATATGGAAAAATCTCTATAAGTGTAGGTATAATTACTGAACAAAGTAGAAAACATTGTGGCCAAAGGAGAAATTGCTCATTTGTGTCCCAATGTTTTCAAACGTAGTCTACTGCAATTGCGGCAAAATGCGTCTTCAGATGGGAAACGGTCTTCTTCATCGGCTATAGGTGACTTTAAAGATATATTGAGTAGTTTGTTATTCACGACTTTAAACTGCAGCTTCGAACACTGTAGAACAGCTCGCAGATTTGCTCAGTCTTACATTAATCCACACTTATGATTATTCGCCTGACCCGAGTCCCGGTGGCGACTCGGGATATCAATGCACGGATTGTGAGTTCGAACCCCAGCTCAGTCCACACTCTCTCCCACATATTACAAAAGTCGATGCGACAAGCGTCATTCGTCTTCCACCAATTGGCTTACAGTCTATGTGGAAAAGCAACCTGTTGCTCTGAAAGACTGTTGTGTAGAGTAATGGTGCGAGAAAGTCAGGAAAAAAAAGAGTAGGTGAACTCGTAAGTATCAGGTTAAACATATGGTAAATCTATAAACATTGAATCGAGTTGATAACATTGTGGCAAAAGGAGAAATAGTTCATTATGAACCAATTCGTCCCCTTGCCACACTGTTTAAAAAAAGTCGTATTCTGTTGAGGCGTCAGAAATCGTCTGTATGTGGGAAAGGGTTAACTGTGATACCCATATTAAAACTGATGGTGTAAGTAGGATTCCAGCAAAATAGTGTCGTTTTAAACAATTACCACGAATAAATGCCATTTTCATTTGTAATTGTGTTGTTATATCGTGGCGGCCAGTTCAACTAGCATGTGTTTCCTGACTTTCGCGCACCTGTACTCAACATACATTATTCACATGCAACTGGCTATACCTTCCTACATATACTATTTAGAAAGTATAGCCCTATTAAAAACTTGTGTCAATCACAATCAGCTAAATAGATAGCCCTCGTCGTTACCGATGGCGCAAGCTTACATTGGTACAAACGCCAAACCGTTTGATTCATATTCTGTTTAGTTCATGCAGTTGATGATACCCTATCAAAGGTCAAATGCGTAAGGTCGGTGAACGACACTTTATGAGCATGTCCATGGGAAAAGGTACAATTTGACATTGGTTTCGGTGTTATATAATGTTACGTAACTACAGGAATTTCTATAAAGGTTTATTTCCACTAAATACATATATTGGAGTACTTGTTGGGTGATTCAAATGCACTTTATTGCACATTTAGTAGATCTACAGCTGTACTTAAAATGAATCTATTTAAGTGTTCTTTACTGATGTAAAAATATCCTTTTTATATTTTCATGACTTAGCTCTTATACAAAAGAACACTTTTAAGTGTAAAGCAAACATGCGTTTTTGTCGGAGATTTGTAATCGGTTAAATTTCGTCAGACCCTTTGAAACCAAACAACAAAGCTCTGTGAGTAGTACCTGTCCCTCTATACCATTGCATTATAGAGTGCGCCGGGTACCGGCCTAACTGCCAGTTTCCTGTGTGTCATACTTTTGTACCATGGAATCACGAGACGCCGAGATATAGCAGTAACATTGTTGAAACCGACGTAAAACCCCTACAGGCACTCAAAATGAATTATAGTATAATGCCCCCTTCTAGGAATCCGCTGTGATCGAGTGGTTAGCGTCGGGGATTTCGAAACCGGGTGTCCCGGGTTCGATCCCCAGTCGCGGCACTACGGCCATCTTGGAGTGCCCTTGAACAAAGCTAATATTATAGTTGTACGCTTAGAGGTCATATATATATATATAGTACGGTGTACAGTTAGGGCCATCGTGCTATCGTGCACACGCGATGCCACGATATCACGATGACACGATGGTGATGACACGATGACACGATGGTGATGGTACGATGACACGATGGTGATGACACGATGGTGATGGTACGATGACACGATGGTGATGACACGATGGTGATGGTACGATGACACGATGGTGATGACACGATAGCACGATGACGATGGCGCGATGCCACGATGACACGATGGTGATGACACGATGACACGATGACGATGACGCGATATTACATCGCGTCATCGTCATCGTGTCATCGTGCCATCATCATCGTGTCATCGTGTCATCACCATCGTGCTATCGTACTATCGTACCCTCACCATCGTGTCATCGTAGCATCGCCTTTCTGTCTGACATGCGCAAACGGAAAGTAAAGCAATGGAAGACATCATGGATTCAAGTATTCGGGGTTATTTTGTGTCCGGTTATACGTATCTGGAGATACAGATGTTTATTTGTGTCATTCATTTTATAAATTAATCCGCTTTAAATACTTACCGCTTTCTTCCTCAGACGACATAATGACGCAAGTGGGAGTCTATGCGCGTGTCAGACAGGAAGGCGATGCTACGATAGTACGATAGCACGATGGTGATGACACGATGACACGATGCTACGATAGTACGATAGCACGATGGTGATGACACGATGACACGATGGTGATGGTACGATGACACGATGGTGATGGCACGATGGCACGATGACGATGACGCGATATAATATCGCGTTATCGTCATCGTGCCATCGTAGCATCGCTCCATCACCATCGTGTCATCGTGTCATCGCGCTATCGTCATCGTGCTATAGTGTCATCACCATCGTGTCATTGTGCCATCACCATCGTGTCATCGTGTCATCACCATCGTGTCATCGTGCTATCGTGGCATCGCCTTCCTGTCTGACAAAGCGATAGCACGATGGCCCTAACAGAACACCGTAATATATGGATATTCTGTGTTTAGGCGAACAATGACTGTGCGTATGAACATACTCGCCTGCCTTCCTAACGTTAGCATATACAGACCCAACACCCTCGTGCCAGACGCACCTCAATTGTATACAGGCTATCTGAATGTTTGTTTGAATGATGTTTTACGTCGTTTTCTGCAGTATTTCAGTTATATCACAACGTTTCCTTGTTAATTTACCAGTATTTATAGTATTTAGTCGAGCACCGATATTTCAGTCGTTACCCTTTTCCCGCAATCCTGACCTCCACGGTAGGAAGCCATTACTAACATGTTTAGCTCAAGTTGACGAAGAAAATAATTCAAGATATCCTACTCGCCTCGGCATTGGAGTCAGACTTTGGTTAAATTATTTGTATTTGGGTCATACAAAATACTTAAAGTTTACGACTGACTCACTGGTGTCAAATATAAAAGGGTCGGTAGTACTGGTAACTTGCCTAGAAAACACCGTGATATAACTGAAAAAGTGTTTAAAAAGGCGATAATATATACACCATGTCAGTAAACAAACACACTTTTTATTCACAGGGATGGTCTTATTTACAAATAGGCACAGCATTACCGGACCTGCAGAGATTAGTTGGCGTGGATCTCGAAACAGCAGCATGGATATTCACAGTGTGGTCAATTGGCTTTGTAGTCGGGTCCCTGGTGTCCGGTCGACTGTATGACCGCTATAATAGACTGGTCATCATGCTGGTCAACAGTCTAGCAATGTCCGTGTGTTGTTTTTCTATTCCATACAACACACGTATAACCGTTCTGTTGATCATTCGGTTCTTCTCTGGGTTCTTCACTGGTGGTATAGACACGGGTAAGTATACATTTGCAACATCTTTGGTGAAAGAAAACTATTCCCTCGTATGGTGTTTTACGCCATTTTCAACATTGTTTCAGTTATAGATATCACGACGTTTCATGGTTAAGTTACCAGTACATTTGATCCATTTGTCCTGACACCAGCGAGTCAGTCATAATGCTAACCCTACAACCCTGAGCTGCAATGAGGGAAAGCTATAATCATCTTTGATATCCATGACGAGGATCGAACCCGCGCTCGAGGCGGACGCTCTACCGCTTCATCACCGAGGCGGTAGAAGAAACAGACGCTTTCTGGGAACTGCTTCTTACGTGTGGAGCCTAAACTATATCTGTGCAAAAACCGATCTTGAAAGTTGGGTCTCACGGCCAACGTCATGAATAAAAGTTGTTGACTGCGTCATTGAAACGGTCGCACCAGCGAGCCTCATGTTGCATGTTGCATGTGTTGTAATCTCAAAGGTGGACTCGCTTACAACGGTGATCTTGGGACCTTTGGATCTGGAGACTGACTCCTATCTGTCTCAATTTGTTTTGTTTGTTTACGATGTTTGAAACATAATACAAATTGTACATATACAATACAAACCAAAGAGTTATTGCCAAATGATAAAATAATATGTTGGCATCAACTGTGAAAGCAGTATATTCATAAACTACTTTTGTTTAGTATTAGAGAAGTTTAATAGATTTTTCTTCTACACATTTAATTAGTTACATTATTACATATATGTTGCATGTTGAATATTCGTCATCTGCAAAGTTGACGTTTTTCCTATTCAATTATATGCAAACGCGCACGAGCTGTGTTTTATGACGTAAATTATATTCTGTTTCAAATACTCTATTCATGAGATGTATTAGCCTCGCTTTCAGTGATACATGCATATTCGTAACGATAATACCTATAGGTGCTACCTATTTACGAAAAAAACGTAAGATAATTATAAACACAAATTGAAGAGCATACTTTGGCCATAACAAATCATTTATAAGTAATTGACTAGACGATAATAATGTTAATGTCATGTTTCTTGCATGATCAAAACATGTTCGGAATTCGTATTGCTGTCGTCTATTATTACGAACAGAAAACTAGAACTATCACTGAAGATGATAAATAAACCCCAAAGCAGCACCTTGACCTACACCATAACTTAACTAGAAATATCACTGAAGGTGATGAATACCCCAAGCTGGTGCCTGACAATATACATATGTATGAGAAATTCAAGGGGCCATAACTCATTTCAGTTATAGTTATATTGAATTCTGACCAAGGGTTGCTGAGAAATAGTGCTCACAAGAAATGTCTACAGACCAACGGACCGTCCGACCGACCGACCGACCAACCGACCGACAAGCGTGACTCCTATATAGCCCAATATACTATGTATCTGGGGATATTATAAGTAAAAGGGCCATAACTCTGTAAAATAACATGTAATTGTAAGACCTTTATAATATGCACATCTCCTCTTGGTAACTGAGAAGCTTTATGTAAAATTTTATTAAATTCCACCCAGTGGTTTGTAAGAAATTGGCCGGACAAAATATGGCTTCCGACCGACTGACAGACAGCCCGACACAGTGACTCCTATATACCCCCTCTTCTTCGAAGGGGGTATAATAATAAAGCAACGACTTTCAGAAAATCACGGAATACATTTATAATGAACTAGGTTAAACCATGAGGGCCAAGATGATCCTTTATCTATCACCGGCTTTATGGTAAAAAAGCAAATATATCAGCCCTTTTCTGATGCCACCTGGTGACTGCGATTTGTAAATATAACAGGAACAAATCATTTAAGGGCTCACATTTCTGCTAAACCCTTACCCTATTAGAGACGGTTTCTGACGCCTTGCAGCAGACGGGCGTAGTAAGCTAAAGCTGTCGTTTTCTGTCGTTTTTTTGACAACGGGACAATATATTTCTACAGACTTCCATTTATTTTTTAACCTTTTCGTACAAATGTTAATTCACACGAAAATAACACAGCACTTTAATGATCTTAAATAGCGATTTTAAATTTTCATGTCTATCAAAGTCAAATAACTGGCTTTAATAATGATTCAGTAATGCCCTTTTTTCGACGAGCAGACGAACGTTGGCGTTCGTTCCGCGGCGCTCTTGTTTATTTGAAAATGGCAAATCCAATATCATACATACATGTACCTATAAGGCAGTTGTTTTCACAAAGTCCAATATCTTACATACCTATATCGCAGTCGTTTTCACAAAGTCCAATATCTTACATACCTATATCGCAGTCGTTTTCACAAAGTCCAATATCTTACATACCTATATCGCAGTTGTTTTCACAAAGTCCAATATCTTACATAAGATATTGGAATTTGTGAAAACAACTGCGACATAAATATGTAAGATATTGGACTTTGTGAAAACAACTGCGACATAGATACATACCTATATCGCAGTTGTTTTCACAAAGTCCAATATTTTCTATTATTCCATTAGGTGCGAACACGATAATTCTGACGATCTGGAACAGCAATGATGGCCACTCATTGTTGCAGGCTATGTATCTCGCCTACACGCTCGGTGGAATCTTCTCCCCTCTCGCAACAAAACCATTCATGGCACAAAGTTATGACGTAGATCTCGGTATAAACCATACAACTGTCTCACATCATGCCAGAAACACCGATTCTACTAACACATCTGAAGTACTTGTAAATGTAGGCAGTGGTAACTGGATGGAGATAAATAATGATAATAAAACAACAAATTTAAACATTGCGGTTAGACATACAACTCAGAAGTTGTTAAACTATACTGTTTACACAGACGGTAATAACGCGACGGAGGGTGGATCCACCACAATGACAGGTATAGCGGAAGTAATGGGAAATTATGCAATTGATTCTGGGGAAAGTCGAATCCACTACGCTTTCATTATAACAGGACTGATTGTATTGTCATCAACCATTCCTTACATCGTGATGACACTTATTGGGGATTTTGACGAGAGAGCAACGAATGATGCCGAAACTGAAAACCCCGAGACAGAAAACTTGAAAGGCAATCAAGAGACTCAGATCACTCCTGCGATCGCTAGAAAGGGCAATACTGTATGGGTGGTACTTGGTTTCGTGGCTGGTGTTAATTTCGTTTACAGTTCAATAGAGGACGGTCTCGGAGACTTCCTGACGACGTATTGTTTATTTCATCTACACTGGACTATGTCCGACTCAGTGTTGCTTATGTCTATGTACTGGGTCGCAAGCTGTTTAGGTGGATTTGCAGGAATATTTGTTATAAAACTGTTAGGACCGGCTAAGCTTCTTTGGATCGCATTCTGTGTTTGGAACGTTTCATTCCTAATAACCGTGTTCGGTAACATAACACAAATCGCAACATTGACTTGGACTGGATTTTTAGGAGCTGGCTGTGCCATGGTACTTGTAATACCTGCTATAATATCATGGACGAATGAGAATGTGTGTGAAATTTCCGGAAAGGTGTCGTCCATCCTGATGATCTCATCTGGCATGGGTAATGCCGCCAATCCGAAGTTCATCGGTTACATGATGGAGACGTATTCCTACGGAAACTTTATCTACGTCCTTACTTGTGAGGCGATCGTCTGTACGTTGTTATTTATTGCGGCCATTGTGACATTCTCTTGTTGTCGTCACGAAACAGAACAATCGCGTGATGTTCATGTAAAAGTCTGAATTTATTGTTAGAGGCAGTGGATGAGAAAAGGTACAAGTTGTCATTTCTGAACAGTTTATGTTCATATCATCTTTGCCACCTCGACAGTCTTATCAGGATCTACAGAAGCTTGTGTAAGTAATCTGTGATAAGTTAAGATCTTAATCAGACTTTTCTGATGCACATGATGATCTTGATCTATACTGTTCACAAAAGAAAACGTGTACGGTTTCTTATGAACTGACTCAATTATAGTATTTTAATTAACGTTGTATTTACATTTATTTTTTATTTTTAAGTTTTCTATCTCCTTGCGTTGTATTTATCTCTATTTATCCCTCCCTACGCACATGTAGAGTTCATGCACATCCTATCATCTAAACATTCTGTCAATCTAACCAAGAAACGTTAATCACATTACATTTGTTTACCATTTACACTTACGACAAATATGCAGCAAACGTAATAATCTAGGCAAAACGCATGTAATTTTTTTATTAATGAAAGAGCAATTATTGAATGAAATTGAAAACAATAAGTAAAAGTCGTGCAGATGCTTCAGAAAGTGTCTGATTGTTGGAAAGGGTTAAATTAGATTAAAGTCATTTCAACCTAACTCATTAACACTGTTCCAACATGTCATGTACAAATTGGCATTGTTCCAAGAAACCCAACCTTAGCGTTATATAACAACTGTATATCCAGAATGTTCTGGGTATGGGCAATGTTTGCCAGAAGTTTACTTTCTATTTTGAGTTATTGGTGAACATTGCAGAATCAACACAAACTTTGTGGTCCATAAGATGCGTTGTGCTTGGTTTTTCTTTATATCAACTCAAAGATAGATTTAAGCGGCAACCATTTCTTTACTTACTCGCGGAGCATAAGTTATGTTAAAACACTATGCCAGCAGGAAAGGGTTAAAGACAATTGTGTATTTCTTTTGGTAGAAACTCAGGTTGCCGGGCATTAACCCTAATAAAGATGGTTAGACAACAAGCAGCTTAAAAAACATTCAGTCGATTGCGAAACAAGCTTTCAGTTTATATTATTCGCGCTCGATGTCTGTTTCCTTGAGACTTACAAGTACTCGCGCCGTTTGTGTGGAAAAATCCAAAAGGGTTTCATTACATGAAAAATGGGTCGCCCGACTTTGAACAAGGAAGGGTCTACTTTAGACAATTTGTGACAGAAAGAGTTATCCAGGGAAAGGATTTTTAATCGGATTCAATTGCAAACCAGACTATTCCAATCGAAACGATTTTAACGGATGTTGACCGTACAGTCACCAACAAAATTGTGCGCACTGTAAAATAGTTCAACAATACTAAAAAAAAGGTAAATGTCATGTATGAATAACTTCGTAATAACGCAGTAACTGTTGAAGCTTCTGGAAACACACATATATATGGTTTTGATTCAGTAGATAAATTTACATGTTAAACGAAATTCGGTTACTTCCTAGAGATGGCCGGAGACACCCGAGTTACATACGTGTAATCATGCACAGTTATGGAGGAAGGATATGATGTCAAGCCTTTCTTTCGCGTTAACTCTCGGATAAATAAATATCCCGCCGAAAATTATCCAATATGTTGCTCTTTTTTTACAAAGGAATATCAGTTACATTTAGTTTTAAGGTGTTTAACTTATCAAAAAAACTCAAAGTTGTAGAGAGTCTAAGCTTGGTTTTTTATTGCTCATTATACCATATACAAGGGAAACGACTCCTGTTTTACTAAAGCAAATTGTCAAGAGATAGTTAACATAAATAGTTGATCTACTGTTGAAGGACAGTTACATGTACTGTTAAAAGTATGCAGGCACTCAGACACATAGGAAGTTATGCTCTTAACCCCAAACGAAATCAATACTAATTTCTATTAAAACAGGTCTTTTTTTATGTTGTATGCAGTAAGTGTGTAAACGAAACAAAATTAACAGAATATTGACCCTTATCATTTTATTGACCCTTATCGTAACTCTTCACATACTCTTATCCATATTTTCAGTGTACTTTCAGCATCTTTGAATTGATTTAATCTTTGGCGTTTTTATGTGAACCCGACTTTCAGAACTCATGAGTACTTTTATTTGGTATTGCTAGTAGGCCCATGTGGCATACTTGTACTAGTTCACGTAAGGCATACAATTTTACCGAACCTTCCTAATTAGACTCTTCCATGTTCAAAATAAGGTGACTCCATTGTCCATGTAAGTAATAAGAGTTTTGGAAAAATTGAATAACTGAAATACTAACAATGCTAATTTTTAGATGAGACAGCTCGTTACGAGCTGATCCACCCTTATGTGTATAAGGGATTTAAAGGGATGACGAAGACATCAACAGTTTCTTAATTAGGACCCAACACAGGGTCTAGACAGGAAATTATCTATGTTTTACGGCATAGCTGGAAAAACCTAAGTTTTTTGTTTTTATGAATGTGCATAAGGGATTTAAATGGATGACGAAGACATCAAGCAGTTTCTTAATTAGGACCCAACACAGGGTCTAGACAGTCAAATTATTTTGATGTGCTTATACATAGACCAATACTACTATGTTTTACGGCATAGCTGGAAAAACCCACTTGTATATAAATTGTTAAGTTTGATCAATTCTGCAAAGAAAAATGAAGTATTAAATCTATGTATTTATTTTGATAAATGTTATAAAGAACGAAATGAGCATCTTTATAATAATGCTTGACCAAATCAAACATTTCTCTACATAATTTGATTTGATTGGAGATCTTTTTTTTTTTATGAATGTGCATAAGGGATTTAAAGGGAGGACGAAGACATCAAGCAGTTTCTTAATTAGGGCCTAGAACAGGGTCTAGACATTCAAATTATGTTGATGTGCTTATGCATAGACCAATACTTCTATGTTTTACGGCATAGCTGGAAAACCCCAAGTGTATATAAATTGTTAAGTTTGATAAATTCTGCAAAGAAAAATGAAGTATTAAATCTATGTATTTATATTGATAAATGTTATAAAGAACGAAATGAGCATCTTTATAATAATGCTTAACCCAATCAAACATTTCTCTACATAATTTGATTTGATTTGAGATCTTGTATTGTTTTTTGTTTTTTGTTTTTTTTGTTTTTTATGAATGTGCATAAGGGATTTAAAGGGATGACGAAGACATCAAGCAGATTGGAGATTTTTGTTTTTGTTTTTTTTGTTTTTTGTTTTGTTGGTTTTGGTTTTGTTTTGGTATTTTGATTTGTGAGTTTATTGAATTTTGTTCGAAACATTGTATGTATGTTTATAATCAATAAATATGTTCTATGTTATATGTATAATATCACTTTTATCTAGTTTTTAATCTATGAAATGTTGTAAATACAGTGTGCTGTTCAAAATTTACGAAATAAACGGTTTTGAAATGTGGCTATTGTTTTAAAGGTGCTGAAATCCAGAAAAATAGATATTACAGTCAAAGTTTGAAAACTGTTCAAAAAGTTTCTTGAAATATTAGAATCATAATTCTGTAATAAGATTAAGGTAATAATCTCACTTTTCAGTACCGTAAACATCTCAATATTGATCGTTTTCGCTTCATTTGTACTGAGTAGACATACTCAGTAAGCCACATCTTTTACATTTTCATGACTTTCAATTGACAGTCCTTCTACCATGTTTAAAGTCTTTGGTATAGCCCGGCCGGAGACACTGTACCATAACACGACCGATGCGGTCTGGCAACTTTTCATAATGAGCAATTTTTCATTTTGTCACAATGTTTTCGACTCTTTTTAATAATTGTGCTATCTTATAAAAAATGTTTTAAAAATATTTTGAAATGTTTGCCTGCATGTGTTGAAAGTCAACTCCTGCTGTTTCGTTGTATGAGGGAAAGGTTCCATTAATTCAATTCAGTGTGTCGAGGGGTGTTAAACGAGTGTGTGAACTTGGAAGTCGGACGATCGACAAAAGGTCAGTTGTTCCAAAAACAGCACATCAGCTTTACCATTCAATCAATATAAGCTATTCGGTCAACAAGAGTGTTCCAAGGAACATATGCGTCGCTTGCATGAAGTTTTGATAAAAAGCGAGAAAATGGTCTGACAAGAAAGTGACAAAGGTAGATATCTGCAAATATATTCCTGCTAGAATGATGGTTCTTGTATGCTGTACATCTACAGGTCAGACTAAATCTCCATACTTAGTTTGAAGTGACTATATTAGAAAGATTATGCTCCTGGTGTTCTCCTGATGACCAGGCATAACAGTAATAATAATATAAACAAAAAGAAACGAAGCAATAAATTGAAAAAGTGACAAAACCGGGAAAACATATGCCTGCTAGACGTATGGATCTACTGCACTGTATACTTGATGATGGAAGTTGTTATCTAGAGCGTAATCTCCGAGAACGGAAGACAATAGTTCGATTCCCGTCTGGACCACACGAAAAGGTTTTAATACAGTACTAGTTGCTTCACTCTTTTGCACTCAGAGTAACGACTCAAGCACTGAAGGTGTACATATATAACGCTGTGATATGACTGCACCGGTCAAATCGTCGATTCTAAGGGCTTGAAATCAATTTGACACGTTCACTGTATATTTAGAACCCTCTTCATGATTGTGTATACTTGTGAGCTCTTGCACTCAGGTGAGCGATATAGTGCCAACAAGGTCCACCTGTCTTCAAATTGGCAGTTTAATAATATTTACTATTTTTGATATGATCTTTCAACTTCTTAACGATAAATACATAAACATAAGCTGCAATTGTTATTTCCTTTCACATTTTCACTAACTCTCCAACATTCCTGCAGCCCCAAGGCCGTCAGCATTTCAGTGCTTTTATTATACTGTGTTGACAAGCTTAACGTGAACTATAAAGTAAAGTATAACTATAAGGCTCAGTCGAAAACATAGTAGCAAATGGAGAAAGGGTATGTATGTTTGTGGATTGCACTCGGTTGAAATTTAACCCATTCCTAGATAATAAACGCTTTCTCCTTTTTTCCCGGATTTCTTATCTTTTCTTTAAGTAACATTAATTGTTTGGTGTTTTACACCGCTTTAAACAATTGTTCAGTTATATCTCGGCATTTCCTGGGTAAGTAACCAGTACTACTGGTACATTTATCCTGACACCAACCGATCAGCCGTTATGCTAAGCGACCAGCCCTTAGCCCCATTGTGAGCATTCATCACTACCATTTTTAAAGTCTTTGGTATGATCCGACCAGGGATCAAACCCGCACCCAAGGCGGACGCTCTACCACTGTACCACAGATGAGATCTCTCAAAGTTACAAGATGTTACATCTTTCCTCTCTTATAGTATCAACAGAACGGAGTTTCTGGAGGACTTTGAAAGCAATTCACCTTATACCATAATGTTTTAAAAAGTTGTCTGCTACAGAGGCGTCAAACTGTGTCTGCGGGTGGGTAAGGTTTACCGGTAAATTAATTTCAACCAATCAATTTACTTATGAGTGTTCATCATTTCCGTGATGCATTTGACTACAGATGCCTCTGCAGACTTTCTGAACCTAATCACGTTCTTCTTTTTCAAAACCTTTGTTTTATAATCATTTTCCCAATATTGCTAGATACATAGAGGATATTACATGAGTGGTCATTCAATACGGAATTTATTAAACGAGTTTTCTGAAATTGATAAGAACGAGCCTTGGCGAGTTTTTATCACTTTTAGAAAACGAGTTTAATAAATTTCGTATTGAATGACCACGAATGTAATGTTCTTTTTATATCATAAATACTAATTAATTATTTACAGCGCTATATCCATATAAACGTCGCTATAAAGCGCGCGTATTTACAACGCTAAACGTTACGTTATGACGTCACGTTACGTAGCATTGTTATTACACTAGTTGAATACGTAATTTATTCAATGGCTTTATTACACTCCCGGCGACGTCATTTATGATATAAATTTTAATCTAAATTCTATTTCTCAGAGGGTTTAAAAGCAGACAGAATTAATTCATCATACTGGGTGAATGATTTACCCTTTACACAACATACAACGAATCTGCAGCAGATGATATTGAAAACTTCTTGAAACAAATATGGCCACTCTCTTTAAATGAAAGCATACTTATTGAATAGAATTGAAAACATTCTGACAAAAGAGGGAATTTGCTCATTAATTGTTTTCAAAAGTTGTCTGCTGCATTATTATATATGTGAAAGGATTCGATTTTGGGGGTTAAGTCCCTTCGATATTGAACACACCTTCAGATGAAATGAATGGAAAATCTAAACAAATGGAAATGGGGAAATTAAACAGAATATAAAGTAGAAATGGAGAAATCCTTATTTATATTATATTTTCTGCATAGAACTTTTTGTAGTTATTGTATACTTTAATATATTTCCTTCTTTTTTTCCATTTGAAAAAGGATGCAATATCAGTCAATATTGCACGCATCGATTTTGCACTGAGATCTTTTTCACGTGTTTTTCCATACAGTGCGCTTCCATCCAAACTTTGATGAGTTTAGAGACCAGCTAACAACCCAATACAGTCTATTCATAGCGTTGTCCACGCAAAAACACAACAACTTCAATCTGTTAAAAAGTTAACTAACATTCACAGGCAATAATCTGTCTTGAGCCATACAACTTCCTACCTACCAGAAAGGAAAACCCTTTCATGTCTTCAGATGTGTCCATAATTGAAACAGATTCATTGTTAAGTTTAATACACCATTTTTGTTTGTAGCATCCTCTATCCAAAATACATTATTTAGCTACAAAAGACATGAAGTGCGGCATTCAGTAAAATAAAATGAAATTTAGACATTTAGACAGAGACTTTTTGATGGAGCTTGTCAGATAGCAGAATATTGTTATTAATAATTTCAAGATTATTTTCACAAGGTTATTTAAATTATTCTGCATTTTTGTATTTTAACCATATGCACAAATATTCAGAACCTATTGACAGAAATATCCATTGATGCCATAGAACTCTTCAAATAAAAGATAGTATGCAAAATAAAACAAAGTCACCGATTTGGGTCTCTCACCGAAACAGGGCAGTGTACGATAAGCAAAGAAAACAGTTTCCTTATCAAGTGACTGTTATGATTGTAATGGTATAATGGACATAACTCTAAGGCAACTGTACTGGTAAACTGAATACAATCAAACCGGCAACATATTGCCGTGAAAATCTGCATTTCATCGTGTATCAGTTTTCTACCTAACATTGGGATCTACATGTTTCACAGATGAATCTAAACATGCAAGTGTAAAAAAATATATGGAATAAAATAATACTGGATAAGACCCCTCTTTTTGGTCTATGTGTTTTATGCAGAGACATATATATTATATGTTTTTATATGTCTCTGTTTATGTGAGGCGCTGATATGATCCGACTTCAGAAATGTTATGGTCTAGGGGAAATAACTCGTGCTTCTGATATATTTCAGTTTCCTAAGTTGTTCACCATAACATTAAAATGTTATTATAATTTTCAAAAGTTGTCTCCCTTAGACCTTTGCAGGATAGCTTAGCTTAAACGCTTGTTTGAGCTCTTTTGAATTTTAATGTAAGGTGATTATAGTTAATGGTCTAGGAGATATATTTCTTTTTTTTAAAGTTGTTTCCCTTTGACCGTAAACAATAACTCTTTTCAAAAGTTGTCAGCTGAGCTAAGACGGCGCTTAAATGATCCGATTTCAGAAATTGAATGGTCTATGGGAAATAACTCGTGCTTCAGACCATAAAATTGATATTATTTTTCAAAACCTGTCTCCCTTAGACCATTGCAGAATAGCCTACCTAACACTGTCGTTTTGGTATGGTCTAGGGGAAAAAACTCGTGCTTCTGATATATTTCATTTTCTAAAGTTGCTTCCCTTAGACCATAAGATTAATTACATTTTAGGCCGATGCAGGCGCTTAAATGATCCGATTTCAGAAATTGAATGGTCTAGGGGTAACTCGTGCTTCAGATATATTTCGTTTTCTATAGTTGTTTCCCTTTGACCATTGCATAACAGCTTACCTAAGACTGTCGTTTTCCTTAGACCATTTCAGGGCGGCGGAGCTAAAACGGCGTTTAAATGATTCGATTTCAGAAATTGAATGGTCTAGGGGAAATAACTCGTGCTTCAAATGCATTTCGTTTTCTATAGTTGTTTCCCTTAGACCATAAAATTGATATTATTTTTCCCTTAGACAGAGACATATAAACACAGAGATAAGGTACTTGCGATTCCAAATGCCTTACGAAGAACAATATCCTTAAAACGTCACGCGAGTCAAGCATCTACTGATCGAGATTTACAAACCACGTGATCATTTCAGTGGATGCTTGAAAATGACCGCATTCTTTGTAGCGAGCGTTCAATACAATAAGCAAAAAAGACAATGTTAATGAATTAGTCTAAATGACAGCTTTCAATTATTCTGTGTCCATTTAAAACATTGCGTCTTGTAGGGAAGTCTTATAACTTTGACACGGTGTATATTTTTTTTAAATCATAATGCAGAACATAGGTGTTTTATCCTGTTTTTGTGAACGCCAATTTTTTTAAATTGGTCAAAATGAGAGCCGTAAGTATTTTTTGTCAATTTAAAACATTGCGTCTTGTCGGCAAGACATATATCTTTGAAACGGTGTATAATTTTTTCAAAATTGCAATGCGAAACATAGGTTTTATGACTTATATTTCTCTGATTTTACTCATTAAATGACCTGTTTTTGTGAGCGGCATTTTTTCTTAAATTGGCCAAAATTAGGTCTTTCAATTATATTTTGTCAATTTCAAACATTTCGTCTTTTCGGGAAGACATATATCTTTGAAACGGTGTATATGTTTTTCAGAATTACAATGCAAAACATAGGTTTTATGACTAAGATCCCTCTGATTTTACTTATCAAATGGCCTGTTCTTTAGGCTTTAATTTGTGTTAATTGTAAATTTAAAACATTGCGTCTTGTTGAGAAGACATATATCTTTAAAACAATGTATATATCTTTTAAAAATAATAATTTTTCAGTCATAGATTTTATTTCTAAGATTTACTTTGTTTATGTCTATATAATTATTTTGTTCAAAAGCAATATATGAAATGCAAGCATTCTTCTTGCTTTAGTGTGAAATCTTTTGTTTTTTTGGTCTCCAAAGAAGCTTAAATCTCTGTAAATGATAGTAGAATTGAAAGAAAATGTGGCTAAAGGACAATTTTATTAATTGATATAACTTGGTAAGCAGATGTTTGGTGACATACGATATGTGTTATTATACCTCACGTGACTTTGTAATGTTAAATTCTCATATACTTATCATGGGCAATTTCTTACTGTCTCATGCTAACAGTACGTTTTTGACCGGTTAACAGTATACTGTTACATGGCACGCTCGTTAAAATGTTGGTTATGCACGTGCATGACGTCATTTCAAACAATAACGTTATCTTTTAGAAGCGCGTGCCATGTAACAGTATACTGTTAACCGGTATATTCATATGAGTGTGTTACATTGTAGTAGATCTACCCATGTTCACCTCCCCTACAGAGGTACAGAAAAAATTGAATAAACGTGTAATTTTGTTCGGTATAATAAAATAAATATTGCATGGCTTCCAGTGTGACAGTACATATTGTCAACATTCGGGTAAATACTGTTAACCTCGGCTTCGCCTCGGGTAACAGTATTTTCCTCATGTTGACAATATGTATTAGTATACCTCACGTGACTTTGTAATGTTAAATTCTCATATACTCATCGTGGGCAATTTCTTACTGTCTCATGCTAACAGTACGTTTTTGACCGGTTAACAGTATACTGTTACATGGCACGCGCGTGAAAATGTTGGTTATGCATGACGTCATTTCAAACAATAACGTCACCTTTTAGACGCGCGTGCCATGTAACAGTACGTACTGTTAACCGGTATATTCATATGTGTGTGTTACATTGTAATAGATCTACCCATGTTCACTTCCCCAGAAAAGGTACAGAATAAATTGAATAAACCTGTAATTTTGTTCGGTATAATAAAATAAATATTGCATGGCTTCCAGTGTGACAGTACATATTGTCAACATTCGGGTAAATACTGTTAACCTCGGCTTCGCCTCGGGTAACAGTATTTTCCTCATGTTGACAATATGTACTGTCACACTGGAAGCCATGCAATATTTATATACTGTCACACTGGAAGCCATGCAATATTTATATAATGTTTGATTTGATATGTACACATTATATAACCAAACCTGAAGTAACTTCCAACTTAATTTCAGTTCAGAGGAGTCTCAAGTGTATTGCTTTTGTTGTATACTTTAAACTGTTTTGTAAAAACCCATAACACTGTTCTTATCAAAGCAATATGAACACTCAAAACTGCAACCCTTTGAAGCATCTTTACAAAAATATATATACCCACATGTTTACATATACACACATATACATGCACACATACATACATATTAAACACAAAACATGCATACCCACACATATACATTACATATATGCATCTACCCTCATCAATCAACCCTTCTCCACATATCACCCTATACAGCAATTATACGATATCTTTGTACACATTGTTTTCTGATCTTAATTTATTTATACTCCCTCCATAGAACGTCCATATTTGTCTTCTTATTTGCAGTTTTGAGTGTTCATATTGCTTTGTATGTGTTTTATATGTTGTCTTATACATTTAATCTATCCAGATCATTTAAGTTATTCATAAGTAATTATATTCATATTAAGAATGATTTAACACTGATAAGATAGTTGCGACTAATTTATATTAACTAGATCACAAATTGGTATCAAATATTTGTAGCCATGGAACCATTTTTAATGCCTTGAGGAATTTGGCGCGATTTATTTAACGTCGTTTGGTGAAATGACGTTATATTATGAATGTTGTCATGACGTCGTGATGTTATTGAGATCATGATGTTATTTCTTGTCAGTTATACTTTTAGTATTGAACTAGTAACATACATGCTTGTTGAGTAATCGAATTCAAAGTTCCTGAAGAAGGCCGTCAGGGCGAAAGCTTGAATATTGAGTGTTATTTTATACATATCAATAATTTTAAATCAGAAAGTACCTAAACAATGCACCTCATTAAAGTTATACATTAATTGTTAGACTGCTTGGGTAGATTTTATGAAGTCAGTGCCACCAGTATAGAGCCACATCAACCAGCACATCCGTGCCATCGGACCAGGCTCTATACTGTTGACTGCTCATCTCAACATTTTCATCTCGATATTCCTAGAATTTTCAATGGACACTTCCAAAAGCAAAGCTGGACAAGTCCATTTTAAAAATATGAGTTAGATAGTTTGGGGTTAGACCATTAATAATTGTGTAAGTTAAAATGTTTTTTAGGTATTTCCTCCTGTCGGATAGTGTTCACCACCCTTTTTCTTAAGATAATTTAGTAAGTGTCGTCGACCTTGTTAATCCTGTTATTAATCTGGCAGCTCCTGTTTGTTTCTTATCAGGGACGTATCTATGTCCCTGATCTTATGCAGTGATTATTTTTTCCAGAAAAAGAAAAACAACATGACAAGTTGAGTTTATGTATTATAGTCTTCACAGGATGATATGCACAATACAAATTATATATAATTTATGCATGAGTAGCATATTGTTTCTGACGATTAGTGAAAACATTGTGTGTAAATTTAGCCACAATACAATACAACAGCTTGTAGACTTGTGCATAGTTGGCAATTTACAATAGTATTTAGGAAGAATACTATTTCTTAATTCTTGATTAAAGGAATTAAAGGGACAGGCTTATTAAAATTATTTTCAGAAGCATGGGTACCGCTTCCACGTTCATGGCACAAACATTGTAACGAGGTTCAAGCATTGCACTTTCAATAGGATTCTACAAAACAATTAAAGACGGATAAGTATCTGTCTATGCATTTAATAAATATGTCACATTTGATCTCAATTATCTAGCCGTAAGACACAGGTAAGAAAGTAATTCCACGTAAGAAGTTTTGAGGGATACAAACCTGCAATTGACATATACATTCCCTTCCTAAAACAGTATGTGTGTACTACAAGCAGCTAGGAATTAATTGTGGGCAATCAGAAATAAGTAATTAAACAACGACTCCACGAAAAAAAAGCCTGTGATATTTACAATCAGTGTAGATTCAGATCACCCTGCCAAAGAGCACAGTCTGGTCGCTCCAGAACCTTATACGAACAGCAAACCGAGGGCTTGGCGTGAACGGTTGTAACTAAAAACCTATTTTGAGATCCCTGGTTTAGGGGCGATTTTGACCCCTTTGTAAACAATGCAAATTTAGGTGGGTGCCATTGCTCAATACGAGCAATTGCACCTAAATTTCCATTGTTTACCAACAAAAAATGAGTTATCACTTATAACGACTTTCTGGCGAGGTGATTAACTTTGGTAACAAAATATCAATTTTAGTTACAACCGTTTCACGCCAAGCCCTCGAAACAGTTTGATCCACAAGCATGTAAGCGCCGACCGATATTAGTTTTATCTATATTTGTCACAAATGCATTACTAACGTTTGATTTTCCCGAACCAAAAATTAACTGTATTCTGCAAAACAGAAATGCCAAATTCTCTTCAAGAAATGTGTATATTCCCTACAATATTCCCGGAAGCAATTTAGTATTCGTAAAGTTCTTTCACACTAATACATCATCTGTCATGAGGTGTTTAAAAGAAATTTTGTTAATTAATCAACTTGTCGCCCCAAATTTGTCTCTACCTTTGTCAGTCTGACATGCGTGGGCTTTCTCAATAGGCAAGGATTTCTCCACAGAAGAAAAGTACCATCGACCCAGCGGTGTAGTGGTTACAGCGACCTCTTCGAATGTGGGTCATATCATTTATTTTAGTGAAACGGTTGTAACTACTTTCCACATTGATGCCACACATTGCAAAATTATCATCCCAATACGTGGTTCGAGTCAGGATAAATGGACCGGTAGTGCTGGTAGTTCACGCCTCAAACGCCGTGATACGACTGAAATACTGTTGAAGGCGCCATACTTACACTATTCAGACAATCTCACAAAAGTAAGGCATCATCTTAACCCTTTCCCTCATACAGAAAATATGCAGTAGACCACATACCCGAACAAAATGGAAACTCCCTTTAAATGAAAGCACAATAATGAAATAAAATTGAAAACATAGTGATAAAAGGAGAAATTGCTCGTTTTGAGCAATTTCTTCTTCTGTCGACATGTTATCAAAAAGCTGTCTGCTGCAGAGGCGCAAGAAAGAGTCTATATGAGAGAGAGAGAGAGAGAGAGAGAGAGAGAGAGAGAGAGAGAGAGAGAGAGAGAGAGAGAGAGAGAGAGAGAGAGAGAGGAGAGAGAGAGAGAGAGAGAGAGAGAGAGAGAGAGAGAGAGAGAGAGAGAGAGAGAGAGAGAGAGAGAGAGAGAGAGAGAGAGAGAGAGAGAGAGAGAGAGAGAGAGAGAGAGAGAGAGAGAGAGAGAGAGAGAGTGCCGAAAGGGTTAATTAATACAGACTCACTCGTACTTTAATATTTGAACAGCGTAACCAGAACATGGATCTTGTTGCTGATACGAAAACTGGGGACTCCTGCACTGGCTAGTCGTATTACTCGACAAAATTGACCTGACCCCGACCAAACGGACAAACACGAACAGAAGATTATTGAAATCTCCCGTGACTGATTGTTGAATAGTTCAGAACCAGGTTGAACTGCACGTATGCCCACTTCATACAATTTTTGACAACACGTACTTGTGCCTGATTAAACATGGTTATGCTTCTACCCGATACAGACGGCTCTAGCCGCCACTGCATCCGATTACTTCTGAACACACTGTTGGGAAATGGGGAATTGCTGAAATGTTCTCTTTTGCCAAAAATGACTTCAACCCCGTTTCAAAGCTTTGATTAAAATATTCGATACATTACAACGTTCTATCCAAATAATGTTCCGTTTTCGGTCATATCACGGCGGCTAGTTCACATAACAATGTATTGAATGGCTTTCGCGCACAAGAACTCCACGATTTTTTTTTCTCATGCAAATGGCTACCTTTCACTGATGGGAGACGAATGGCGATAGTTACAATGATATTTGTCAAACATCCGAAAGAGTAAATGGGCAAGTCATGATTCGTACTCACGACCCGAGATTAAAAGCCATTGCTGTTACCGACTGAGCTCACGTGACTCAGGTGTATGCAAAGAAGACGACATGAACTACATACATTCAGGTAACAGATATCTTCGTATGCTAAGCGAATGGTACTTACTGTAGACTCTGCGAAAGTATAGACCCTGATCAGCCTAAGCAGGCCGCGCAGGTTTACCCGGATAGACACGTCTCCTGTGGAGTTTCTGTTTCAGGAATCATTACTCTATACCTCTATCTCCCTGAGACGGAATGTGTCGGCCCGGATCAGTCTGCATGGACTGCGCAGGCTGATCTGGGTCGATATATTACGCAGAGGCCATAATGTTGGTTTTCTCGCGGGACGGCTCATTTGTCATAGGCACTTTATGGGTGACCAATTAACCCAGCGATTAACTACTGTCCGCAGAGACGCATCGCACATTTTATACGGAGGAGTGTCGATTGAATTCAGTCATAGATTGATCATTGAGCACAAAAGGTTACGTTCTGTGTAAATAGGCATAAAACTGTCTGAGCGTCAGATATGAATTGTATGATACCATGTTTCGTCCATTGAGGGACTGGGACGAATCGGAGCACATTATCGCAAACATGTCTAATACGCACATACCGCTTATCCTTCCGGAAATTCCTGCAAATGGGATCGCAGGCTTTGAATTTGAAAAAGTTTTGTTCTGCGAAGAATCAACAAATGATTTACGTAAAGTGATGACCAATATAAAAGTGTACGAACGTGCAGGTTGTATTTATAGAAAATTATGCTTACAAGCTTTTTATACATACAAATAATCGGCAACATACTACTTAGAAAACGTCTAAGCAAAATAATAGTTGTTTCTATACGGACAATTTGAGTTCTGGGCAGTGCGACAAAAAGTGAAATAATTACTCATTACGAGTTTTCAAAAGTCGTCTGCTGCAGAGGTGTATACGTATGGCAAAGGGAATAAAGTCGAACATATATAGCTGGAAAAGTAAATGCCGTTTGAAGTCCCGTAATAAGAGTTACTACTTATTCCCTTTTCACTTTTTTTCTATGCATGACATAATATTTAAGTACAAACGGTTTGAAATATATACAATTAAACTAAATGACATTTGCAATTACATAAGAATCGACTTATAAACCCTTTCCGTGATATAGACTACATTTGAATCATATTCAGTAGGCGATAACAGAACATGTCGTAGAAAAGGCAAACAAAAAACGCTCATCATGAACAGGTATTCCTTTACCCACAATTACTTCTCTTCATTATGTATCAAAATTATTGACTTATAAGTTACCCCTTGTTACATTATGTCCGGTAATATTATGTCATCTTAAGAGGTAAACGGATTAAGAGGGTCTCTATCACATGTACGCTTAACGATACGGTAAACAAACACGTTTTTGCATGTTTAATCATTTTGTATATGTATTTTGTATGGCCAATGGCACATCTTGTGCCGACTTGCCTAATACAATTATTCCGTTGAGTTGGTAAAATGACGCATATTTACATCATCACAATTGTAATGGAATAAACCATAAAAATCTACAGTAGACGACTTAGAAAAAAATCCATGCAAAACAATGAAAAAAACCGAAAACATTGTGGCAAAAGGAAAGATTTCTCATGAGCAATTTCTCCTTTATCCACAATGTTTTAAAATGCATATTGGAAAGTATTAAGTAACCAATATCGGGCACAAAGGGACTTTTGCAGTTTGATTTACGAATACAAACTCTTTAAGATATTTGTGGCTATTGTAGACAAATAGATATCTGCCTGCGTGTCTATGCAAGGTGGTCCAAATGTACAGCGCTTGTCGAACGTAGTCTGTGTGTTTCTGTGTCTTAGTGGAGATAAGTGTAGATCCAGATGGGCAGTGTGATTTGCATCTTCACTGGTTGCTAGCTCATGTCCTACAGTTTGGTTTTCCTGGAGCGCCACTCATTTCTGTAGATATAAATACTCCATGAAACATTATTTACTTTATTTTCCAAATAGGCTTTTATCTAGCAAAATAATATAACAGACATGCATGTACATTTGTTAACAAAAAAGGGATCAATTAGAAAAAAATGTGAATACAAAATAAATGACAAAAAAGAAAAATGATCTACGATGTAGAAATAAATATAATCAAACATCATCTTTCATTTTGTTTCCAAAATATATATATTTGGATATCTCAGAGACATATATATATATTTGGATATCTCAGAGACATATATATATATATACATATTTCTATTTAGGGCTCAGAATATCTGAATAACAGTTTCAATTTGAATGTGATTGCATGAGCGAGGTTAATTTAAATTTGTTTTTGCCATTTACAATTACATACGATCAATGGAGATTGATAATTTTACATAATAACTTTACAGTAAACTTGATACGATATCAAAACAGTCCCCTGCATTCAACCAGATACATGAGCTGTCCCGCGAGAAAACCAACAGTAACGTCTCTGCGTAAAGTATCGACCCGGATCAGCCTAAGCATGCCGCGTATGCGAACCCACACAGACACTGTTCGCCTCCTGTGGCATGATTTTCTGTTCCAGGAATCATTACTATATACCTCTATCCCCCTGAGACGGAATGTGTCTGCCCAGATCACCCTACGCAGACTGCGCAGGCTGATCTGGGTCGATACATTACGCAGAGTCCAAAATGTTGGTTTTCTCGCGGGACGGCTCACATGTATATTTTGATGTCTCTGTTTGAAATCATGTGAAGACAAGTGTTATACCTCGAACCTTGGGAGCAGACTTTTCACAATGTAATAATACTTTAAAAAAGACATGCTCATCTTGAGCAAAGTCTCAATTTCCCACACACTGTTTCCAATACTCGTTTGCTACTAAAGCGTCCGTGCGGTCAGTATGAGGGTAAGATTAATTGATAACTTAACATTTTCCCTCATATAGACGCTTTCTGACGTCTCTGCAGCAGACGGATTTTTGAAAACATAGTGACAAAAGAAGAAATTGCATAGGTTATCCATTAAATTATGGAGATTTTCTATTTCTTGACAAAATACGTTCAAAGTCGTCTGCTGCAGTATTGTCGTATGAGGGAAAGGGTTAACACTTGTTTTGTAATAAATTTTATAGGGGGTGGGGGCGGGGGGGGGGGGGGGGGGGATAAATTAGTTTGTTACGTAACGCTATACGTACCTCAACAATAGAGAGTTGTAAACCCTTTACCTGATATGCGATGTTTAAACTCTTCCCAAGCAGAATCAGTAAACGTTTGGAATATCAGTAGAAGAAGAAACCGATTGTTTGCAGATTTAAATTAACCCTTTGTGGGACGAAGACAAAATAGTCAGGTATTTATATTCCCACGCTATTTTCCAATGACATCTGTTGTAGAGGTGTCGCAATTTGAATTTATGAGGTAAAGGGTTAATCCTGTTTAATCAGTGGATAATTGTACTGTCTGACATAAATATAAAATATTTCCTAACAGAACAGTAACGCTTTGTAAACAAATGCATTGGTAAAACGTGTTTTAACTTCACCGGATTTGTTAACCTACCAACAATAATACAACGCTTTGCGTTAACAGGTAAGTTGTATTGTGCATCAAATACTTATTTCATCACTACTAATTGATATTTGATGTTTAATAAATTCTTATCATTTATTCTTAATCAAAGTAGGTTTACAATTATTTAATGAATTTGTGCAAAAAAGAAGACAATTTGACGGCAAGAGATAAAACAGTCGGATTGCAAATGCCAGTTTATTGCTGGTTTTCTATTTCCCGTCCACATTTAATAGCATATTACTAATATGATAATTTATGTTCTGCTTTGAAAGCCCGTAAGAAAATGGTAATATATGAGAAACTGAAAGTGCATAAGAGGCGTTGGCATTTCGTCTTGAGCATTCTCACATTCTCAACAATGTTTTAAAAATTGCCAATGTAGAGGCGACATATGCCAAATGTTGTCCATATGAAGAAAATCTTAATTAAATCCGCCAACACACGGGAAAACATGTTCAAGTATTTTAGTTGCATTACATTTTACATGTTGTTGCATCATGTACATACAAATTTGTACAGAAATACATGATTGGTTTCTTTTGTGAATCTTAAGTAGCATTTTATTTTTATTAGATTCGCGTTTTGCATTGGACATAAATATACTACGTGAAAGGATTGCCACTCTATACACTCCTTGTTGTACTACTCGCATAGGAGACATATATCCATATTCACATTCTCTTTCTGAATCATTTGGAAATTCGTCCACAGAAGATTCATTGCAAACATATTTAGCCGATCGTGGCTTGAGCATTATGCATTTGAATATCCTAAGCTTACAACCCAAACTAGATTGTCCCGACATTGAAGCTCAGTCCTATGATGTTCTTGTTTTAAGTAAAACATGGTAAACACCTTCTCCTTTAACTCATGTTCTCTATAGTCGTTATTGTGGAATACCTCATCGTTGTGATACTAGGTGCGAAATAGTTGGAGGGGGTGTAGTTGTTTATGTTCGAGAGGATTAAGCAGTTCGCGAACATACATATATTATTATACATGGGTCGAAATAAGTATAACCAATAGGAAAAGCATTCCTGATCGAATCTATAGACGGCCAATTTCCAATAACAACTACTGGCATCTTACTTTTTCAATTTCATGTACATTTTGTAGAAAGTTGATTGTTGTGTTTGTATTATATTGTGTTGTATGTTTACAATGTATCTTCTGCAAAGGAGGATTAATAAAATATATATTTTAAAAGAAAGTATAAGTCAATTATTTACGCAGCCGTGCGACAACATAGACTTAATACGAATATGCTAAATTCGCAATCAACCAATATTATTGCCCAGATGTTGAAGCAATATTTTCTAAATTTTGCAAAAGAATACTATGTGTAAAACAGTCTACAAACTTAAACGCTTTATATGGTGAACTTGGACGTATACCAATGCATGCATTTAGAAAACTTATCATAATAAATATTGGTTAAAATTATTGACATTAAATGAACAAAGTATATATTATGCTTAAAATCGATTCCGATAAAGGATTATCGTATAACGGGAATATTTGGGCTAACAACATTAAAATGACATTAAACAAACTAGGATAGACAAATATATGGGAAAATCAGTTTAACATGTCTATTAACTACACAAGCATTAAACAAAGGATTTTAGATGTATTTCAACAAAGTTGGTACTCAAAGTTTAACAATTCTACACCTCTAGATACACATTGCTTATTAAAAAAACTCTTTTAATCTAGAAAAATATCTAGACGTGATTAACGTATCAAAATTTAGAATCGCTTCAACTAGACTTCGAACATCATCACATATTTTAAAAGTTGAAAGTGGACGACATCACAACTTCCCGAGAAATGAACGAATTTGTAAAAATTGTAATTCGGGACTAGTAGAAAACGAATACCATTTTTATTTGTTTGGAACAAACAAATTTAGTTACTGCAATTCTGAAGCCGTTCGTCTTATGGAAAAGTCCATGAATTTCATACGCGTGAAAGTAGTACTCAATACTTGCTCTTACATTTCAAATGTATCACGATATTTGAAATAATGATATATTTATATCGTCTTTGTTTTCTTATGTGGTTCTTATATTCAAAGAGAATTTGGAAATAAAATGAAACATTGTATTTTAAAACATGAACGCGGAGAGATTTATAAATCTCAATGAGTGAACTGCTACAGGGAGAACTATTTCCGATTTAAGCTCCAGATACGGTATTTGAATTTTTAATCACGCATTGAAAATGTAGATAAAAACAGAATTGAAAATATTTTCTTTGTGCCTTGTCGGCCATATAAATATAGTATAAAGAATTAAAAAGCAAATATGTGCGTCATAAAATGCATTTAAAATGAGAGTAACACATTTGCAGAGAAATCGTGATCGTCGAATTCTATTTATAAATACGACGGTATGGGGGGAGGGTCTAAAGTGCGGACGCGATCTGCGGACAAATACATTATAGAGGGAAAATGCGGACAAATGCAATATAGGGGGAAAATGCGGACGCTATAGAATATAGAGCAAATCTGCGGACGCTATGATTTGTTGTAAAAAATGTTTAATTAAAGATGGGCAAATGTGTATAATTTGTTAACATATGATCATATCCGGGGTTTTCTTTTTAAATATATAATGTGTTTGATTGCTTTTATCAGTGATATAGATTAACCCAAAAATCGAGATCATGCTGAAATGGAATCTCTTTGTGAAGTATTTTAACGACTTTCCTCTTTATATCATATCTATAGATATCAATAACGAGAATTGATGGATTGATTTTCCGACAAGTAAATGTCTTTTGACGCATCTGCAGCGGACGAAATTTGAAAACATTGCAAGAATAGAATAGGTTGCTAGTAACTAGCCATAGGTTTTGCTTCAATTATATCCTCTCCTTTACAATCGATTGAAGGGTCATGGGTTCTAGTTATTGTTTGGCATCTTCATTTTCTACTTTGTAACTTTCAATAGTTTTTCCATGTGCCATACTACGAGGCAAATGATCCATGCAACATTCTATTATGTAGGGTACTTGGAAGGGGCAGAACAATTTAAATAACAAATAAACAATAAGTATATATATATATACAACACTGTTTCTAGTAATTATATATATATATATATACAACAATAATACTAATCTATAACAAATAAGTTAAATGTTTTTTTCTTGCTGTGTAAACAGTAAAAAGCAACATATATTGAAAACATTGTGGGAAAAGGAGAATTTGCTTATTTAAACAATTTCTTAATTCACATAACCTTTCTTTACCGTCGTATAAACCAAATTTGTATTTGTTATAAGTAAAAAACTTAAATGTTGCCAATTTAATCACATATCTTATCCTTATAATAGCCAAATAATTAACAAAAGTTACAATTAAAGTTCCGCATCTGTTGTCAACATATCCACCGGTGCATTAACACAAGATTTGTGAAACCAACTGTGCATATATCACATTGTACCATGACGGTATCGACACATCCCGGCAAGTTACAAATACATAAATGTATATGATAGGTTTATTGGGAAAAGGGGTTACATTTATAATTTGTTTGGAATGACACTCGTACACAATGGTAATTAACAGTGAATGGTCACGCATCCTTAATTAATTTGGTAAACTTAAACACCCTTTAAAGGAAACAGCGGCCAGCTTAGGTGTATACTGTAGAGTAAAATGCGGACGGCAAAGGTATTTTTCTTGGTTTTCTCTGGAGCATTTAATCCTTTTATAATGCAAATGAATTTAAAAGCCTCTGAAGTCTGAAGCATGTTTCTTTTAAAGTGCTCATATAAATATTAGTACTGCCTTTTTCCACAATATTTTCTACATGATTTCAATTACTCTTTCATTTGGAGAGATGTTTCTTTTTTTTTAGCTCACCTGAGCACGAAGTGCTGAAAGTTAGTTATTGTGATCTCCTTTTCTTCTACCAAACTGATTGGCAGATTTTCAAATTATTTTAAAGAAGTGTTCCTTGGCCGCCAGGGAGCGGGGCTTTTTTGCCTTATATGGCTATAGTGTAAACTCAAAAAAATCTTCTCCTCCAAAAGTGTCAAGCCGATTTTCAAATAATGTTGTAGAAAAGTTCCTAGGGTGACCCTCTATCAGATTCCTTCCAGCCAAGTTGATAGGTCGAAAAACATGGCCGCCAGCGGGCGGGGCTTTTTTGCCTAATATGGCTATAGTAAAAACTTGAAAAATCTTCTCCTCCGAAAGTGTTTGGCCAATTTTCAATTCTTTTTGTAGAAATGTTCATTGGGAGACCATCTATCAGATTCCTCCAAGCCATGTTGATTGGTCGAAAAACATGGCCACCAGGGGGCAGGGCTATTTGGCCTTATATGGCTATAGTGAAAACTTGAAAAATCTTTTGTTAAGCAGGAAGCTTTTGAGTAAGATTTTAGAAAACCCTTGGTCAATTGTGACATTTTTTGTAACACAAATTGGTAAATACTTAAATGAGTGAGTCGGGGCCATAATGTTTATCCATTTTTATGCCCCCGGAATCACAGATTCGGTGGGCATCTAGTTTTTTGGCCTGTCTGCACGTCTGCACGTCTGTCTGCACGTCTGTCTGTCTGACTGTCTGTCTGCACGAAAAAAACTTTAACCTTGACCACTACTTTTGAACCATAACAGGTACGGCTACCATATTTCACATGTGTATTTCTTGTGACATGACCTTTCTGTCAGTACCAACATTTTTGACCTTGCGACCTTGACCTTTGACCTAGATGTTGCCATTCTCGAAAAAAACTTTAACCTTGGCCATTACTTTTGAACCATAACAGGTAAGGCTACCATAATTCACATGAGTATTCCTTGTGACATGACCTTTCTGTCAGTACCAACATTTTTGACCTTGCGAATTTGACCTTTGATCTTGTTGTTGCCATTCTCGAAAAAAGACTTTAACCTTGGCCATTACTTTTGAACCATAACAGGTACGGCTACCATATTTCACATGTGTATTCCTTGTGACATGACCTTTCTGTCAGTACCAACATTTTTGACCTTGCAACCTTGACCTTTGACATAGATGTTGCCATTCTCAAAAAAAAAAGTTTAACCTTCACCACTACTTTTGAACCATAACAGGTAAGGCTACCATATTTCACTTGTGTATACCTTGTGACATGACCTTTCTGTCAGTACAAATTTTTTTCACCTTGACCTTTGACCTAAATGTTGCCATTCTCGATAAAAACTTTAACCTTGACCACTACTTTTGAACCATAACAGGTACGGCTACCATATTTCACATGTGTATACCTTGTGACATGACCTTTCTGTCAGTACCAACATTTTTTACCTTGCGACCTTGACCTTTGACCTAGATGTTGCCATTCTCGAAAAAATACTTTAACCTTGACCACTTCTTTTGAACCATAACAGGTACGGCTACCATATTTCACATGTGTATACCTTGTGACATGACCTTTCTGTCAGTACCGAAATTGTTCAACTTGCGACCTTGACTTTTGACCTAGATATTGCCATTCTCGAAAAACAAATTAACCTTGACCACTACTTTTGAACCATAACAGGTACGGCTACCATATTTCACATGTGTATTCCTTGTGACATGACCTTTCTATCAGTACCAACATTTTTCACCTGGCGACCTTGACCTTTGACCTAGATGTTACCATTCGGGGGCATCAGTGTTTCACAAACACATGTCTTTTGAAACTTGGAAATTAAATATAATATTCACATGTATGTCTCATGATTTATTTTTTATAGACAACTAAAATGGCATTTAATTTTAACGGATGCGTCATTTATTCTTTTACCCGAAGTTGTAATATTTATAAACAATGCAGTTTATAAATCACACATCTATACAAATGCAAATGTTTGAACAGTTTTATGTACCCAAACAAATTCAGTGCCTTCAGCGCTTTGATTTAATAATTTGTTTGAAAAATTCCTGACTGAGATTTAAATATATTAAAGGTATTACTATACATGGCCAACTAAAAACAAATTTATAAATCTGATGGCACCATCTTCAGCAGTCGTAATAATTAATTTAGCAAAATACATTTATTATCCAAATAACATGAGAATTTAAATATGTTTTATCTTATTTTACTTTAAATTTAAGTTTCTAAAGACTAGCAGACATATATTGTGTGTATATATATAAATATGAGAATAATTCTAGGTTAAATATGTACGGTTATACGTTGGGCTCTTCAAAAATAGAAACAGTATTCACAAACAGGCTATAAAAAATAATAAAATATGGGGTAAATTATAAGAATTAATGTCAACGGATTTCAATCAAAGCGCTGAAGGCACTGATTTTGTTTGGGTACATAAAACTGTTCAAACATTTACCTTTGCATAGATGTGTGATTTATAAACTATGCATTGTTTATAAATATTACAACTTCGGGTAAAAGAATAAATGACGCATCCGTTAAAATTAAATGCCATTTTAGTTGTCTATAAAAATAAATCATGAGACATACATGTGAATATTATATTTAATTTCCAAGTTTCAAAAGACATGTAAAACAAATGGATAACCATTATGGCCCCGACTTACTCATCATAGTATTTACCAATTTTTGTTACAAAAAAAAAATCACAATTGACCAAGGGTTTTCTAAATTCTTACTCAAAAGCTTCCTGCTTAACAAGAGATTTTTCAAGTTTTCACTATAGCCATATAAGGCCAAATAGCCCTGCCCCCTAGCGGCCATGTTTTTCGACCAATCAACATGGCTTGGAGGAATCTGATAGATGGTCTCCCAATGAACATTTCTACAAAAAGAATTGAAAATTGGCCAAACACTTTCGGAGGAGAAGATTTTTAAAGTTTTTACTATAGCCATATTAGACAAAAAAGCCCCGCCCGCTGGCGGCCATGTCTTTCGACCAATCAACTTGGCTGGAAGGAATCTGATAGACGGTCACCCTAGGAACATTTCTACAAAATTATTTGAAAATCGGCTTGACACTTTTGGAGGAGAAGATTTTTTTGAGTTTACACTATAGCCATATAAGGCAAAAAAGCCCCGCTCCCTGGCGGCCAAGGAACACTTCTTTAAAATAATTTGAAAATCTGCCAACCAGTTTGGTAGAAGAAGAATTTTAAAGTTATTTTATTTTCGTTGCCATGGAAACCATAATTCTGCATGAATCACAAACATTTGAAGGAATTCTGGTGAGGTCAATGAGAGGATGCTTTCTGTGAAGTTTCATCCCAATTGACCCACTCGTTACTGAGGAGAAGATGTTGACGGGCGACAGACGCCGGACAAAAGGAGATCACAATAACTAACTTTCAGCACTTTGTGCTCAGGTGAGCTAAAGAAGAAACATTTATCCAAATGAAAGAGTAATTGAAATCATGTAGAAAATATTGTGGAAAAAGGCAGTACTAATATTTATATGAGCACTTTAAAAGAAACATGCTTCAGACTTCAGAGGCTTTTGAATTCATTTGCATTATAAAAGGATTAAATGCTCCAGAGAAAACCAATACCTGTGCCGTCCCCATTTTACTCTACAGTATACACCTAAGCTGGCCGCTGTTTCCTTTAAAGGGTGTAAATCAATTAAGGATGCGTGACCATACACTGTTAATTACAATTGTGTACGAGTGTCATTCCAAACAAATTATAAATGTAACCCCTTTTCCCAATAAACCTATCATATACATTTATGTATTTGTAACTTGCCGGGATGTGTCGATACCGTCATGGTACAATGTGATATATGCACAAATTGGTTTCACAAATCTTGTGTTAAGCACCTGTGGATATTTCGACAACAGATGCGGACTTTAATTGTAACTTTTGTTAATTATTTGGCTATTATAATGATAAGATATGTGATTAAATTGGCAACATTTAAGTTTTTTACTTATAACAGCCTTCAAATACAAATTTGGTTTATACGACGGTAAAGAAAGGTTATGGGAATTATGAAATTGTTTAAATAAGCAAATTCTCCTTTTCCCACAATGTTTTCAATATATGTTGCTTTTTACTGTTTACACAGCAAGAAAAAAACATTTAACTTATTTGTTATAGATTAGTATTATTGTTGTATATATATATATATATATATATATATATATATATATATAATTACTAGAAACAAATTAAGATTAAAAGTGTTATATATATATATATATACGTATTGTTTATTTGTTATTTAAATTGTTCTGCCCCTTCCAAGTACCCTACAGAATAGAATGTTGCATCGATCATTTGCCTCGTAGTATGGCACATGGAAAACTGTTGAAAGTTACAAAGTAGAAAATGAATAGGCCAAACAATAACTAGAACCCATGACCCTTCAATCGATTGTAAAGGAGAGGATATAATTGAAGCAAAATCTATGGCTAGTTACTAGCAACCTATTCTATTCTTGCAATGTTTTCAAATTTCGTCCGCTGCAGATGCGTCAAAAGACATTTACTTGTCGGAAAATCAATCCATCAATTCTCGTTATTGATATCTATAGATATGATATAAAGAGGAAAGTCGTTAAAACACTTTACAAAGAGATTCCATTTCAGCATGATCTCGATTTTTGGTTTAATCTATATCACTGATAAAAGCAATCAAACACATTATATATTTACAAAGAAAACCCCGGATATGAACATATGTAACAAACTATACACATTTGCCCATCTTTATTTTTTTACAACAAATCATAGCGTCCGCAGATTTGCTCTATATTCTATAGCGTCCGCATTTTCCCTCTATATTGCATTTGTCCGCATTTTCCCTCTATAATGTATTTGTCCGCAGATCGCGTCCGCACTTTAGACCCTCCCCCCATACCGTTGTATTTATAAATAGAATTCGACGATCACGATTTCTCTGCAAATGTGTTACTCTCATTTTAAATGCATTTTATGAAGCACATATTTACTTTTTTAATTCTGTATACTATTTTTATATGGCCAACAAGGCACAAAGAAAATATTTTCAATTCTGTTTTTATCTACATTTTCAATGCGTGATTGAAAATTCAAATACCGTATCTGGAGCTTAAATCGGAAATAGTTCTGCCTGTAGCAGTTCACTCATTGAGATTTATAAATCTCTCCGCGTTCATGTTTTAAAATACAATGTTTCATTTTATTTCCAAATTCTCTTTGAATATAAGAACCACATAAGAAAACAAAGACGATATAAATATATCATTATTTCAAATATCGTGATACATTTGAAAAGTAAGAGCAAGTATTGAATACTACTTTCACGCGTATGAAATTTAGGGAATTTTCCATAAGACGTATGGCTTCAGAATTTTAGCTCTCTAAATTTGTTTGTTCCAAACAAATAAAAACGTAATACATGGACAAGTTTATAAATACAAAACACACTGAACACAAAGGGTCTAAAGAATAGTATAACATATATTTAACAACTTTCCAGTAAAATAAAAATGACAGTCTGTTCCAGTTTCGTCCTGTAACAATGTTACTGCATATGAACCGTCCCGCGATAAAACCAACATTGTCGACCCAGATCAGCCTAAGAATGCCGCGCAGGCTAACCCGGACAGACACTGTTCGCCTCCTGTGGATGTTCTGTATCAGGAATCATTACTCTATACCTCTATCTCCCTGAGACGGAATGTGTCGGCCCGGATTAGCCTGTGTGGATTACGCCGCGCTTAATCTGATATGACATAGAAGGTTAAAAAACTCTGTAAAACAGGTCTAATTTGGATCCGTAATCATGTGAGCCGTTCCGCGAGAAAACTAACATTGTGGACTCTGCGTAAAGTATCGATCCGGATCAGCCTAAGCATGCCGCGCAGGCTTACCCGGATATACACTTTTCGCCTCCTGTGGATTTTCTGTTTCAGGAATAACTACTCTAAACATCTATCCCCCCCTAAGACGGAATGTGTCGGCCGGATCAGTCTGCGCGGACAGCGCAGGCTGATCTGGTCGATACATTACGCAGATGTCTATCGCCGCAGCTGCATTGTGGACTCTGCGTAAAGTATCGATCCGGATCAGCCTAAGCATGCCGCGAATGTTTATCCGGACAGACACTGTTCGCCAACTGTGGATTTTCTGTTTCAGGAATCTTTACTTTATACCTCTTTCCCCCTGAGACGGAATGTGTCGGCCGGATCAGTCTGCGCGGACAGCGCAGGCTGATCTGGTCGATACATTACGCAGATGTCTATCGCCGCAGCTGCATTGTGGACTCTGCGTAAAGTATCGATCCGGATCAGCCTAAGCATGCCGCGAATGCTTATCCGGACAGACACTGTTCGCCAACTGTGGATTTTCTGTTTCAGGAATCTTTACTTTATACCTCTTTCCCCCTGAGACGGAATGTGTCGGCCCAGATTAGCCTGTGTGGATGATTAATACCTTTTACTCGTCTTAGATTTGGATGTAGATTTGGATGTAGCTCGTTAAATTATAACATTCATCGACGTTCGTATCTGCTGCTCTCTACTCTTGCGGGTCTTTTGGAACGACTCGTCACTACCTTCTACAATTTACCAAATACAAGCGCGTGCGAATTTAATATTTGTCCATCCTTCTTCGTCCAACAACCTTAAACAACCATTTACCGACCTAGTTCCGTTGCCTGTTGAGTATACAAATTTGTATTCTAGCATTTTATTTTTGTATAGTATCCTTTGGTAAATCTAGTAGAGTTGAAAACTAAATTAGTTTACATATTTTATAGATCAGTTTCTATTTCGGGAATGAAGGCCTTTCGAACACATTCTTGATATTTTTTTAGATTATAAGCACTATTCTCGGAATGGTACCACCATGGTATTAACTAGTTATATCAGTTTGATATAGACATTTTTTAAATGGAAAAAGAATGTTTATAAGGTTAAAGAAACTTGTTTTCTAATCCATGCTGATAAATAAATGAATAGCATGTATAAGTAATGTGTAAATGGCTATATACAATTGATGTGAATAGTAGAGGAATATCCTTATGAATTGTTAATTCTTTGATTTGTTGTTTTAGTTGTCCATCATTTCATATGTCAATTAAAAATATGAGTAAACAGTGTTATACTCATTTATGATGGAGATACGATTGCTTAAAACAAATCATTTCTATCTTAATCAAAGTTTTTAACATCTCTATATCACCTTTTAATTGGGCTATCTATTCTAAAACATCGACCCTTTATTATTTCATTTTAACTTTTGATATTACTTTCAGAAGAATTCTGCTGACTGTGTCAATATGTGTGCACTGAGGAACGCACGTCAAATCCATCCAACTACCCTTGCTACTAGTTACAGGTTCAATCTCAAACCATGCCGGAAAGAGCCAGCTGTGTTGTCCATAAATCAAAACAAACTGTCACAGTCAATATCGTTAGATGATGCCTCTGTTGCCGATATGAAAGCAGATACTAGGTATACATCCAGGTCACAGTCAATATCCTTAGATGACGCCTCTGTTGCCGATATGAAAGCAGATACTAGGTATACAGCCAGGAGCGATATAACTGAATCTTTAGTCGAACTTGACGATGAATATGACTTTGACGCAGTCGACGATTTTGGCACGTCAACGCCAGTTGGAATATTGACCAATGGCGACTGGTGGCTAAAGCCATATTTGACAATGTGCACAAAATTTAACCGATTACCACTTACCAACATGAAAAATGGATTAAAAAGCAGGAAAGTAGAGGTGAAATTCCTCAAACTGGATATCGAAGATCTGACGTCGCTATGCTTTGTTATAAAACGGAGCGACTTTATCAACGATTTAGAATTCGAAAACAACGATATGGGTCCGGCTGGAGCCGAGCTATTAGCTAAGGCAATAGATAATAATAATAAGATTACACATATAAGGATTGCAACCAACAACTTACTATCAAATGGAGTGAAGTATATTTCCAGAGCCGCTATAAATATGATGAATTTAGTGTCCTTAGACCTGTCGGACAATGGTATAGGTGAGAATGATGCTGTTCCTCTAAAGGAATTGATTGAACATTCGGAATCTATTCAAGAATTGTACCTCAGTAAAAACAACATCGTAGCAGAGGGTATCATCATCATTGCAAACGCACTTATGTCTCCATCGTGTTCGCTAAGAATCCTTGACCTATCATGGAACCATATACGTCTAACAGGTGCAAGAGCCATAGGGAAAGCTTTAGAAGTGAATGCTTCCCTGGAGAAGCTCAATCTGGCCTGGAATGGATTAAACATAGAAGGTGCCGTGTCCATTAAAAACGCATTGCGAAACAATGACACATTGAGAGAGCTAGACCTGACATGTAACCGTTTTACAGAAGTTTGCCTTAGTCAACTTATGATAGGTCTTGGCGAGAACACAGTTCTGGAAACGTTACATATTGGCCAGAATCACATGACGTGTAAAGGTGCCCTGACGTTTCTAGAACACATACGAGACAACAAATCGTCTGGGTTAAAGGTATTAAACATTGGAACACAAGTGGTCGATGAGAAATTTCAATCTGTTTACGAAGAGATTCAAAACGAGCGAGTGTTACATGTCAAACACGGTTCTATCCACAAGGCCGAACGAAAAGCGCTAACCAACTACGATGACAGCGACGAGAAAGCGCTCTTGCGTTATAACCCACTGACAGTGGTGATGGAATGTATGAGACTCCAGAATTTCCGACTCCTCGATATGTTCAAGAAACTCGATGTTGACAACAGTCAAGACCTCGACTTCGACGAACTGTGTGACGGGATGATCAAGTGCGGTGTACCTTTAAAGAGAGCCACAATTTTCCAACTGTTGAAAGAGATAGATACAGATGGGGACAAAGTGATAGATTATAAAGAACTTGTCAGTGCCCACAAACTTCACCAAAATGTTGTGCGCCAGTACCTGAAAGACGGGGTAAAGTTTGAAGACACTCAGATTGGCCGAGTTTCATTGTTACTACGTAAACTTATGAAAAAAGACGTTGTTATGAAGAAGCGCAAAGAAGGTCAAGAAACGGTAAAAAGCGAATAGCACAGTGTAAGATGATGGCCATATATTTATTCTAGAGTTAGAATGCCATACAGACATAAAATGCTATGGACGTAACAGGAAAATCCACCTTATAGATTTTTCGATCAGCGATGATCTAGACCAGTCTACGTATACAATACATTACAATACAATATGCTTTATTGCATACAAACTATAAGTTTTATAGCAAGTTTTAACAAATTCATGACAAAAGACAATATTTTTCCAAAGAGCCCCACCTTACTGTAATTGAATGGTCGATATAAAGTGTGATAGCGAGGGATTGAGTTTGTTATTGTTATATTGAGGAAAGACTAAGTTGCTTGTCATTGTGATTGGTAATATACTGTGATTGAATGGTCGATATAACGTGCGATAGCGAGTGATTGTGAGGGGGTATTGTATGCTATATATAAGTTGCTATTAAGTCAGAGCGTGTTTTGTATTGAAAAGGAATTAAGGTTTTATGTCTGTATTATTTTCATGTAAATTATTGAATTTATTCTGAGTATTAAAGGATTTAAATTTGAATTTGAACAACCATATGCTGTCCGGCATACGTAAAATTATTTCCAGTTCACCAAATAGTCGTAAGAATGGTTATGACAAAGGACCAATTACACAGTGTGTGCATTTGATCGTAATACAAGACGATTATTTTAAAAACATGCTAAGGCAGACTCCCTGTTTCGCAGCCTATTTAAGGTACATATGAGCCGAATTACGAGAACACCAACATTGTGGACTCTGCGTTAAGTATCGACCCGGATCAGCCTAAGCATGCCACGCAAGTTAACCCGGACAGACACTTTTCGCCTCCTGTGGATTTTCTGTTTCAGGAATCATTACTCTGTACCTCTATCCCCCTGAGACGGAATGTGTCGACCCGGATAAGCCTGCACGAGCTGCACTGGCTGATCTGGGTCGATACATTACGCAGATTACGAATGATTTTGAATAAAGGCATGCTTAGTAGTAGCTTTCTAGTATTTTGTATGTGTGTGGGTTGACAAAAACAATGTGTTATCGATGTGTTGGTTCAAAGGTCAATGTTTTTGAATAGAAAAATGGAGAAGTCCACGTTAAGCAATTCGGCGCTAAAATAATTAAGAAGCCTGCTATTAAGCAAAGCGACTACCTTCTCTGCTTACTTTTGAGTGAAGTGGTCTGAAATTGCAGGTTTAATTTAAATATTGATTTGGCAATATTGTTGGAAAATTAAACAGCTGACTTTGAGTAAGAACCCCTTTTCCAACAATGTTTTCAACTTACGTTTGTCTCAACAGCATCACATGTCATCTACATAATTAAATGCTCAACAGTAAAATATCGGCCCGTTCTTGGGGAAAAGGTGCATGTTTGCTTTCGTGAACAGTATAGATCAAGATCAGATTGTACATCCGCACAGTCTGGCACAAACACTACACTATACAGTAAACTCATGCTCTGATTGTGTGCTCACGTAATTGATTGGTTACAAGCAAATTCATTTCCGAAATTAACCTATGAGAAATCTTATCTGCAGCATACTGTTATATTTTGCGATACTAAAGCGGCACATTTTCTCAGTTATATCACGGCGGCCAGTTCTCCTACTCATGTTTTTCCTGGTTTTCGCACACCAGTACTCCACACAACAATCTCCTCAAGCAACTGGCTTAGACTTAGGCCATTGGTGGAAGACGAATGACGCATGTCGCATTGACATTTGTCGCAATGAATTTTGTCAAACGTCGCAAAGAAAGTTGGCCGAGCCGGGATTCGAACTGACAACCTCAAATATCATCTACATAATTAAAGGCTCAACAGTGAAATATCGGCCCATTCTTGGGGAAAAGGTGCATGTTTGCTTTCGTGAACAGTATAGATCAAGATCAGATTGTACATCCGCACAGTCTGGCACTAACACTACACTATACAGTAAACTCATGCTCTGATTGTGTGCTCACGTAATTGATTGTTTACAAGTAAATTCATTTCCGAAATTAACCTTTGAGAAATCTTATCTGCAGCATACAGTTATATTTTGCGATACTAAAGCGGCACATTTTCTCAGTCATATCACGGCGGCCAGTGTTTCCTGGTTTTCGCACACCAGTACTCCACACAATAGTCTTCCCAAGCAACTGGCTGCTTTTCCACATGGACTACGGCCATCGGTGGAAGACGAATGACGCATGTCGCAATGACTTTTGTCAAACGTTGCAAAGAAAGTTGGCCGAGCCGGGATTCAAACTGACAACCCCTGGATTGACAGCCCGCGTCGTTACCGATTGAGCTACCTGGACTCGACACAGTATGAGTCTAAGATTTATTGATATCATAACACTTGTATTGTATTGGAAGTACGATATATTATTAATTGACAGTAATAAATTTTATATTGGGTAGGGGGGAACAAATTAGTTTGTTACGTAACGCTATACGTACCTCAACAATAGAGAGTTGTAAACCCCTTTACCTGATATTCGATGTTTATACCCTTCCCAAGCAGAATCACAGACGAGTAAACGTTTGGAATATCAGTAAAAGAAGAAACCATTTTTCTTGCAGATTTAAATTAACACTTAGTGGGACGAAGACCAAATAGTCAGGTATTTATATTCCCACGCTATTTTCAAATAACATCTGTTGCAGAGATGTCGCAATTACATTTTATGAGGGAAAGGGTTACTCCTGTTTAATCAGTGGATAATTGTACTGTCTGACATAAATATAAAATATTTCCTATCAGAACAGTAACACTTTGTAAAAACAAATGCATTGGTAAAACGTGTTTTAACTTCACCGGATTTGTTTACCTACCAGAAATAATACAACGCTTTGCGTTAACAGGTAAGTTGCATTGTGCATCAAATACTTATTTCATTTCTACTAATTGATATTTGATATTTAATAAATTCTTAACACTTATTCTTAATTAAAGTAAGCTTACAATTATTTAATGAATTATTGCATAAAAGAAGACAATTTTACGGCAATGTTTAAGAGTTACACGTTTAATCAAAATACTGAGAAAACAATCTATTGGATGAATCGAAATATTTAAAACATAATACAAAGATGAAGAGATGAAACAGTCGGATGTTAAATGCCAGTTAAGTACTGGTTTTCTATTTTCCGTCTACGTTTAATAGTATATTACTGATATAATAATTTTTACTCCGCTTTGAAAGATCGTAAGAAAATGGTAATATATGAGAAACTGAACGTACATAAGGCGTTGGCATTCTCACATTTTCAACAATGTTTTAAAAATTGCCACTGTAGAGGCGACATATTCCAAATGTTGTCCATATGAAGAAAATCTTAATTAAATCCGCCAACACACGGGAAAACTTGCTTAAGTATTTAAGTTGAATTACATTTTGCATGTTGTTGCATCATGGACATACATAATTGTACAGAAATACATGATTGGTTTATTTTTTTAATCTTAAATAGCATTTTATTTTATTCCTATCCGTCTAAGATACCGTTTTAGATTCGCGTTTTGTATTGGCCATAAATATACTACGTGAAAGGATTTCCACTCTCTATACACTCCTTCTTTTACTTGAATAGGAGACATATATCCAAATTCACATTCTCTTTCTGAATCATTTGGAAATTCGTCCTACAGAAGATTCATTGCAAACATATTTAGCCGATCCGTGGTTTTAGCATTATGCATTTGAATATCAAAACTCAAACTAGATTTTCTCGATATTGAAGCTCAGTCCTATGATGTTTTTGTTTTAAGTAAAAAAAATGGTAAACACCCTCTCCTATAACCTATGTTTTCTAAAGTCGTTATTTTGGAATACCTTATCGTTGTGATAGTAGGGGGCGAAAGAGTTGGATGGGGTGTAGTTGTTTATGTTCGAGAGGACTAAGCAGTTCGCGAACATACATATATTATTGTACATGGGTCGAAATTAGTATAACCAATAGGAAAAGCATTCCTGATCGAATTATAGACGGCCAATTTCCAATAACAACTACTGGCATCTTTAAGAAGAAAATACATTATTGGGTTTGTTACTGACCCTGTACGGAAATATAGGGGGTCTGTAGGATTAATAGGGGGCGAGGCGATACTTCGATGAACTGTTTGACGGGATGATCAGGTGCGGTGTGCCACAATTTTCAAACTGTTGAAAGAGATAGATACAGATGGGGACAAAACAATAGATTATAAAGAGCTTGTCAGTGCCCACAAACTTCACCAAAATGTTGTGCGCCAGTACCTGAAAGACGGGGTAAAGTTTGTAGACACTCAGATTGGCCGAGTTTCATTGTTACTACGTAAACTTATGAAAAAAGACGTTATTATGAAGAAGCGCAAAGAAGGTCAAGAAACGGTAGAAAGCGAAAAGATGATGGCCATAGATTTCTTCTAGAGTTCGAATGCCATACAGACATAAAATGCTATGGACTACGTCACAGGAAAATAGACCTTATGGATTTTTCGATCAGAGAAGATTAAGACCAGTCTACGCATACAATACATTACAATACAATATGCTTTATTGCATACAAACTACACGTTTTATAGCAAGTTTTAACAAATTCATGTCAAAAGACATATTATTTTCCAAAGAGCCCCACGTTATCGCATAACTTTGTGATTGAGTGTGTTATTGTTATATTGAGGAAAGACTAAGTTGCTTGTCAGTGTGATTGGTAATATACTGTGATTAAATGGTCGATATAACGTGTAATCTCGAGTGATTGAGAGGGTGTATGGTATGATATATATAAGTTGCTATTAAGTCAGAGCGTGTTTTGTATTGAAAAGGAGTTAAGGTTTTATGTCTGTATTATTTTCATGTAAATCATTGAATTGATTCTGAGTATTAAAGAATTTGAATTTGAATTTGAACAACCATATACTGTCCGGCATACGTAAAATTCTTTCCAGTTCACCAAATAGTCGTAAGAATGGTTATGACAAAGGACCAATTACACAGTGTGTGCATTTGATCGAAATACAAGACGATTATTTTAAAAACATGCTAAGGTAGACTCCCTGTTTCGCAGCCTATTGAAGGTACATATGAGCCGAATTACGAGAACACCAACATTGTGGACTCTGCGTTAAGTATCGACCCGGATCAGCCTAAGCATGCCACGCAACTTAACCCGGACAGACACTTTTCGCCTCCTGTAGATTTTCTGTTTCAGGAATCATTACTCTGTACCTCTATCCCCCTGAGACGGAATGTGTCGACTCGGATAAGCCTGCACGAGCTGCACTGGCTGATCTGGATCGATACACTACGCAGATTACGAATGATTTTGAATAAAGGCATGTTTAGTAGTAGCTTTCTAGTATTGTGTATGTGTGTGGGTTGACCAAAACAATGTGTTATCGATGTGTTGGTTCAAAGGTCAATGTTTTTGAATAGAACAATGGAGAAGTCCACGTTAAGCAATTCGGCGCCAAAATCATTAAGAAGCCTGCTATTAAGCAAAGCGACTACCTTCTCTGCTTACTTTTGAGTGAAGTGGTGTGAATTGTGTATTCGCGTGTCCGCGGCCAATTCATTTTCACAAATGAAGATTAAATTCTGACCTTTGAAAACATCTCCTAAAACATTTGAAACATGAATATATGTAAAATTGCAGATTTAATTTAAATATTGATTTGGCAATATTGTTGGAAAATTAAACAGCTGACTTTGAGTAAGAACCCCTTTTCCAACAATGTTTTCAACTTACGTTTGCCTCAACAGCATCACATGTCATTTACATAATTAAAGGCTCAACAGTGAAATATCGGCCCGTTCTTGGGGAAAAGGTGCATGTTTGCTTTCGTGAACAGTATAGATCAAGATCAGATTGTACATCCGCACAGTCTCGCACAAACACTACACTATACAGTAAACTCATGCTCTGATTGTGTGCTCACGTAATTGAATGGTTACAAGCAAATTCATTTCCGAAATTAACCTATGAGATATCTTATCTGCAGCATACTGTTATATTTTGCGATACTAAAGCGGCACATTTTCTCAGTTATATCACGGCGGCCAGTTCACCTACTCATGTTTTTCCTGGTTTTCGCACACCAGTACTCCACACAACAATCTCCTCAAGCAACTGGCTTAGACTTAGGCCATTGGTGGAAGACGAATGACGCATGTCGCATTGACATTTGTCGCAATGAATTTTGTCAAACGTCGCAAAGAAAGTTGGCCGAGCAGGGATTCGAACTGAAAAAACCCTGGATTGACAGCCCGCGTCGTTACCGATTGAGCTACCTGGACTCGACACAGTATGAGTCTAAGATTTATTGATAACTTAACACTTGTATTGTATTGGAAGTACGATATATTATTAATGGACAGTAATAAATTGTATGTGGGGTAGGGGGGAACAAATTAGTTCATTACGTAACGCTATACGTACCTTAAAATTCATTTCCGAAATTAACCTATGAGAAATCTTATCTTGAGCATACTGTTATAGTTTGCGCTACTAAAGCGGCACCTGCGTTCAGTATGAGGGTAAGATTTAATGATAACTTAACACTTGTATTGTATTGGTAGTACGATATATTATTAATTGACAGTAATAAATTTTATATTGGGTAGGGGGGAACAAATTAGTTTGTTACGTAACGCTATACGTACCTCAACAATAGAGAGTTGTAAACCCCTTTACCTGATATTCGATGTTTATACCCTTCCCAAGCAGAATCACAGACGAGTAAACGTTTGGAATATCAGTAAAAGAAGAAACCATTTTGTTTGGCAGATTTAAATTAACACTTAGTGGAACGAAGACCAAATAGTCGGGTATTCATATTCCCACGCTATTTTCAAATAAAATCTGTTGCAGAGGTGTCGCAATCAAATTGTATGAGGGAAAGGGTTACTCCTGTTTAATCAGTGGATAATTGTACTGTCTGATATAAATATAAAATATTTCCTATCAGAACAGTAACACTTTGTAAAAACAAATGCATTGGTAAAACGTGTTTTAACTTCACCGGATTTGTTTACCTACCAGAAATAATACAACGCTTTGCGTTAACAGGTAAGTTGCATTGTGCATCAAATACTTATTTCATTTCTCCTAATTGATATTTGATATTTAATAAATTCTTAACACTTATTCTTAATTAAAGTAAGCTTACAATTATTTAATGAATTTGTGCAAAAAAGAAGACAATTTTACGGCAATGTTTAAGAGTTACACGTTTATCAAAATATTGCGAAAACAATCCATAGGATGAATCTAAATATTTAACATTTTCACATTTACAACAATGTTTTAAAAATTGCCACTGTAGAGGCGACATATGCCAAATGTTGTACATGTGAAGAAAATCTTAATTTAATCCGCCAACACACGCGAAAACATGTTCAACTATTTTAGTTGCATTACCTTTTGCATGTTGTTGCATCATATACAAAATTGTACAGAAATACATGATTGGTTTATTTTGTGAATCTAAAATAGCATTTTATTTTATTCCTATTCGTCTAAGATACCGTTTTAGATTCGCGTGTTGTACTGGCCATATATATACATGCTTGCATTTACTACGTTTTTGTAAAACACTTTTTTATAATTTGTCGTTATTGTTTAAATTAATACTGCGATGGCCAGGTTTAAAAAGAATTGTTGAATTGGTTCTAAGTTGACGATAAGTATTTAAAACTGATATTCCTTCTCGTTAGCATTCAAGTTGCATATTTTAAATAGTCCAGTTTCTCTAGGGATGTTATTATATCGCCCTTTATTTACAAACTCAAACGCTTTATATGTTGAACTTGGACGTATACCAATGCACGCATATAGAAAACTTATCGTTATTAAATATTGGTTAAAATTCATGACAATGAATAAACAAACTAATATTTACAAAGTTGACAATGAGTATTAACTGATATTCCTTCTCATTAACATTCAAGTTGCATATTTTAAATAGTCCAGTTTCTCTAGGGATCTTATTATATCGCCCTTCCTCAATTAATGAGTGGTGAAAAACACAGGAAAACAACCATGCACTCATGTACGAGGGAAATAAACATCTTTACAGTCCGACCATATTCTGAATTACTTATCAATAACGATATGAAAGGATTGCCACTCTATACACTCCTTCTTTTACTACTCGCATAGGAGACATATATCCAAATTCACATTCTCTTTCTGAATCATTTGGAAATTCGTCAACAGAAGATTCATTGCAAACATATTTAGCCGATTGTGGTTTTAGCATTATGCATTTGAATACCCAAACTAGATTTTCTCGACATTGAAGCTCAGTCCTATGATGTTCTTGTTTTAAGTAAAACATGGTAAACACCCTCTCCTATAACTCATGTTCTCTATAGTCGTTATTTTGGTACCTTATCGTTGTGATACTAAGGGCAAAAGAGTTGGAGTGGGTGTAGTTGTTTATGTTCGAGAGGATTAAGCAGTTCGCGAACATACATATATTATTATACATGGGTCGAAATTAGTATAACCAATAGGAAAAGCATTCCTGATCGAATTTATAGCCTGCCAATTTCCAATAACAACTACTAGCATCTTTTAGAACGAAGTAAAAGTCAATTATTTACGCAGCCGTGCGACAACATAGTTCCACCCGGTGACTTAATACGAATATGCTGAATTCGCAATCAACCAATATTATTGCCCAGATGTTGAAGCATTATTTTTTGTAAATTATGCAAAAGAATACTATGTGTAAAACAGTCTACAAACTTAATCATTTATATGTTGAACTTGGACGTATACCAATGCACGCATATAGACAACTTATCGTTATTAAATATTGGTTAAAAGTATTGACATTAAATGAACAAACTAATGTTCACAAAGTATATATTTTGCTTAAAATCGATGCCGATAAAGGATTATCGTATAACGGGAATAATTGGACTGACATTAAACCATCTAGGATTGACAAATCTATGGGAACATCAGTTTAACATGTCTATTAACTACACTAGCATTAAACAAAAGAGTTTAGATGTATTTCAACAAAATTGGTACTCATCGATTAACAATTCTACACTAGATACACATTGCTGATTCAAAAACTCTTTTAATCTAGAAAAATATCTTGACGCGATAAACGTATCAAAATTTAGAGTCGCTTTAACTAGACTTCGAACATCATCACATATTTTTAAAGTTGAAAGTGGAAGACATCACAACATCCCGAGAAACGAATACCATTTTTAGCTAATTTGTTCGAAAAATTCCCGACTGAGATTGAAATATATTACTATAGCCTACATGACCAACTAAACAAAAATTATAAATCTGATGACATCATCTTCAGGAGTCGTAATCATTAATTTAGCAAAATACATTTATTATCCAAATAACATGAACATTTAAATATGTTTTATCTTATTTTTCTTTAAATTTAAGTTTCTAAAGACTAGTAGACATATATTGTCTTCATTGTGTGTATATATATACATATGATAATACTTCTGGGTTAAATATGTACGGTTATACGTGGCGCTCTTCAGAAATAGAAACAGTATTCACAAACAGTATTCACAAACAGTATTCACAAACAGTATTCACAAACAGTATTCACAAACAGTATTCACAAACAGTATTCACAAACAGTATTCACAAACAGTATTCACAAACAGTATTCACAAACAGGCTAAAATAATAATAAAACATAGGCATAACAATATGGGATAAATTATAAGAATTAATGTCAACGGATTTCAAAAAGGAAACACGTGAACAAGTTTATAAATAAAATAAATACTGAACACAAAAGGTCTAAAGAATGGTATAACATATATTTAACAACTTTCCAGTAAAAAAATTGACAGTCTGTTTCAGATTTGTCCTATAACAATGTGACTGCATATGAGCCGTCCCGCGAGAAAACCAACATTGTGGACTCTGCTTAAATTATCGACCAAGATCAGCCTAAGAATGCCGAGCAGGCTAACCCGAACACATATTTTTCGCCTCCTGTGGATTTTCTGTATCAGGAATCATTACACTATACCTCTATCTCCCTGGAACGGAATGTGTCGGCCCGGATCAGTCTTGATCTTTTAAAACGATTTACACTTTTTGCAGAAATTAACTCTTCAGTTAGATTGTTCCACGTGTTTACGAATCTTTGGGAGAAACTAAATTTTCTTATGTTTGTCCTATTGTGTTTCTTGAAGATATTTTGTTTATGTCCTCTGGTAGTCGAATCATTTAGGGTAAATATGGATTCTACTTTGTCTATACCATTTAAAATTTTGTAAGTTTCTATCTACAGTGTCTAATCTTAGTCTTCTGTATTGCAGAGTCGGTAGTCCTGACTTGAAAATAGTAAATCTCTATAATTGAATTGATAACCTATGACTAAAAGTTGAAAACATTGTGGCAAAAGGAAAAAAATGGTCTTTTTGAGCAATTTCTTCTTTTGTCAATTTGTTTTCAAAAAGTAGTGTGCTGCGGAGGCGTCATAAAGCGTCTATATGAGGGAAAGGGTTAAGACAAATAATTTCTATCTTAATCAAAGTCTTTACCATCTCGATATCACCTTTTAATTGGGCTATTTATTCTTAAACATCAACCCTTTATTATTTCATTTTAACTTTTAATCTTACTTTCAGAAGAATTCTGCTGACTGGATTATACCCGTTGTGTCATTATGTGTGCACTGAGGAACGCACGTCAAATCCACCCAACTACCCTTGCTACTAGTTACAGGTTCAATCTCAAACCATGCCGGAAAGAGCCAGCTGTGTTGTCCATACATACAAACAAACTGTCACAGTCGAAATCGTTAGATGACGCCTATGTTGCCGATATGAGAGCAACTACTGGGTATACAGCCAGGAGCGATATAACGGACTCTTTAGTCGAACTTGACGATGAGTATGACTTTGATGCAGATGACGATTTTGACACGTCAACGCCAGTTGGAATATTGACCAATGGCGACTGGTGGCTAAAGCCATATTTGGCAATGTGCACAAAATTTAACCGATTACCACTTACCAACATGAAACATGGATTGAAAAGCAGGAAAGTAGAGGTTAAATTCCTTAAACTGTTTATCGAAGATCTGACCTCGCTATGCTTTGTTATAAAACGGAGCGACTTTATCAACGATTTAGAATTCGAAAACAACGATATGGGTCCGGCTGGAGCCGAGCTATTAGCTAAGGCAATAGATAGTAATAATAAGATTACACATATACGGATTGCAACCAACAACTTACTATCGAATGGAGTGAAGTATATTTCCAGAGCTGCTATGAATATGATGAATTTAGTGTCCTTAGACCTGTCGGACAATGGTATAGGTGAGAATGATGCCGTCCCTCTAAAGGAATTGATCGACCATTCGAAATCTATTCAAGAGTTGTACCTCAGTAAAAACAACATCTTAGCAGAGGGTATCAAAGTCATTTCAAACGCAATTATGTCTCCATCGTGTTCGCTAAGAATCCTTGACCTATCGTGGAACCATATACGTCTAGCAGGTGCAAAAGCCATAGGGGAAGCTTTAGAAGTGAATGTTTCACTGGAGAAGCTCAATCTGGCCTGGAATGGATTAAACATAGAAGGTGCCGTGTCCATTAAAAATGCACTGCGAAGCAATGACACATTGAAAGAGTTAGACCTGACATGTAACCGTTTTACAGAAGTTTGCCTTGGTCAACTTATGATAGGTCTTGGCGAGAACACAGTTCTGGAAACGTTACATATTGACCAGAATCACATGACGTGTAAAGGTGCCCTGACGTTTCTAGAACACATACGAGACAACAAAACGTCTGGGTTAAAGGTATTAAACCTTGGAACACAAGTGGTCGATGAGAAATTTCAATCTGTTTACGAAGATATTCAAAACGAGCGAGTGTTACATGTCAAACACGGTTCTATTCACACGGCCGAACGAAAACCGCTCACCAGCTACGATGACAGCGACGAGAAAGCGCTCTTGCGTTGTAACCCACTGACAGTGGTGATGGAATGTATGAGACTCCAGAATTTCCGACTCCTCGATATGTTCAATAAACTTGACGTTGACAACAGTCGAGACCTCGACTTCGACGAACTTTGTGACGGGATGATCAAGTGCGGTGTACCTTTAAAGAGAGCAACTCTTATCAAACTGTTGAAAGAGATAGATACAGATGGAGACAACATGATAACTTATAAAGAGCTTGTCAGTGCCCACAAACTTCACCAAAATATTGTGCGCCAGTTTCTGCAAGGCGGAGCAAAATTTGAAGACACTCAGATTGGCCGAGTTTCATTGTTACTACGTAAACTTATGAAAGAAAACGTTATTATGAAGAAGCGCAAAGAAGGTCAAGAATAGCACAGTGTAAGATGATGGCCATAGATTTCTTCTAGAGTTCGAATGCCATACAGACATAAAATGCTATGGACTACGTCACAGGAAAATAGACCTTATGGATTTTTCGACCAGAGAAGATTAATACCAGTCTACGCATACAATACATTACAATACAATATGCTTTATTGCAAACAAACTATAAGTTTTTTTAGCAAGTTTTAACAAATTCATGTCAAAAGACATAGTTGTTTCCAAAGAGCCCCACGTTATCGCATCATTTTGTGATTGAGTGTGTTATTGTTATATTGAGGAAATACTAAGTTGCTTGTCAGTGTGATTGGTAATATACAGTGTTTGAATGGTCGATATAACGTGTAATAGCGAGTGATTGAGAGGGGGTATGGCTGCTATATATAAGTTGCTATTAAATCGGAGCGTGTTTTGTATTGTAAAGGAATTAAGGTTCTATGTCTGTATTATTTTCATTTAAATTATTGAATTTATTCTGAGTATTAAAGGATTTGAATTTGAATTTTAACAACCATATACATGTAGTACAGCTCACGCGGAAAACGCATCGTCCGCGAGCCACCGCGGACAAATCTCAACGCGGACAAATATTTTGGTCCGCGAAGGTGGGTGGAATTCCACCCATCACCGCGATTTGATTTTATGTACCATCGCGGACGCAACAAGATAACCCCAGGGGGTTAATAAAACCGATAATCGTGGAGTTGCGGTGGATCCATCGCGGAATCGCGGTGACATTTCTTTGAATAGATAAGCTTTTTCTCACCGTTTTGCTGGGAGTTTTTTTTTAATTTGTATTTCATTACAGTACGAATACAAGTTGTTGAAGAGGATAATGATTATAAATCAGTACTAACTATAAAGCAGCTTATATATATATATATGCGTAACAACTCAATTTATTAAAATTCGTCAATACAATTCCCCTAAACTTGATGTATTCTGTAAACGATACAACTACGTGATAATAAAACTGTTAATTCTGTCTGAAAGATGTGTAGCTTACTTTAAATCTCACTAATAAATGACGTAATTCCATTGTCAATCACCACAATTACCAATGCATTGTTCATTCTTAATCGCCTATAAATTATTTCTTTAAAACCTGTTTCAAAGTCGGCTGAATAACAAAAACAAAACTATAAAAAACTTTACAAACAAAGAAGTGTGAAGCGCCCATGTTAGTCCCGGATTTAATTAAACAACCAAAAACTAAATATCTGAATTGAAAGAGATTACGAAGTCTCATTAATTGGCATGTTTTACTCATAAAAATACTTGTGAATTAAGGTGACGCAAACAAATTAAAATGTGTTTCTCTCATCTATACACAGTAACACATGTAGGTGAATATGATCAATGTAGACCCAGATCAACCTGCGTATCCGCACTTGTTGATCTGGTCCTGCGCTGCTCGATAATTTGTCACCAAAGGTTTCAGTCAGATCAGAATACATGGATGCATATGAACATCATTATCTGTACTGTACTTAGTACTTACCATGTCTGAATGTGGGAAAGGGCTAATGACTATAGTCTCCAAAACGCAACAAACAACTGTTGAACTTTAATCAATATTTAAACTTTTATTTGTATATGGTGTAAATATCTTTTCAATACAGTATATGTTTTCAAAAGTTGTGAATATATTTCATCTTTGCCACAATGTTTTCAAAAGTCGTCCACTACAGTGGCGTCTAAAATCGTCTTTTGATATGGGAAAAGGTAAACGTCTATACGCGGGAAAGGACTAACGACTTTATTCTCCAAAATGTAACATACAATTTTTGAACTTTTATCAATATTTACACTTTTATTTGTAGATGTTGTAAATACCTTTTCAATATATGTTTTCAAAAGTCGCAAATATATTTCATCATGGGCAATTTCACCTTTGCTACAATATTTTCAAAAGTCGTGTAGTGCAGAGACGTCTGAAAGCGTCTATTTATATGGGAGAGGGATAACGACAATACTCTCCAAAGTGTAACATACAACTTTTGTACTATAATCAATACATACATTTGCAACACAAAACATAAAGACTGTACATAGATGATTAATTACTGGTGTGAAAAGTTTATATGATAGAAAAAACAGACAAAGACACATTTCATTTGCTTATTTAGATCATCATAAAATAATCGCAATTCGTCAATAAACGTGTACATATACATAATCGGAAAAAACTACTTTTTAATAAAAGTAAAACATTTTTACAGGTAAATATTGCGGTAGAATCGCGGTGATTTCAAAATAGATAAGAAGCTCGAATCGACGACATGTCAATCGCGGTGATATAATTAGCCCGTAGGCGGTATTGCGGTGATCATATAGGTTGAATTGCGGTGATTATCCGCTATGAAAAATATTTGTCCATCATGGGATCGCGGAAAACGCGTTTTCCGCGTGAGCTGTACTGTGTATGTACTGTCCGACATACGTAAAATTCTTTCCAGTTCACCAAATAGTCGTAAGAATGGTTATGACTAAGGACCAATTACACAGTGTGCATTTGATCGTAATACATGACGATTATTTTAAAAACATGCTAAGGCAGATTCCCTGTTTCGCAGCCTATTTAAGGGACATATGAGCCGAATTACGAGAACACCAACATTGTGGACTCTGCGTAAAGTATCGACCCGGATCAGCCTAAGCATGCCACGCAGGCTAACCCGGACAGATACTTTTAGCCTCCTATGGATTTTCTGTTTCAGGAATCATTACTCTATACCTCTATCTCCCTGAGACGAAATTTGTCGGTCCGGATTAGCCTGCGCGAACTGCATTGGCTGATCTGGGTCGATACATTACGCAGATTACGAACGAGTTTGAATAAAGGCATGTTTAGTATTAGTTTTATAGCATTTTGTATGTGTGTGGGTTGACTAAAACAATGTGTTATCAATGTGTTGTTTCAAAGGTCAATGTTTTTGAATGTTCGAGTAGATCTTCGGAACTAAATAACCTATCTTTAACTCTGGCAGCGTAATTGTTATGCCAAAACAGACTTGCAAAAAGATCCATTTTCGTTCGACGCCTTCCACCTGCAGTAGGACTGGTATCTCTAGTACGAGAACATGGACATTTATCGGACTGATAGCACTTTAAAAGAAGTCAATATGTCAATGGATAAAGTACTTCCATGTCTGTGCTTTATTTGGAAACAAATTGACAACTGATCTTTTGACTATAGCGATTTATTATAAAATTATAAGAAGCCCCCTCCACGAGTTTGGCCGAGTTTTATTGTTACTACGTAAACTTATGAAAAAAAACGTTATTATGAAGAAGCGCAAAGAAGGTCAAGAATAGCACAGTGTAAGATGATGGCCATATATTTCTTCTAGAGTTCGAATGCCATACAGACATAAAATGCTATGGACTACGTCACAGGAAAATAGACCTTATGGATTTTTCGACCAGAGAAGATTAAGACCAGTCTACGCATACAATACATTACAATACAATATGCTTTATTGCATACAAACTATAAGTTTTTTTTAGCAAGTTTTAACAAATTCATGTCAAAAGACATATTTGTTTCCAAAGAGCCCCACATTATCACATCATTTTGTGATTGAGTGTGTTATTGTTATATTGAGGAAATACTAAGTTGCTTGTCAGTGTGATTGGTAATATACAGTGATTAAATGGTCGATATAACGTGTAATAGCGAGTGATTGAGAGGGGGAATGGTATGCTATATATAAGTTGCTATTAAGTCAGAGCGTGTTTTGTATTGTAAAGGAATTAAGGTTCTATGTCTGTATTATTTTTATGTAAATTATTGAATTGATTCTGAGTATTAAAGGATTTGAATTTGAATTTGAACAACCATATACTGTCCGGCATACATAAAATTCTTTACAGTTCACCAAATAGTCGTAAGAATGGCTATGACAAAGGACCAATTACACAGTTTTTGCATTTGATCGTAATACATGACGATTATTTTAAAAACATGCTAAGGCAGATTCCCTGTTTCGCAGTCTATTTTAGGGACATATGAGCCGAATTACGAGAACACCAACATTGTGGACTCTGCGTAAAGTATCGACCCGGATCAGCCTAAGCATGCCACGCAGGCTAACCCGGACAGACACTTTTAGCCTCCTATGGATTTTCTGTTTCAGGAATCATTACTCTATACCTCTATCTCCCTGAGACGGAATGTGTCGGTCCGGATTAGCCTGCGCGAACTGCACTGGCTGATCTGGGTCGATACCTTACGCAGATTACGAACGATTTTGAATAAAGGCATGTTTAGTAGTAGTTTTCTAGTATTTTGTATGTGTGTGGGTTGACCAAAACAATGTGTTATCAATGTGTTGTTTCAAAGGTCAATGTTTTTGAATGTTCGAGTAGATCTTCGGAACTAAATAACCTCTCTTTAACTCTGGCAGCGTAATTGTTATGCCAAAACAGACTTGCAAACAGATCCATTTTCGTTCGACGCCTTCCACCTGCAGTAGGACTGGTATCTCTAGTACGAGAACATGGACATTTATCGGACTGATAGCACTTTAAAAGAAGTCAATATGTCAATGGATAAAGTACTTCCATGTCTGTGCTTTATTTGGAAACAAATTGACAACTGACCTTTTGACTATAGCGATTTATTATAAATGTATAAGAATCCCCCTCCACGTTAAAATGGACTCGCGATATCTCGTTCATCTTATATCTCGAATATATCGTTTAACTAGAACCTATTTCTGAAGGGAGATTGTCTTTTAGGAAAAGCGAAGCAGAAGTTCTGATGGCTAAGTCTGTTCTGTTTTGTATTTGATTTTTTCAATGTCTTGCCTTATATGATAAAGACTTAAAAGAATAACTGAAGAACTAAGCTGACAATTCATAATTTAATTATTTATACATCAAGGAATTACTGGAACAAGTAGAACTCGAAGTACTTTATGGTTCCCTTTCAACTTCGAGTTATCGCGGATCCACTGTACTTACTTATTCAGTTTAAAGTTTTAAAGTTACATATTTTCCATCGGTTGCGAAACAAGCTTTAACGCTTTCCCTCATATAGACGTTTTCTGACTCCTCTGCAGCAGACGGCTTTTTGAAAAACATAGAAATTTCTCCTTTCGCCACAATGTTTTCCACTTTTAGTCATAGGTTATCCATTCAATTATAGAGATTTTCTGTTTTGACAAAATATTTTCAAAGTCGTCTGCTGCAGAGTTGTCGTATGAGGAAAAGGGTTAAACTTATTTACTTCACATCGATTGCAAAACAAGCTTCAATGAATACCGTTAGAGCCATCGCCTATGAATGTGTTGATCTGAAACGCGATACTCGACAGTACGATGATGATAACACGACAACGCGACAGTACGATGGTGAAAACGCGACAGTACGATGGTGAAAACACGATAATACGACAGTACGATGATAATAATGCGATATACTATCGTATTTTCACCATCGTACTGTCGCGTTTTCATCATCGTAATATCGTATTATCGTACTGTCGCGTTATCACCATCGTACCGTCGTGTTATCATCATCGTACCGTCAGGTTATCACCATCGTACCGTCGCGTTATCACCATCGTACCGTCGTGTTATCACCATCGTACCGTCGTGTTATCATCATCGTACCGTCGCGTTATCATCATCGTACCGTCGCGTTATCACCATCGTACCGTCGTGTTATCACCATCGTACCGTCGTGTCTTCACCATCGTACCGTCGCGTTATCACCATCGTACCGTCGTGTTGTCATCATCGTATTGTCGTACTATCGCCTTCCGGTGCGCATGTGCATGCTCAAAAATAGGAGATCTTCAAGTACAGCAGTACAAATGGACGAGTTTATACAAACTCCGTTTTCTAAGAACATTGCAAATATGTATACACATGTTTTTTTGGTTATTTTAAAAATGGACATAAGCGTGAAGCGACGATCCTTATCAGTATATTTGACATGGATCTTCTCTGTTCGCTATTTAGACCTGCAAGCATCATAGAAATCCCCGAGAAAGGCAAACTATACGAAGTGTTACATTTGAGGTAGTTCATTTATAAACAGCATATATATACGCTGTATATTTTAAGTTCTAAACTACTGATTTATGTAGCATCGATTGCGAAACAAGTTTTTATGTTGTATGAGCCATTCCACGAGAAAACTAACATTACGGACTCTGTGTAATGTATCGACCCAGATCAGCCTGTGCAGTCCGCGCAGGCTAATCCGGGCGGACACATTCCCTTTAAGGGTGATAGAGGTATAGATTGTATAAACTCGTCCATTTGTACTGCTGTACTTGAAGATCTTCTATTTTTGAGCATGCGCATGCGCACCGGAAGGCGATAGTACGACAGTGCGATGATGATAACACGACGGTACGATGGTGATAACGCGACGGTACGATGGTGATAACTCAACGGTACGATGGTGATAAAGCGACGGTACGATGGTGATGAAGCGACGGTACGATGGTGATAACGCGACTGTACGATGGTGATAACACGACAGTACGATGATGATTACACGACGGTACGATGGTGATAACGCGACAGTACGATGATGATAACACGACGGTACGATGGTGATGGCACGACGGTACGATGGTGATAACACGACGGTACGATGGTGATAACGCGACAGTACGATGATGATAACACGACGGTACGATGGTGATAACGCGACAGTACGATTATGATAACGCGACAGTGCGATGATGATAACGTGACAGTACGATGATGATAACGCGACAGTACGATATAACGATATTACGATGGTGAAAACGCGACAGTACGATGGTGAAAACACAATAGTATATCGCATTATTATCATCGTACTGTCGTATTAGCGTGTTTTTACCATCGTACTGTCGCGTTTTCACCGTCGTACTGTCGCGTTTTCACCATCGTACTGTCGCGTTGTCGTGTTATCATTATCGTACTGTCGAGTAGCGTTTCAGATCAACACATTCATAGGCGATGGCCCTAACGGTATTCCGTAGTATGCCATACTTCAAGCTTGTACTAAACGCTCGATGTTTGCTTCTAGGGGAGATAATCAAATTAAAACAGTTTTTTGTTGAATTGTACGGAGATTTTATCCTCTAATTGTCGCAAACGGTTTCTAGTTCTGTATATACACGGACATTGAACCTGAATATATAGTAGGGCCGAGGTACAATTCAACGTTACGACTTTATGTGATTCCAGTGAAGGTTCTAGCATGACGTAATTCTGCAAGCATAACTCTATCAGTGATGGTAGTCAGGTAGTCGGCTAGCTTGTATATATGAACACCAGTTTTAAATCCCAGAATCACCTGATCATACCTTTGGGGTTTTCCAGCACCCCCGGTATGACTGCTAATTAACCCTTTTACTAATATAGACGCTTTCTGTAGACGGCTTTTGCCACAATGTTTTCCACTTTAAGTCATAGGTTATCCATTAGATTATAGAGATTTTCTATTTTTTGACAACTTATCACGGTTCAAACTCGTCTGCTGCAGTATTGTCGTATGAGGGAAAGGGTTAAGGTTGAGGCAGACTTCGAAAGAGATTTTTTAAATATAAGCTGAATAACTTGTTTCACAACAGACGTAACAATCCCAGAACTGATTACAATTGAGTTTAAACCTAAAACGTAGGCGTACATGTTGTAGTGAAACTCTTGACCGGTCTGTGAGGATGCTTCTTCAGTGTTTTTGTGTCGTTTTTTGGTCCGTGCATTTTTAATATCGTTCTAATCAAGCCGACAGATCTTTGAACTTTCCAATCGTCCCACAGACAAAGCAGCGTCGGGTTTTATGCTTCAGTGCGTTATTCTGACGTAATTATGCAATCAGTCGGAAACAGTATTAATACATCATCGAGTTTTTTCGGAGAAAGATTGCAAATCCTCCCAGGACAACGACCGCAAGTAGTGTCCTGTTTTCCTATAGATGCAATGTGCTGTTGACTCAGATGTTCTTGAATTTGTATTCGTGGAACTATTTAGGGTCATTGTACTTGTCCGTCGTCGGCGTCTCCGAAAACGTTGTCCTTGAATTTGTATTCGTGGAACTATCTAGGGTCATTGTACTTGTCCATCGTCGGCGTCTCCGACAACGTTGTCCTTGAATTTATATTCTTGGAACTATCGAGGGTCATTGTACTTGTCCATCGTCTGCGTCTCCTACAAGGTTGTCCTTGAATTTGTATTCGTGGAACTATCTAGGGTCATTGTACTTGTCCATCGTCGGCGTCTTCGATAACGTTGTCCTCGAATTTATATTCTTGGAACTATCGAGGGTCATTGTACTTGTCCGTCGTCGGCGTTTCCTGTAAGGTCCTGTGATATAATTGACTCTTCTTAATAAGATATTAGTATATGTATTGAGGATTTTTTCTTATGATCTATCTTGAATGCAAAACATTTGACTTTTTGTATGTTTCATGTTTATTGTAATTGATCGTACATTTATGTATTGTATATATTTCTAGGATGTGTTGTTAGACTATAAACTATGTAGTTGACGTCAATAACATATTGTCATTGTGTTAACAATTTATAATATATTTACTTACTTTACTTACTTACTTATATAAGTTCGTAATTTAACAATAACATGGAGATACTAAATATTCTGATCGGACGTTCAATTATCTGAACAAATTTTCAAAATTAATAAACTGCAGTATGTGTATAACCTTTCATGTATTTTCACTTCTTATTTGATTGTTCAATTAGTATGCGTGTGCACAGGCACAGGCTTATCTGAGTCCTCACTATTCGTAAATGTTATAAGACCCCCAAATAGCACTACGCGGATGATTGAACATACACTCAAGAAATAAAAGATATTTATTCTGTTGCAAGTTTTCCTTTTTGTTTATTTCTCTTCGTCATATCAACCTTTTATCTAACAGATGACATAGGCAATCCCTCCTACTTTAAGTCAAATCGAGGTTAAAATATTAGAAAGAAACGTTATAGCGCTTTCCGTTTTTTTCCGGATAGCAAATCGAGGGCTTGGCGTGAAACGGTTGTAACTTAAAACCTATTTTGAAAACCCCGGTTTAGGGGCATTTTGACCCCTTTGTAAACAATGCAAATTTAGGTGCCATTGCTCAGAACGAGCAATGGCACCTAAATTTACATTGTTTACCAAGAAAAATGATTTAACGCTTATAAAAGACTTTATGGCAAGGTGATTAACCTTGGTAAAAAAATACCAATTTTAGTTACAACCGTTTCACGCCAAGCCCTCGAAATACGACTGACGTGCTGGTGTCAAGATAAATGGACTAGTAGTACGTGTAACTTACCGAGGAAAAGCCGTGATGAAACTGAAAATGTGTTAACACCCGCGTAAAAACACCAAACAATCAATCGCTACTCTTAGCAAAGACTGCGCATTGAAAACCTTGTCAAAATCATGGATGATGATTGGATTCGTAAGAATTTAGTGGGATAAGGGATAAAAGAGCCGTCCCGAGAGAAAACCAACAGTGTGGACTCTGCGTAAAGTATCGACCCTGATCAGCCTGCGCAGTCCGCCCATAATAACCCGGACAGACTCTTTTGACTTCCTGTGGATTTTATGTTTCAGGAATCGTTACCCTACATGTATACCTCTATCGCCCTGAGACGGAATGTGTCGGCCCGGATCAGTATGCACGGACTGTGAAGGCTGATCTGGGTCGATACATTACGCAGAGGCCGTAAAGTTGGTTTTCTCGCGACGGCTCAAATGTCTTGGTACAGGTGAAATAAGATAACAATTGTTTATTTATGTGACCTGTGTCAATTTACATACATGAATTACACATTTTATACAAGTTTACCACACCCGGCGACCCACAGGGCCTATCAGTCACCATATACAACATATTTTCGCATAAACTCACATGGAATTAATTATTTACATTTTTTTACAATACCACTCTGATAAAATGAAATTTGGAATCAGAGTGTGGAATGAGACATCGCACCTATGTAATGTTTATTTTCACACAGTATATCCAATCCGGTACTAAACCACGATCTTCATTTTCAAGGCGTAATGTATCAAGGTAGTTTTTTACCGGGGTATATAGGGATTATTCCCAAGGTAATAACTGGCCTCCTCCTTAAATAGCTCTTGGCTCATTTACTGGAATGAGTATTGATCAGAAATGCCAGCTTATTAATTAAATAGAGTCAATTAACGGATCTAAGAATATATCATTGCGAATACCTATATAAAAATTACATTTTATCAGAAATGTTTATAAGTGGTGTATACTTTATAATTCTGGAGTATTCACTCGTATGTTGAATTAAATATAATATATACAATCAAGAAATTTCATATTTTGTCATAATGTTTTCAAAAGTCATCCGCTAATCAATTAATTCAATATCAAATATTTTATTTTTTAAGATATATATGTGATAATAAAAAAGGTGTTCATTTCCTACACGTGTTATTACAGGTATAAGACAGAGGTGTTAATTAATCATTGGTTGTCAAAGTGAGACTAATATTTGGACCCAAATATCTAAAAGTTGTTAAGGTCTTAACACTGCAATACAATTCAATAACAATCGAACAAAGACATGTATGTAAACACATTATAATGGAAATATAAAACATGTAATATTACATCATAGTAATGCTATTATCTAATTGCTTTAACAAAGACTCTGGATTAACACCCTTTTAACTCTTTCCGATCTGCACGCACGTTTAGACGCATTTGCTTCAGACGATTTTTCAAAACATTGCCACAAAAGGAGAAATTGCTCATAATGAGCAATTTCCCACAATGTTTTCAATTTGATACCTGTATTTATAGAGATTTGTTTTATTGTTGCCTGGATATTTTCAAAGTCGTTTGCTGCAGATTTGTGGTTATTTGGAAAAGGTTAATGGTCACACTCAAAGTTCCAATATAACTTATCTTTAATCCATTGTCCATATACATACGCATTTCGCCGCTTCTGCAGCAGTCGGATATTGAAGGCAATGCGTTGAAAACAGTGTTGCAGAGATATAGGGTCGGTCTCTCGTACCAAACGTCTGAGGTCCGATTACCGCAGTTTCAAGCTTTGCACATTTTCCTCACAAACGGTCCGAGTGGTAGCTAGGTCTGAATGAAACAGATGTGGAGATGGTTAAATATAATTGATTAATTTTACGCCGCATTCCAAAATGTGTACAGTTATATCACGGCGATTCCTGAGTAAGTTATCTGTACTACTGGTCCATTTATCCTGACAACAGCAAGTCCGTCGTAATGCTAACCCCGCAACCCTGAGCGCCAAGGAGGGCAGCCATTACTACCATGTTTAAATTATTTGCGATGTCCCGGCCGGAGATCGAACCCGTGATCACCCGCTCCCGAGATGGACGCTAAACAACTACAGCACCGACGCGGTCTAATTGACTGTGTTAGAATTTAGTGGGATAAGGGATAAATGAGCCGTTCCACGAGAAAACCAACAGTGTGGACTCTGCGAAAAGTATCGACCCTGATCAGCCTAAGCATGCCGCGCTGGCTTACCCGGATAGACACTTTTCGCCTACTGTGGATTTTCTGTTTCAGGAATCACTACTCTATCTACCCCCCTTAGACGAAATGTATCGGCCGGATCAGTCTGCGCGGACAGCGCAGGCTGATCTGGTCGATATATTACGCAGATGTCTATCGCCGCAGAAAACCAACAGTGTGGACTCTGCGTAAAGTATCGACCCTGATCAGCCTGCGCAGTCCGTCCATGCTAGCCGGGACAGTTGTTTTTTCCATTAGAGGATAGGTGTATGGACCAGCTGTGTTCAGGTATTGCGACATCATTAAACTGTAGCAACCATCATCCTGTCAATCGGAGCTCTTCGATTAACCCTTTTCCATACAAATCTGAAGCAGACAATTTTGAAAACATCTTGTCAAAACTTTGAACATTCTTTGTAAGTAAAATATTTTAATAATTATTGAATCATGTTGAAAATAGTGTGGCAATATAAGAACATGTTTTCAAAAGTCGTCTGCTGTAGATGCGTCAACATGCGTCAGCAAGTGGGAAGGGCAAAACCCGTTCAGACCTCGACCGTCTTTCGAGAGATTTCGATGCCAACGCCAAACACTAGACATCTTTATGTCATAAATACAACGGATTATAACCTTTTTCCCCAAATGTAGACGCATTTGGACGTCTCTAAAGCGTACGACTTTTGAAAACATTGAGAAAAGACGAAAGATTTCTCAAAGTGAGTAATTAATCATTTTGCCACAATCTTTTCAACGTTATTCAATAATTTTGCTTTCATCTATATAGGTTCTCCATATTTTTGCCTTGATGTTCTCAAAGTCGTTTTATGTGGGAAATATTAAAACCCTCAAAACAGCGAAGACTTTATTCTATCTGACACGTTATCACCAACAAGAATCTATCTTGTTTGAAGACAGCATTATTTGACGCGGTGATACATCGGTCAAAATCTATCACCAATTCAACATGTTTATGGCATTCCGTCTAGACACAATTCACTGTTTGCATCTTCCAATTTCCCCCCAATCAAAAAGAATATTGCTATTACACGGTACCCATGTGATTGGTTTCATTGATTTGCTGATTGCGAAAACTTTTTGTATCACATAAAAAACGGAACAGCTAGTATGAAAGATGAAAACTCAACTAAGCGCAAACAGGCGCCTCATTGTCTGGCCAAACGACACGTTTCTCTCGATTTCTATGCAAAACTAATTAAAAGCTTTAAGTCCATCTTGAAATTTGTATTTTACATGTTTTAGATGAAAAGAAAATGAAGATTTTTAATGCCGTATTAGAGAAACGATAAAAGGCGAACATGCATTTTAGGAACTTTATTTTTTCGTTGACGTAGTTTAAATAACATTAAAATAATTCACCCCTATAATGCTTCGTTCGTGCAATGGATTTTATAAAAAATGTTTTTGATTTAAATGATTTAAACCCTTTTCCCACTTACGACAAATGCGCAGCGGACTTTGAACTAATCTACGACTTTGAACATATATACGACTAGAAGCATACTTGCTGTGTTCAAAATGTTGGTGAAAAAGGAGAAATTGTCAAAGATCATCTGTCGGTGTGGGGGCGTCAACACGCATGTGGGAAAGTGTTAATATGTTTCTACACTTTTAAAGAGAAGGCCATTTTTGTTACATATTGGTGAATGAGCAGCAAAGAGTGTAGAGTTCGGTCAGACTGCACGAACGTTCTGGCTTGTCGATGTAAAGCGTTGGGAGTGTTGTTTTATGACATGAGCCACGCTTATGCCAGATGAAAGAAATTAATTTTCCATAGGCTACCCAACAATCCAAGCAGCCAATTTAAGAGACTTATTGTCAATTGAAGTTCATTCTTAAAATTTACATAAAAGAACCAAAAGAGTGCCTCACAGCTTGATCTCCGTTTTCTTTTTGCAATGAATTTCACTTTCAATTTTTAAGAAATCACATTGTTCTGGAAATTGCTCTTAAGTTGTCAATATAGCTAACAGCTAGAACACTATTTTTGTTTCAAATCAGTCAGAGTTAATTCGACGTTATAAAAAACACTTTCAACTTTCAACAAAAGCATTAATGACTAATGAAAGAAAACTTCAGCCTTATATACTCGTTTTAAATTCCTGGACAAAATAATCTGCCCGGCAGGGTCGATCAGAATTACTTCCCTTTGACCTTAAGCATTTGTGAAGCCATGTCACATGTATCATTTAATATCAACCGATTACACATCGAGGGCTTGGCGTGAAACAGTTGTAACTTTAAAACCTATTTTGAAAACCCTGGTTTAGGGGCAATTTTGACCCTTTTGTAAACAATGCAAATTTAGTAGGTGCCATTGCTCAGAACGAGCAATGGCACCTACATTTCCATTGTTTACCAAGAAAACAGATTTAACGCTTATAAAGACTTTATGGCGAGGTGATTAACCTTGGTAAAAAATTATCAATTTTAGTTACAACCGTTTCACGCCAAGCCCTCGACATATTAAATTACATATTTCTCTGACATATAACATGTTTCTCTGACATATATAACATATTTCTCTGACATATTACATATTCCTCTTACATACTACACATGTCTCTATATTTTATCCTTTTCAGAGGAGGCGACAACTAGGTTTGGTACCGTCCGCAGCTTGTGTGGTTTGTACCCTGTATTGTGTTGTAATTCACGAACTTATTGTTTGGAACTATCAACTGGAAACAGACACAGATCTTGACACATACAAAGACCCCCCGCCTGACAGTATCAAATACAGGCGCGAGTCTAGTTTATCGTGAAAACAAAAGAAAGACGATATTTGATTGTTTTTTGTCCTTTGACAGTGGATATAATTCAACACAGAATTTGAAGTTGAATTAAAAAGCATTTGTTATTTTGTAATTTTGCAAATTAAATTAAGGTCTTCCTTCCATGTGGGCGGACAATTAAGACTCAGAATGGCTTGAGTATATATTTAAAAAACCAAAGAGCGATTTAAACAAACCTTACCGTTGGACAGCCGATATTGGAACTTTGCGACCAGTGACGACTCAGATCAGTTTATGTTTCGTTACCAACTTACAAACACGTTGTTGGAATCGCCCGAAGAGCTGCGATATTCATAGAAAAACATACACCATCATGATACTAGAATGGTTACCTTCCCTGATATCATGCTATCGCATATGAGCCGTTCTACGAGAAAACCAACATTGTGGACTCTGCGTAAAGTATCGAACCGGATCAGCCTAAGCATGCCGCGCAGGCTAACCCGAACAGACACTTTTCGCCTCCTCTGGATTTTCTGTTTCAGGAATCATTACTCTATACATGTAAACTCTGAAATCGCAAACACACACTGAGCTTACTCTACCCTATATACCTTGCACAACCTACGGCAAAAATACATCATGCATGTTTGGAATGAATTACCATTGGAAATTCGCAATATCAGCAACAATAAATTGTTTAAAGTGAAATATCACTTACTACAAGAAAAATAAGACCCTATACCAATAACAACTTAATTCAATAACATGCTGAATGGCAATGTTTATAAATATTTGCTTAAAAGCAAACATACATTGTTTCATGTAAAAAGTGTCTGACTTTTGTTTACAAAAACATTTTGTAATTTTTGGTAGAGTTGCGCATGCGCAGACGATACCATTGTTACAAGTTGGATTTTGAAGTCACGTGATGTAAATGCCCCAGAACACATACACAAATAGAGCAAACAAATCAGACTGAATTACAAATGCAAACATAAGCAAAAGTAAAATAAGTAAAATAAATTCACTTATTCTAGGTATCCAAATAAAATTACAAAGTCTCTTAAAGGCGTATGCTACAGTTATTTATCAAAAAATTTCCCAATCATAGAATTTCTTTTTTCTTTGTATTTTGTTAGTTCATACAATAACTAGTTGAAATAAGAAAAAAAAATAATATGTTATAGATTTAAAAAAAAAATATTCGTCTGTCAATGACATGACCAATTTCATCAATGGCACGAATATAGGCATTTTGGCCGAAAACCTAAAACACACACACAAACAAAATGAAAACTACAAATCATATTAAAGTTCATATATAACTTAACATATAGAATTTAAATCAATATGAAAAGAGAATTTTTGAGAAAAATATGGAAAAAAATATATTAAGCTGTTTTTCAAGGTCGAAATGGTGTCACATTTTACCCCTGAAAAAGTTAAAATCATACAATTTTTTAAGAAATTTTCTATTCTACATAATAGAATGTTCTGTAACTATCCATAAACACTGAACATGGTTTACTTTAATAAAAAATGCAAAAAAAAGATAGGTCTCCGTACTCCTTTTCTGGTAAATCGACTTTTTCCTTGAAGCACGGCCTGTTTTTTAAGCAAAACTGCTGTATTTCTAAGAAAACGCAAGAAAAAGCAAGGAAAAAGTCCCTTTACTCTAAAAGGAGTACGGTGACCTATATTTTTTGTTGCATTTTTTATTAAAGTGAACGATGTTTAGTGTTAATCTATAATTACAGAAAATTCTATTATGTAGAATAGAACATTTCTATGATTTTAACTTTTTCGGATGTAAAATGTGACACCATTTCGACCTTGAAAAACAGCTCAATATTTTCTTTTTCCTTTTTTTCTCAAAAAACCCTTTTTCATATTGATTAACATTCTATATATAAAGTTATTTATCTACTTTAATATGATTTGTAGTTTTCATTTTATTTTTTTTGTGTGTTTTAGGTTTTCGGCCAAAATGCCTTTATTTGTGCCTTTGATGAAATTGGTCATGTCATTGAAAGGCCAATATATTTTTTTTAGATCGATTATTAATTTCTTTTCTTTCTTATATCAATCAGTTATTGTATGTACTAATACAATACAAAGAATAAACAAATTCTATGATTGGGACATTTTTGGTGAAAAAACTGTGGCATACGCCTTTAATGTGTAAACATCATATTTAAGTGTACACGATTATTTAGATATCACTACGCCAATATAGCACGTCACCGCGCAATTACCCTTTGTAAGTTGTAACCCTTTCTTCACTCTCGGCAGAGATGTAAACATCCACTCGCCCGCTAGCATAAGCGATTGGAATAAAGGATCGGGCTAGTACGAAATTCTAGGCGCTAGTCCATACATATTCGTTCATGTCCTTATTCATAATGATCGTATGCATTGCTTAGCCTTTTCTTTCTCTTTCTCTCAGTCCATCTATTCCTTCGACAAAGTTGCGTATAGAACATGTGCTCGTTTCTAGTAACGAAGCCCATCAAAGTCGTTTTAGTTATGCATTCGTTTTCAATAGGTAATTTTCCTTTCACATATATACCACAAGCAGGTTTCCGCAAAAACATGAGTTCAATCGACAAAAAGTCAACGATTAACGATGATTTTTGCATTTTGGATAGGTGCATTCGACAAGGTCCGCGTCTAAATTCCCGACTTCTAAGAAAGAGATTTCATCAAATCATTTGAGCGCTTTAAATTACGACGATTGCGAGTTCTAATTAAACGCTTGTTTATTGGAAGCCGCCAGGAGGCGGCTTCCTGTAGTGATGTTTTTAATTTTCGGTCAAGGAGAATATTTAGACCTGCCAGCGTGACCACATATCTTGATTTCTCTTTGTCCTTTCTAAGTACATTAATTTAAGGTTATGACTTTTAAAACATCCCTTTTACACTCTATATACATGTGTGAGTTTTACAAATTAGAAACAAAAGACAAAGGCCAGTATATTAATTGAATGTATGTACATTTTTATTTAAGCGAAATTCATACTGTATCTACTCTAGACAGTAAAATAGAGAACCCTTCTATTGAATTTGTAAATGTAGTCTGGTTCCTTAAAAGTACATGCTATGATATATTACGCAGTAATTAGACGAAGAAGCCTCGTCCCGTATTCACTAAACTTTTCAATTTGGGTATTTATCTAAATTTAAATCTTAATATTTAGTCCACGTTTTAGATTTAATCCGTATTCACCAACGCGTTTTAAACCGATCTCAATTTGGTCTAGTGTGTAAATGTCGTAAGCGGCCACGCAGCGACTCTAGTTCCCGAATCAAGTTAAGAGCTAAAATAAAAGACAGTACCATTCATCTATAGTCTATTTATAGATTTTCATTTTTATCGCAATTTCACATACATTTTTCATTTGCTTTGCTTTTAATAATCTGACTTTCATGTTCAGTACATACTGGATTCAAAGTTAACTTTGAGTACAATTGTCATCGCAAAATGCAGACATGAAAAGATTTAAACCACAGAAACATCTGTTTCAAGATCAATTTCGTTCTTTTTCGCTGTCGCAGTTCCACATTTCATGAATATCGCGGTAAACACGATATCGGTGTATTTTGCCTAGCCAACAACATGTTTTATCACGGATGCGATGTGAACATCCAGAATACTCAAATGAAATGAAATCTGCTCGTTCTTATAAACAAAGTGTGAACGGATTAACTGAACTGTATTTAACTTATCACTGTAAATGTATACAGCATTTCAACTCTTATATCAACTGGTAAATTTACAGTTTGAGAAATAAATTCAAGTAAATTTTCAAGCACTGGTTTAACGTTTTCAAAAAAATTGTATCTAGTTCCTATGTTAAGCCTTTCCCTTATACGTAGCACATTAAGTAAAAATTGGAACATCTTGCTAAATGAAGTTATAATTTATGGACATAAAGTAGAAAACATTGTAGCAAAAGGATAAATTCCTCGTGATCAATTTCTCTTTTTGTCACAATGTCTTCAAAAGTCGCTGCAGCTATTGTCAGTCTTTCGGATTACGTGTACATAGAAATACGTTTATAGCTTGATTTTCTGAATGCTAATCACGACACACGAGTTCACATCAGTTTCGTCAACTCGAGATTGTGCGTTTGTAATCTGACAGCTTTGATTTTCAATTGCTCAATTTGCCACGATAATTTCTACTCTTTTCAATTATCTTACTATCATTTATAGAGATTTTCTATGTTTTGTACTTGATGATTTTAAAGTCTGTCAGAGTAAACATCATTGAAATCATTGTGGCAAAAGGAGAAATTGCATTTGCAACAATGATTCAACACTTTTCAATTATCATACGATCATTTATATAGATTTTTTTTTACTTGATAATTTCAAGTCGTCTACTGCAGATTTGTTTTATGTGGGAAACCCTTATCCATTATCATAACTTACCGATACAAACGAAAAACAGATTTTCTGTGTGTCAGCATTATTTGATAAAACATTATCATAACAGGGCGTGTGTTCAATACACATAGCTGATTGTTTTTGGTACTAATTTAAATTTATCATTTACCTCTTGTCCAGGCACAAACTGATCTGAATCATCATAGAACGCAAAGCTAGAAATGACGGATTTCGTGAAAAGTGACATTTTTCTATCTACAAGTTTATAGTTGTCGGTGAATGCTCGCCTCTCCATATTCCTGTAAATATTAGAAATACATCATGTCTTCATGTGTCGATTTTTAATGCAAAAGTTGTCAAACCGTTGTTATTTATATCTTTTCTGACGATCCTAGTTTAAATGTTTAATCTAAAATGACATTATTACCATAACGCATTGCAAACTCTTGGCAGATATTGCATTTAGGTTCCATATAAAGTAGTTCATCTTGTTCTAATTTATTCTCTTATCATGAGTTATGCTCCTATGACAACCATACACATGGTCCCAATAGCCTAGTATCTTAAGGCATCCGTTTCTGGAAAAGGTGATTGAAGGTTCGAATCCCAGTGGCGAGATTATGGTCCGTTTTGATATGACCGGTTGGTGAGTCGCCAACAAGTAAATTCTTTCACTGCCGAATTTCTCAAAGTCGACTCTTCCATGTTGAAAATTGGGCCTCTCCATCTCTCGTCCAGCAGGAAATTTGGTGAAATTTTAATGTCTTTGTGTCAAACAATGCATATTTCAGGAGATACATCTCGTTACGAGCTGTCTCACCTGAAAATGCATTGTTTGCAAAATGCTTTTAATTGCCTTTGGCAGGGAAAGGGTTAAACAGTGATACCGTCGCTCGGCATTACTGCCTTGTGCCTGACAAAAGGTGTCGTACACCGATAGCTAAATCAGTAGCGATGCGGGCTGTCAGTCCAGGGTTTGTTAGTTCGAACCCTATCCGGCCAACATTCTGTCCGACGTTTGACATACGTCACTGTGACAAGCGTCATTCATCTTACACCAACGGGTTAACAATCTATTTTGAAAAGCATCTTTGGAAGACTGCTGTGTGGGGTACCGGTGTGGGAAAGCCAGGAAACACACGATAATGTGTACTTTATTTACTGGCCGTCGTGATATGACAGAAATAGTGTTGAAAACGGTGTTAAACCCAAATCATTCTCTAAATCAACTGACAAAAGGTAAATTCGATAACTAAACGTGCTAAGGAGTCTCATCAGTCAGACACGACTGGCCATTTTTATAAGAAATGAAACTGGAAAAATCCATGGGGGCCGCCATTTTGGATATGTATAAAAAGCAACCGTAAAACACAGATTGATAATTATTGTCGTCTTTTTAATCATTTTTTTTTAAATCGGAATTTTGGGTATGTATAAAATGAGCAGAAAAACACGGATTGAAAATTATTGTCGTCTTTTTAATCTTTTTTTTTTTAAATTCGATATTTAAGATCATTAAAGTGCTGTGTTATGTGGGATTAACATTTGTACGAAAAGTTAAAAATAAATGGAAATCTGTAAGAAATATGTTTTCCCGTTCGTCAAAAAAAAACCCGACAGCATTAGCCTTCTACGCCCGAAACTAAATTTTGACTGTATCGTAGCCAAAGAAGGACGTGACGTCATTTCCGTTACACTTCATCTTGGCGTCACGTCAATGGAGCGACGTCGTTTCCCGCAAAAAAAGTGGTATCAACATGAAAGACCCCAAATTCCTATACATGAGCTATTGACTCACTCATTCAAAGTATAATTATTTATCAAACATTGTGGCAAATGGATAACTTTCTCATAAGGAGCAATTGTTCTTTTGGTGACAATCTTTTCCTAAATCGTCCGTTGCATAGCCTCAGAAACCGTCTCTAATAGGGAAAGTGTTTAGCAGAAATGTGACCCCTTACATAATTTGTTCCAGTCATATTGACTGGTTGAAAAAGGCAGTCGCCAGGTGGCATCAGAAAAGGGCTGATCTATTTGCTTCTTTACCTTAATGCAGGTGATCGATTAAGGATCAGCTTGGCCCTCATGTTTTAACCTCGTTCATTATAAATGTATTCCTTGATTTTCTTGAAGTCTTTACTTTATAATTTTCTGTTCGTAATAATAGACGACAGCAATACGAATTCCAAATATGTTTTGATAATGTAAGAAACATGACATTAACATTATTATTGTCTAGACAATTCCTTATAAATTCTTTTTTTATGGCCAATGTATGCTCTTTAATTTTTGTTTATAATCATCTTGCGTTTTTTCGTAAATAGGTAGCACCTATAGATATATTAAATAAGTACTGTACATAGGGTAGTGATGAAAACTGTAGGTAAATATATGTCTGCGTATCTGTTCACTAGCTAAACTCTCAGAAGCTTCGCAACCAACGTTTCTTTTTTCATAATTGAAGACTACTGTAGAATCAGATCGTGCTGTAAACATGTACACGTTTTACAGGAGTGCAGTCTATATGTGTTTCGTATAGCGTTGTCGTTGTTCACGTACGCCCTTAACCCTTTCCCTCATACGGCAATTCTGCAGCAGACGACTTTGAACGTATTTTGTCAAAAAATAGTAAAAACTCCATAATTGAATGGATAACCTATGACAAAAAGTGTAAAACATTGTGTCAAAAGGAGAAATTGCACGTTTTGTGCAATTTATTCTTTTGTCACTATGTTTTCAAAAAGCCGTCTGCTGCAGAGGCGTCAGAAAGCGTCTATATGAGGGAAAGGGTTAACCCTAACTACATATCGGCGCATTTTGACGCATTTGCAGCAGACAACTTTTGGAAACATTGTGGAAAAATGTGGCACACTATTTTCCGTTCCAGTCAATAATATACTTTAATTAATAGAGATTTTGCATTTGTTCACTAGAAGTTTTCAAAGTCGTCTTCGCAAATTTTTGTTATATTTAGGAAAGGATTAAAAAGCACCAGTTGTAGGGCTATAACCACAAACCCTGAATGCCAAGAAGGAAATATATTTTTACTACAACTTTAAATGCTTTGGTATTACCCGACCGGGATTCAAACCCTGGTCTTCCGCTCCCGTACACACTCTAACCACTACACCAATAGCTTGCCTTGTGTTTTACGCCGCTTTCAACAATTGTTCAGTTATATCACGGTCTCTCCTAGGTAAGTTACCAGTACTACTGGTCCATTTATCCTGACACCAGCCAGTCAGTCGTAATGTTAATCCTGCAACCCTAGGCGTCAAGAAAGGCGGCCATTTTTTTCTACAACGTTTAAAGTCTTTGGTAAGACCCGATCGGGAGTCGAACTCGCGACCTCCCGCACCCAAGGCGGACGCTCTACCACTACACGACCAAGTCGGTCCAATACACCAAAGTAACCCGTTAATAATAGACCGCTACTCCAGTGAACTACATTTGTACATAGAACAATGTATGCACTCACATGCTAATGAAGGGTGCACGAGGTCGCGATTTCGAACCCCGGTCGGATCTTGCCAACATAAATAAATATTACAAGCGATATTACTGGGTTTGGCTCATTGGCGCTCAAGTGTGTGGGTTTAACATAACGACAGTCGTACTGAAAGTAAGGTAAGACTCGCTGGTGTTTGGATAAATGGACCTGTAGTACTGGTATATTGCCAGGGAAACACCGTGATATAACTGAACAAATTGTGGAAAGTGGCATAACACAAAATTTAAACAAACAAACAAGCAAGCAAACAAACAAACATGATACTGTATCAAAATATACAGTGTTTTGTCAGATGTTTCATTATTCCCTATGTGATTAACCCTTTCCCACGTCTCTGCGGCAGACTACTTTTGAAAACATTAAGACAAAAGGAGAAATTCCTCATGATGAGCAATTTCACCTTTTGCCACAATGTTTTCCACTTATTCTATAGTTAAATTTTTTATTTTTCGTTTTATTGTTGTTTTTTACGCCGACTTCATCATTATTTAGTTGTCGAGTCCCGGTAGCTCAGTCGGTAACGACGCGGGCTGTCAATCCAGGGGTTGTGAGTTCGAATCCCGGCTCGGCCAACTTTCTTTCCGACGTTTGACAAAAGTCATTGCGACATGCCTCATTCAAAGGGCTAAGTCTATGTGGAAAAGCAGCCAGTTGCTTGGGAAGATTATTGTGTGGAGTACTGGTGTGCGAAAACCAGGAAATATATGAGTAGGTGAACTGGCCGCCGCGATATGACTGAGCAATTGTTAAAGACGGCGTTAAACCCCAATCAATCAATCATTATTTAGTTATACCACAACGAGAGTTCAATTTTTCGCGATCCCTGGATAAACAGACCAGTACTAGGCTAGGTAAATTGCCTTGTCCAAGGATACTCATCAATGACCGCACAGGACGCTCAGTTCAAATTCCGCACGCTTACAAAACGGCATCAGTCAGATTCCTTAAATGTTGATGAAAGTATTTTCATGCCGTAATAATGACGAGTATATCTTACATACATGTTCACAAAGGTCAAAATCAGTTTAATAGTGTAATATACTAAAGGTGATCTGTTTGTTTTTTACCACTGTGCTACGGCGTCATTCTCGGTTACAAACGTCATTCACCTCGCTTTGCATGTTAATTGGTATACTTTCTCAATCAAACTCGATGGCTAGACAGACAGCTTCAGTCTCTCCGGAGTTATGTGAGCATGTTAGATGAGCCGAGATTAACCCTCCCCTACATGCAGACGCATCCGCCGCATACGACTTTTGAAAGCACTGTGGCACCCGGAGAAATTACTCAAAATGAACAAGTTCTCCTTTTGCTACAACGCTTTCAACTCTATTTAGTAATTATACTCCTTCATTTCTAGAAATTTTGAACATCTTTGTCTAACTGCGTTCGATTTCATCTGCTATAGATTTCTCGTAAACGAAGAAGTTTTGTCTGTGTTAATTACACGCCCCTGTACGAACATATTTTATGAGTCTCTTGTTGTGAGAAGGGTTTTCTAGTTCAGCACACTGATTGGACTTATTTTCATGTCTGCCATAAATACCGTTTTACAGCTGTAGGTTCTAGACAATACGACATCTTAAGCCCCAGTAACACATAAAGTTATATACCAATAACTCAAGCTGTCAAACAAAAACGAAACTTGCGACAACCTAAGACAACACAGAGCAGCCCTATTATAAAAAAGTCGAGATCAATTTTATTTTACACTTGTTTGTACCAACTGGTCAACAAGTATTGGCCGACAGTCAGCAACCGATATCAATTAACCCTTTCCCTCATATAGACGCTTTCTGACGCCTCTGCAGCAGACGGCTTTTTGAAAACATAGTGACAAAAGAAGAAATTGCACAAAACGTGCAATTTCTCCTTTTGCCACAATGTTTTCCTCTTTTTGTCATAGGTTGTCCATTCAATTATGGAGATTTTCTATGTGTTGACAAAATACGTTCAAAGTCGTCTGCTGCAAAATTGTCGCATGAGGGAAAGGGTTAAATCGTCTGAAGCAGATAAGCGACTTGCCTTTGACTATTTGACCAAGATTAAACCTTTCTCACATACAACAAATCTGCAGCAGACACATTTGGAAACATTATTTCAAAGGTGGCTACAATAATTACAAAGTCGTCGGCTTCAGGGGCACCAGAAAGCGTCTGTATGTGGGAAAAGGGATAAATACTGATTGTCGGTCGGAATAAGGAGATTTATTTTGTAAACAACGCAAGAAGGACCACCGGTGATAAGCTTTAAATTCGTTGAAACGCAGCCAGTGATCGATCGCTGTTGATTGTTGCCGGTTGGAGACGTTCAGTTGCCCCGAGTTCAATGACGGAAAATGGCTGCAAGATTTCGAATAATGATTTGAAAACAACTGCACCAAGTCCCCGATGGAATAAAAAGTTTACCAAGAGCCCTTTCCGCGAATATTTTGGTACACAAATGAATTCCTTCGCAACATTGATATCCTCTCTGCCAACCAAAATGGTCCTAAAAAAATATATGATTAGCGATCAACGACAACCAGTAAACTTTTATATCCGTCTACGACGCTTTATTAATCCCTGGTTGTCAAAGGAAGTGGGTTGGTTGTAAGCATAGTGTAACTATGGATTTAGATAACTCGTGTCATCTAAACCGTTGAACCTTGGTATTTACAATTAGGAAACGTTGCACCTTGGTATTTACAATTAGGAAACGCTGCACCTTGGTATTTACAATTAGGAAACGTTGCACCTTGGTATTTACAATTAGGAAACGCTGCACCTTGGTATTTACAATTAGGAAACGTTGCACCTTGGTATTTACAATTAGGAAACGTTGCACCTTGGTATTTACAATTAGGAAACGTTGCGCCTTGGTATTTACAATTAGGAAACGTTGCGCCTTGGTATTTACAATTAGGAAACGTTGCACCTTGGTATTTACAATTAGGAAACATTCATGGGTATCCAAGACTGGGTCCAATTCCACCAGCCTAACTTAGAGCTAAGTATTTCATCATTTGTGTTTACCTAATAAAAATGCAAAAATATTTAATTTCTAGTCAGCTAGGTAACTATTTATGTCAACTTGGTTATTTACCTTAATACATTCCACCATTCATGTTTTACAAAATATTAGGTATACACAACAGATGAAATAAGCTTTTAAGTATTTTTAAAAGTATTACTTTGCGCTATGTTAGTTTGGTGTAATTGGACCCTGAATGTATTTGTATCTTCTCTAACAGACGATATAAGAAACCGTGCGGTAAACGATCAGCAAACTCACCTTAAACCTGATATGATTGATTGATTGTATTGTCGTTTACGCCGCTTTCAACATTAATCTGATATGATTGATTGATTGTTTTGCATTTTACGCAGCTTTCTACAATTACCTGATATGATCATTTAGCCACGGGAAAGATACAAGTTGGCATTTCTGAACAATGAATGTTCAGATCATCGTGTCCATTTGCCCAGTCTTATCAGAATATACACAAGTTGACAGAACATTCTTATAAGAGTGTGTAAGTAATATGAGAACAGTGTAGCTCTTGATCAGACTGTGCGATTGCACATGCTGATCTGGATTTATTCCCTGTGACAGTTTCACTATAGACGAGTCTAAGGTAAGTATTTGTCAAGCGGTAGGTATTCTATAATCATGAAAGTCCCTTGTTTCTTGATAACAAACACTAAACACAGTTCCCTGATACAGGCGGCTTTAGAAGTGTATGTTTAAGACATTTTAGAGTTTTTTATCAAGAAACAAGGGACTTTTATGATTATAAAATACCTACCGCTTGACAAACACTTGCCTTAGACTCGTCTATTGGGAAACTGTCACAGGGAATACGAAAAATGGAGTCTGGCAAACGGAACGGGAAGCATTACTTTTATAGAGTTAGAAACATTGTTTATAAAGGAGAACATTAGAGAAGATTTTCCTTTTTCCAAAATATTTATAAAGTGCCGTGTATACCGTCAGACATCAAACAGATTATGTTGCATCAGGGAAAAAGACGACAATCATTCTCGGCATAAGGTTCACACCATCACAAAATCTGCAGAAGACGACTTTGAAAAGATCGAGATGGAATTTTGCTTGGAAAATCTATTTAAAGGAAAATATAGTTGAGCTCTCCCGCGAGAAAACCAACATTGCGAATTCTGCGGAATGTATCAGACACATTCCGTATCTGGGGGATAGAGGTATAAAGGAATGATTCTTGAAACAGAAAACCTACAGTGTCTGTCCGGGCTAGCCTGCGCGGCGTGCTTAGTCTGATCCCTGTTGATTCTTTACGAAGAGTCCACAATATTGGTTTCTTCGTGGGACGGCTCAGTTATTGAATTCAATTGAAAAATGGTGACAAAATGAACAATAGCTCGCTGTGAGCAGTATCTCCCTTTGCAACACTTGCGGAGTGTTCTGAAGATTGGGCAAAATACGTCTGTGAGTCGAAAAGGATCACGTATGTCAAAGGATTTGGTAGAACTATTAATAAAATCATTTATGAAATACAGTCATCCTGCTTTTAAGCAACCAAATCTCCAATGGAAATAAAACAGCATTAGTGCGCTAGGGTTTTATGTCTAGTCGTCTGCAAGCAGTGAAATATTATTCCCAAAAGATAAAGGCACCACGTGGAATTTCCCGCATTTGTCAAACTTTGAAAACAGTTTAAATGAATTATAGTATTTTAATTTGCCACAATGTTTTCAGGTGAAGATGAGTCAAAATGCGTCGGCATGTGATAGATGGGAGAATAGTGTTGTTTCCTACGCAAGGCATGGACGGGATAAGGCGTTGTAAGCGAACATATGTCTTCAACTAATACGCTTCTTTGTTTCGATACCACAAAAGAGTAAAAATCTTTATGACAATGAGGTTTCCTTTAGAACTATAAAGTCAGGAAGTGTGTAATTATTTCTCTAATGTGCACGTTGTAGTAAATACAGCGCCTAGTTGTGTACTTTGTAAGATGAAACAAATATCTTTATATTTAAGAAGGATTATCTCTTCAGTATGGAAGCCCTGGAGGGCAATTTTGACTTGCGACTAATGACTTGCGACTTTTGACTTAAGACTTTTGACTTGTGACTTTTGAGTTATGACTCTCTGTTTCTCTATCTCCATGTCTATTTCTCTCTCTGTCTGTCTCCCTCTCTGTATCTCTATATCTCTGTATCTCTCTCTATCTGTGCCTTTCTTTCTATATGTATCTCTATATCTCTGTATCTCTCTCTATCTGTGCCTTTCTTTCTATATGTATCTCTCTCTCTCTCTCTCTCTCTCTCTCTCTCTCTCTCTCTCTCTCTCTCTCTCTCTCTCTCTCTCTCTCTCTCTCTCTCTCTCTCTCTCTCTCTCTCTCTCTCTCTCTCTCTCTCTCTCTCTCTCTCTCTCTCTCTCTCTCTCTCTCTCTCTCTCTCTCTCTCTCTCTCTCTCTCTCTCTCTCTCTCTCTCTCTCTCTCTCTCTCCTCCCTCTCTTTCTCTCTCTCTCTCTCTCTGAAAGAGTATAAGTTAACGCCTTTATCTGTGAACCAGTGTCAACCGCTTTGTATCACATCTGTTAATATCCGTAATTAACCGTTATTAAATCAGTGTATGTTTTGTTGGCTAATCCGGCGATATTGCTTTGGGCTGAACTGTTTTAATAGTGAGTTACTACTATTACTACTCTGTTGTCAAAATGTGAGATCCATTGTTCCCTCATTTTTCACTCAACGGTTAAGCTGTGTAGTGAAGACATGCTTTTATACATGGAGTTGAAACAACATGGCGCCCAGATAGGTGGTAAGCAGTTTTTAATTTGAAATACTATATATATTACATTGTGGTTTATGATAAGACAGAGACGTACATGTGTAAAAGACTTATCTACGCTCCTGGTGAAAATAAAATAAAACCAGTTTAGAGACTTAAGAAATGGTAGAACAATGTTGTTCTTCTTGTGTAAATGATTGTCTGGTTAGCCCTTCGATTGAATTCATGGTATCAGGATACATGGACTAGTTGTACTGTTTTATTACCAAGGAACCGTCAGGATATAACTGAAATATTGTTGAAAGTGGCGGTAAACACCATTCACAATTACACTGCACTTATACCTATGAGGAACCCCTGTCTCAATTGTGTGCGGTTTCTTATTTACAAAAGGCAGGCATATGTTTGACACGTCTGCGGCAGACAAGTAAGAACATATTGTGACAAAAAGAGCAATTACTTATGAGTATTTTCTCCTTTCGCCACAATGCTTTCCACACTACTTTATAATTCTTTTTTTCATTTTTAAAGAGTTTCTATAGTTTTAACTGGATGTTTTCATAGTCGTCTGCTGAAGATTTGTTTTATTTTGGAAGGGTTAAACCATCCCCAAGCTTTTAGCAGAGACGAGCGCTCATGCATGTTTTATCATTTCTGACACAAAACGAAGCTAGAACGACGATTTCAACCTATGTAGCATGCTGCAGCAGGTTTGAAACGGTTGTACGATCATTTCCAACAGTATCGCGTCAACGGGACTAGCATTTAAAACACAGACGCCGGCGTGTACATTATTTCCAAAATGTGATCTCTCTACGTCTTCTTTTTACACGTTATTTATTTACATGTCTTAAACACGCAATGCCACCATGTCTGCTATCATTTTTTCAGAGAGACAGACAGACAGACTCACTCAGACTGCCTCACTCAGACAGACTGCCTCCCTCAGACAGACTGACTCACTCAGACAGACAGACTGACTCATTCAGACAGACTGACTCACTCAGACAGACTGACTCACTCAGACAGACTGACTGAATCAGACAGACTGACTCACTCAGACAGACTGACTCACTCAGACAGACTGACTCACTCAAACAGACTGACTCACCAGACAGACTCAGACAGACTGACTGACTTACTCACAAAGACTGACTCACTAAGACAGACTGACTCACTAAGACAGACTGACTCACCAGACAGACTGACTCACTCAGACAGACCAACTCACTCAGACAGACTGACTCACCAGACAGACTGACTCACTCAGACAGACTAACTCACTCAGACAGACTGACTGACTCAGAACGACTGACTCACTCAGTCAGACTGACTCACCAGACAGACTGACTCACTCAGACAGACTAACTCACTCAGACAGACTGACTGACTCAGAACGACTGACTCACTCAGACAGACTGACTCACTCAGACAGACTCATTGACTCACTCACTCACTCTCTCACTCAGACAGACTGACTCACCAGACAGACTTACTCACTCAGACAGACTAACTCACTCAGACAGACTGACTGACTCAGAACGAATGACTCACTGAGAGACTGAATCACTCAGAGACTGAATCACTCAGGGACTGAATCACTCAGAGACCGACTCACTCAGAGACTGAATCACTCACACTGCACGAAAATTGGGATTTAATTTAGAAGTAAATTTCCTTATATTTCCTTAAATTCCAAAATTTACTTGATGTGCAAGTAAATTTCGGAATTTAAGGAAATTTAAGGAAATTTACTTCTTAATTTAATCCCAATTTTCGTGCAGTGTCAGATACTGATTCACTCAGAGACTGACTCACTCAGAGACTGACTCACTCAGAGACTGACTCACTCAGAGACTCACTCACTCAGAGACTCACTCACTCAGAGACTGACTCACTCAGAGACTGACTCACTCAGAGACTGACTCACTCAGACAGACTGCCTCACTCAGACAGACTGACTCACTCAGACAGACTGACTCAGACTATCTCACTCAGACAGACTAACTCACTCAGACAGACTGACTGACTGACTCACTTCACTCAGAGACTGACTCACTCAGAGACTGACTCATTCAGAGACCGATTCACTCAGAGACTGACTCACTTAGAGGCAAACAGTTTACAATTAGACTAGCAGACATGGTGGTATTTCGTGTTTAAGACATGTAAATAAATAACATGTAAAAAGAAGCCGTAGACAACTCACCTTTTGAAAATAATGTACACGCCGGTGTTTGTGTTTAAAATGCTAGTCCCGTTGACGCGACACTGTCGGAAATGATCGTACAACCGTTTCAAACCTGCTGCAGCATGCTACATAGGTTGAAATCGTCGTTCTGCCTTCGTTTTGTGTCAGAAATGATAAAACATGTAATGAAAAACCGTAATTCCAGTTAACAATTTGATTCAAAATATACATATAGGTTTCACAGAAGTTTAATCCTTAATTAGGGC